>BSBK01004337.1:0-342500 GCA_027943335.1 Chamaecyparis obtusa | reverse complement strand
TTATTCATTTTGATGTTCACAAGTACTTTTATTTCCTAAAGTCTCAATCTATGTGCATTTGAAGGTATTTGGGTTTGTGGAATTTACTTTTTCTTTCTCATTTGTAGCTAGTACCTTGTTATTTCTAAGGGAAAAATCAAAGTTAGGGAGAAGTTGTGATGCTCAGGTTATGTTTGAATTCCATTGTGAGTGTTTTGTAGTTTGTGGATCTATTCAGTTTGGTGAATCACCTAGTTTTAGTTTTCATTTTATGCACTCTCTCTCTCTTTTCCTCCTAAAAGTCAATTCAGTTTCAAAGTGATTCAAGGGGAAGCTGACCCCTAATCCGGAGGTCTACTCTCGGATAGGTTACCCACAACCTGAGAATAGTCTCATGTTTCATGGATTGCTAGGTTCTACACTTAGCCATACTTGGGTGCAATCCCTAGTGACAACAATTTTTGGCACGCCCGGTGGGACTAGTGATGTTTCCCATCATTCACGAGATTTTGGTGTGATCCTTAGTGCAATCAGCCTTTAAGAGGTATTTGTGTCAAACACCATGGTGACTCTAAGAAAAATCTACTAGTTTAAGTAGTCCAAGTGCTGATAAGTTTCAGAAAATATCTTTTACCAACTCATTTGATGTGTAAGCATGTAAATGCCTAATGTATATTCACCCTATCACCCCCCATATCATGAAAAAGCTACCCATGTGCTAGCATTCATTCCATATCAAGTTGGCCAAGTAGCAGCAAATTTCTAGCATCCACCACCATACCCTCCCACCCAGCATCAAGCATCCTAGCAGCATTCCTATGAACCACCCTATGAGGGACACCAATATAATCCTTAGAATCATCCCAATACCACTTCAAATTTAGGCTCCCAAGACTAGTTGGTAATCTTTCAAGAGGAAATGAGCTCTTTCATGAAAGACTATGTAGAGGTGAAGTCTTAGAAAGAGGAGCTCTCAAGGAAGCATATGGAGTTGGTGGCCCAAAAGGAAGGAATCTCATGGTAGCTAGAGAACAAGATAGCAATTTATGAGCACACTCTTGAAGGGATGAACCAGAAAGATAAGATCCATGAAGAAAAGATTGAAGAGTGTCAAGAGTTAATAAAGGCCATCTATCTTATTAGCTACAAGAACTAAGAAGGATCTCTGAAAAGAGTTAGAAGAAAAGGATCAGTTGGTTAAGAATCTATTGGCACAAGCACCAAGGCAAGGAGATCATGAGGTCATTTCTACCCCAATGCAAGAAAGCTCACCAAATCCACTAGAGGGAATGGGAGCTTAATGCAATCTTGGAGGCCCTCATGGACCATGTATCTAGATTATGTGATGCCATCTCTTTTTAAGAAGGAGATCTAGAAGGAGATGCCTCATGCTACTGAAGAGAACCTAGAAGCTTTGCAGACTAGACATGAGACTCACAAGGTTCAAATCCCAAGTTTCTTTCCTGAGCCTATTCATGATCCTATCTTAGATCTCTACCCACCTCATTTTATTCCTATAAAGGAGACACCTAAAATTTTTGACTTCCTAGGTGACAGCGAGCCCATCCTGCAGTAGATAAAGCCCTATGAGCCAATTCCTAAAGAGCACCCTACACCTCATAGCATTTTAGGCCACTAGAAAGAAGATGATTTTTTTCTTTTAGGTGTACTTTTTCATGATGATCATGAGGAACAAGTAGATTTATTATATGATGATGGATTAGAGCAACCAGATAAGGATCAGAAAGAAAGTGAAGAGGGTGAGATCCTAGATGATTTATTTGAGGAAATGCCTTCCTATATTGAACAAGATGAGGTAGTATAAGATTTACTAATTGAGCTCTCTGATTATGATAAGAATGATATAGTTGCTGCTAACTTAGAACAACAAGATGATTTTGATTTGATAATTGATGTTTTCTACTCCACTGTTGTTGATATTCCTCATCTTCCTGAAAAGGATAATAGCTTGCACATTCTTGAGAAAGATTTTGTATTTCAAGAGGTTAATGTTGTTCTAGCTATAGAATCAGTGACAATACCTATTTGCAATAAAGTGGTGGATGAATCTAAGGAATCTTATTTCCTAGACCATGAGGAGGGCCCAATTATTGTTAAGGACCTGAGATAGTTGGATAGCTTTGATGAGCTATTAAATGTTCCAACTAATGAAGAGGATGGTCCTCTAACTATAGAAGTAGAAATGGTATGGTAGACTATCATGGAGGGAAAAAATTTTGATCAACATGTTGAAGTTATTAATAAGATGCACACTAAGCAATAGAGGCATGGTTTCATACTCTCAAGGGGGTGTCCTATCAAATATCTAGCTCAAATGGGGTCAAACAAGATATCCATTTTCAAAGAGTCAATGAAGGGTGATGTCAAAGGTACACTCACTGATGACCATGAGCTTATTCAGCCTCATCAGACTCCCTAGGAGAACAACACCTATGATCTCATTGAGGTTAGTTATCTAGACTACAAGTTTCAAAATTTGATATGCTAGGTAGTTCAGTACATTTTTGTATTCCATGTTCTCTTTATTGGCATCAAATATGCAAAGTGCAATACCCTAAGGAGAATGGGAAGTTATTTCAACAATCCTGTTAATGGATCTTTTTAACTAGTTTGCTAATACTTGTTAGAGTAGGCTACAGTAGAACTTTTGTGTTCCCTAAGTGCCTCAACACAAGCTAGCTTTCAATTTTCTTTCAGTGTTGCTTTCAATTTATTTTTAGTTTAGTTTTTAGTTTGGTGTGAGTAGCAATAAACCAGAGAGGTTATCTCCGGTAGTTAGTGGTTTTGTTAGCAAGAAGGTCTATTTGATTTGAGGCTAAGTTTAGTTTGAGGTTGGGACTCTATGCCCAATGGATTACAATGCAACTGGTCAGGATGCTTAGAAGGCAAGCAATCAATAGAGGTCGCCAAAATGTTATCATTATTTTCACTCATCTTTGGAGGCCTAGTTACTAAGTGAGACTACTACACCCTAGTTTGAAATTATTAGTGGTCTTCCTTAAAATTTGTGTTCATTTCATTGCAAGGTGCATAAAAGAGAAAAAGGAAATGATCTACATCTAAAAGCATTGCATGTATATGTACCATATCTTTAGTGTGATGTACAAAGGGAAAAGAAACTAAGCAGAACATTTATCCAAGCTCACACAAGCCATGAGCATAGCCATTGGCAGAATTGAAAGAATATGTATAGACATATGCATGAATGAACATAAAGCATAGGGTGCCAGAAGATTTCCTGGTAATAAAGTGCTCATCCGGTGTATTCCAGTGTGATCCTATCCAAAACCTACATGATGATAAGAAGGCCACGATCAAGTTTATAGGGTATGTCATCAACATGTCAGAGTAAAGGTACATTAATCTGCATAGTTCTATTTCAATATGTAATGGCATGAAGTGCCTTAAATCTTCTTTTTAATGCTAAGAAAAGAAGCTACAAATGGTGGAGTGATTGCATCAGCATCATGGCAACGATCCTATGAAATAATGAGTTACATGTGGTATGATTGTAGTGCTTTGAAGATTCTATTTAGTGGGAAAATATGGGATGGTGAAATAGTGCCTTATCTAATGGCATGAGTACATATGTTCAAACAAAATTCTAATTTCAACATGTAGTAATATCATCTACAATGATATATCTAGTAGCACCAAGTTCAAGCAATAAAAATTCATGAATCAATAATATATATATGATGCCATCATAACAAATGGAGAGATTGCAAGCTTGGGCCCTAAATTCCTAAACAATGCATTCATGGTACCCCATGATGCTCACAGTTTTCAAAGGTAGATGAATCCATGATGCTCACATTTATTTTGAAGGTAGTGAAACCAATGGAGATAGCAACAAATGTCATGGCATCATGAGGATTTAAACATGCAACATCAAATGGAGATATCTATCTTAAATACAACATAATATGGATTGAGCAATGCATGATTCTCACGGGCTTAAGGTACAGTGAACATACACTGAATAATAAAAGCAATATTATTATATGGTGTCATCAAGTAATTAGACATTGAGCATATTGAAAAATGCATGAACAAAAACAAAGCACCAATGAATGCTATCAAATTTTAGTGGCACCAAGATTGGATGCTTTAAACAACAAATAAACATCAAATAATGAGCATAGATAAAGGATTCAATAGCAGCGATTGGAATGTGGATCACCAAGGTTCAAAGTACACACACAATGGTGCCATAAAAAGTGTTGGAAATATTCAAGACTAACTGAGTTACTGAGAGGGGAGGGGTGAATCAGTAACTCCAAATTTTTACTTCAATTTCAGATCTTGATAACATTTAGTTTATTGATCTAATTGCATGCATGAGAAACTGAAAACATAAAAGCATTCATATCAATTTGACACATAGATTTGGTGACCCAGAAACCTTCAAAATAGAAAGTAAAACTGGGGTGGGGTTGATACCCACAAAAATTTAATGCTGTAGTATAAAGTTGGTTGGTTGAGGCTTACAATGATCACTTCTGATGATCTACCCTGTTAGGAGCAATAAGGACTGCTAAGTCGACCTTGTTAGAGGATTTACAAACATACAGTGAAGTATGCACTTAGTTAAGAGATTTAACAAAAGACTGTTAAGTCTACCCTGTTAAAAGATTTAGTACTAATTCACTTGTTAGAATGAAATAGTAGATCTCTTACTTGCAACTATATTTTCTAAATGAGATTCACTGATGTACTGATCACCTTTTGTGATAGATTTGTCCCTGCTACTCCTTATACTGTTGTAGTCCTTTGTAATTCACTTACTTCTACCTTTCATGCATCTTCGCATTCATATTTCATTTCTCAATTTTTTTCTATTATGTTCCACTTTCTCTTTTTCTTACACTTTGGATATGATATAAACATTTCTTATATATCAATCCAAATCAATTGCAAAACAATTACAAAGTCAGCTCTTAAACAAGTAAATACAAGTATTACTGAGTCGGCCCAAATATAGTTACTCGGTTACTGCAAACTAACTCAGTGACTTTCTGATACTCGGTGTCCACTGCGTTACTCAGCATCGTCATGCACTTGGTAGAAGTGGAGGCTCAGTCCATACTAACCACTCGGTCGTAGTTTTGAACTCGGTAAATACTGGAGACTCGGTAGATATAGTGTTACTCGGTAGAAACTAAATTTCATGTTTAACCGTGCAGCACTCGGTAAACACTGTGAAACTTTTTGAGCTCAGTATGCACTATTCTGCTTGGTATGCTCTATTTTGCTCGGTATGCACTGTTCTACTTGGTAAGCTCTGCTCTACTCGGTATGCACTGTTCTGCTTGGTAAGCTTTGTTTTGCTCGGTATGCACTGTTCTACTTGGTATGCTCTCCTCTACTCGATATGCTCTATTTAGAATAAGTGTTGTCACTAATGACAATCATGCTTAATGCCAACAATCTCCCCCTTTGGCATTAGTGACAAAAATACTTATTGCCAAAACTTATATACAAGAATCATGCTGAATCTGTTTTAGATTTTTCAAAATTTATCTTTGTCAAACTGTTGTTTATACATTTCATGACTCCCTTATATAGAGTACTTTCTCCCCCTTTCATATTTCACACCTTAATCTTATACACTTTCTCCTATACATTTTCTCCCCCTTTTTGACAATAATGCCAAAGGTGTATATACAAGTATTTTACAGGGAGAATCCAAAATGTGAAAGAAAATTAGAATGTACCTTCATGATTAGTGCCAGAGTTCTGTCCCAATTCTCTTGTAGAATCTTGCATGTTTGGAGTGCAATTTGGACTTCTGCAAAGAGTTCAATCATTTGATCTGCAATGGAAAATTGATTGTAATGGAATAATGTTTTTGAGTGAACAATGTGCTTTTGCATTATGTCCATGATGGGAAGGATCATGTTCTGAATATCTAGCAATGTTGATTGGATCTTTGTGTCCTCTTTTAATAATTCTGACTACCTATTTGATAGGAATGTGATTTTCATATGATGTGCAGAGCTTGAACTAGGTTCAAGTTGTAACTTCTGTACACTGTCCTTCAGATCCTCATCAATCTTATTCAATTTATCCTTGACTTTCTTAGTGAACTCGGAAACATTACATAGCTTAGCAAAAAGTGAGGTAACATTGGAATAGGAGGACTCAATATTTGTCAAAACTAAAGATAATTCTGCCTGATTAATAGCTATATGCTGAGCAACATGCTCAAGCACTTTACTGTCAAACTTCTTCTCAACTTTCTCAAGAATCTTTTCTGACCCAGAGGAATCCTCATTGAACTTGTTCACTGCCTCAACTAACTATAACAAAATATGTTTAGAAGAATCAACTTTAATACCTAATGCTTCTGACAAAATATCCTTTGCATCCTCAATAATTTTATATTCCTTGTCCCTTTCTTCTTTTAGTTTCTTCTTCTTTTCTTTCTTCTGGAGGAGTTCACCAATGTTTTGCATTTGGGCTGCTGAAAGATTTGAAAACTCTAATTTTGGAATCTCTATCTCCTTATCTAAGTATATATCCTCTTCTACATTCTTACTCAAAAATCTTGTACTCGGTTGAGCCTTAGGATCAACTATTATTGCACTTAATGCCTTTGTAGAAGTTATTGTAGACATTGTAAGACTAGCTATGAAAAATGATAAACTACCGACTGGAATACTTGATGGTCTCAAAATTGAAGTATTCACAATTGTAGAATCAAAAATTGAAATACTTACTAAAGTATCCAAAACTGAAGTACTTACTGCTGGAAACTTGATATAGAAGTAGGTACTGAAGTAGATACAGGAGACTGCAACTCAGTAAAAGAGATGGTAGTCATTTTTGTCGATGATACATTGAGTTGTGCTAGTGATGATTTGACATTTGATGTATCTGTGGAAGTTGTCACAATCATACTTGAAGTTATCTCCAGGCTAGATGTAGCAACTTTTGCTGGAGAGTGAGGAAGTGAGGCAATGACTTTTGCAGCTATCCGAACAATATTATCTTCCTCATCACTTTGCTTGTCTACCTCGGTATCTTCTTCCTGTTCATCATTGTCATCTTCAATATCTTTGATTATCACAGTTTCAATACTTGGTTTGTGAAGATTATAGATGTTTTTCCATGTGGCAGTGGCACTCTTCACAACTGACTCAATATCTTTGATCAAAATCAAACAACTGTTGAATTTGAGTGTCATCTTATTTTCATTATCTATCAATGCCTTATTAATTTCAGCATTTTTCAAACTTGGCATCAATTGCCTCAAGATTTGAGCATAGATGTCCTTGACAGTTTGCCTTGCATTGGACCATCTCAACTTAATTTTATTTAGCAGAATTCCTAGGATTTGAGAAGCTATCTCTTCAGGTGAGTATTTCCATTTTCCCATTTTCTCAATAATAGCATCTTCAATTTCCTGCTGCTCTTCCTCAGATCTGATTTCATATTTGAGAGATTTGAAGTTTGCAATTCCAGATCCTTCTCTCAAATTCTTGATCTTTTCTTTTAATGAAGGAGGAGGCCTTTTGAGTACTATTTCTTCACTGTCTTTGCCTGCCTTTCCTCTTGCACTCCTTCTTGTAAATACTACAGAGGATTTCTTGGGTGCCTTGGTGATAATTACTTTTCCTTTCTTCTTTACTAGAACATGTTCTTCTTCCTCCTCATCCTTTTTCTCTTCTTCTTCAAAGTCCTCTCCTTTTCCCTCAGTTAACGTTAGAGGTGTGCTAGCTTGTATTTTGACCATCCTCTTTCTTCCTTTGTTAACCACCTATGGAAGCTTTATACTAAGCTCAATTCTCTCCTTAGCTTCTTCATATGTCCCAAAATATGGTGCCTTTGGATTAAAAGGTTGATTAATTAGGGCTTCAATAATATTCTTGGTTTCATCAATATTTATCTCATAGGGAAGAGGTTTCACATGTACAATCCTTGGTTTTGCTACCTGTATATACAGATTATCACAATCCACCATGAAGCAAATATCATCTTTATAATTTTCCACCAATTTCTATGGAATCTGGAATCTATTGTTCATTTTCTCTTTAAATGATTCAAAATAGTTATTCATTATACTTTCAAAATTTTCACCCATTTCTTAAATGTATTCATTCATCTAATAAAGAACCGGCACATCTTTTCTCCATACTACCATGCCTTTAGATGGGAAAAACTTCTGAACATAGAAAAATAAACAAACTAACAGCGATCCAAACTTACATGGATTGTTCTTAGAAGTTTGAATGCTTTCCATATTTTTGTTGAACTGCTTCAATAAAAAATCTACTAGGTCAAATGATAGATTGTCCTTCACAATCTTATACTCTAGGTCAACTGCTTCACACGGAACATTATTCTGCCAAATTGAACTGTATATCTTGTGAGCTATGATATGTATACCAAACTTCAATTTTGCATCAGTAATGCTACTTATCTTCATACCTCTGCCATCCCACTTGACTAGGGTTTTCTCTTCCAGTTTTGACCGACCTAGGGTTTTTGTAGATTTTGCCTTGTCGAGCATGGGAAGACCAGTGATTCGATGAATCATCTTCTTCGTAATCTCTACTAGTTGCTCAAGCCATATTTTACCTTCATGTACTTGACTAAGGATATATCTGACCCATTTTATCTAAAAGCTCAGAGGCAAGTGTGTGATGTGAACTAAACCCTTATCTTCCAAATGTTGATGCTCCGGTTTGAGAACACCATCGACACACAATTCCTCACAAATAGTATCTATCTCTAGGGTTCCAAGCTCTTGAATTGTACACTTAAAATGATTGCAAATATTGTTAATAAGGAGTACCTTAGGAGGGATCCGAGATTGAGCTCCACTCGGGTCTAGGGTTCTAGCAACTGCGGGCATGAGATTGAAATTTGGTGCTTTCTATTCTCCATGAACAAACATTTTCGAACCTTTCTTCACTTTAGCACTGGATGATGCCATGGTCACTCGGTGAACATAGTAAATTCTTTGAGGAAAGAGAATATCTTGCTGAAATATGCTTCGAAATGCTTGATTGCACTAGGAGACTTTTCTGCTTTCAATATGCTAAAGTTCGCGGTGAATAGTGAACTTGATTTCACTCCTTTTGTTAAAACTTTGTCATTAATGCTCAGTACAAATTAGGGTATGAACTAGACAGGCTATCATCCACTATGAATTAATTGCTCAGTGAAGACTCTACAACTCAGCGATCATGGGAATTCATACTGCTCCGACCTTACTTGGTAACCATATGAAGTTAGGTTACTCCCAACTTTGCTCGGTGACAACTGGTACCGACCTTCCTGTGATCCTACTGTATCTTGCATACTGATTTGGAACTTTCTTTCAATTCAGTTTTAGAACTGTTTGGAATTTTTCTATGAAGATATAGTTCCAGTGCTTTGTTGGAGACTCAGTTAGAGCCGATAGAGCCATCCACTCCATTACTTGGACTGGTTTGCTCGGTAGATTTAGGAATCCATTGTTGTCTCATTTGCTTCCTGATGCTATCTACTTTTTCCTTCTGTCTATCTTCAACTTTGCCAGCATTCATGCAATTTTTTGCTATATGACCAAGTTTAGTGCATTTAAAACATCTTACAGTGGTGTCCCTTTTTCTTAAGTGATGTTTTACATAGTTCATGCCAATGTGTCCATATTCTCCACAGTAATGACATCTACACCAAGTGTTGTAGTCCCATCCAAACATTGCTTTCATAATTTGTTCTGCTGGATTGAATGTTTTAGATCTGCATTCGGATGCCTTGTGACCTTGTTTGTTACATTTGTGACATTTTCCTTTAAAGCTTGGTTTCTCCTTGCATTCATTTGCTTTATGACCATGCTGATTGCAATTGTAGCAATTTCCATTGAATTTTTCTTTTCCATTACTCCAACATTTGTTTGAAACATGACCTATTTTTCCACAGTGATTACAAGTAGGTTTCTGATTGTTTTGAGTATGTTGCTTGGAAGATTCACCTTCTTCTTTGTATCCAAGTCCTGCTTTTCCTTTTTGCCTATGAAGATTTTGTTCATGTAGCTGATTTATGTCTTTTTGAGTTTTCAGCATTCTCTCAATGATTTTTTTTTCAGTGTTTAGGTCATCCACCAATCTTAAATTGGTTTTCTTTACAGATCTCAGCTCATCTCTTATATTTTCATTTTCTGATCTTAGAGTCAAGATTTCTTCATTTGTATTGGAGATCTGATCAATAAGGTTTTCTAGCTGAAGAGTTTGATTTTGGATTTCATTGTTCTTTCCATCTATTTCATCTTTCATTTTGTTTCTTTGTTCCAAGATTTCACAAAATCTTGTTGAGTGTATTTCCTGTTCTCTTTTCAATTTTCTTACTTCTTCCTGCAGAGATCCATTCTTTTCTAGGAGTTCTTTGATAGCATTGTTTGCTTCATCTGAGCTGCTTGAAGGGAAAAGGTCTTCAATCTTTTCTTCAACATATTGATGGTCATTCATCTAATTTGCAAGTTCCTTCCTTCTTCTTAGGGATTGGGAAAGATGTTCTTTTGCTTCCTTGAATTTAGCTATGGCCATTTCTAGATCTAGCTTTTCATTTTCAATTACTTTGTTAAGTTTGAATATCTCCATTATCCTGGATCTTCACTCAAGCTATCAAACTTTATCCTGAGAACCACAAAGCTCTGATACCAATTGTTGGAAATATTCAAGACTAACCGAGTTACTGAGAGGGGAGGGGTGAATCAGTAACTCCAAATTTTTACTTCAATTTTAGATCTTGATAACATTTAGTTTATTGATCTAATTGCATGCATGAGAAACTGAAAACATAAAAGCATTCATATCAATTTGACACATAGATTTGGTGACCTAGAAACCTTCAAAATAGAAAGTAAAACTGGGGTGGGGATGATACCCACAAAAATTTAATGCTGCAGTATAAAGTTGGCCGGTTGAGGCTTACAATGATCACTTCTGATGATCTACCCTATTAGGAGCAATAAGGACTGCTAAGTCCACCTTGTTAGAGGATTTACAAACATACAGTGAAGTATGCATTCGGTTAAGAGATTTAACAAAAGACTGTTAAGTCTACCCTGTTAAAGGATTTAGTACGGATTCACTTGTTAGAATGAAACAGTAGATCTCTTACTTGCAACTGTATTTGCTGAATGATATTCACTGATGTACTGATCACCTTCTGTGATAGATTTGTCTCTGCTACTCCTTATACTACTGTAGCCCTTTGTAATTCACTTACTTCTACCTTTCATGCATCTTCGCATTCATATTTCATTTCTCAGTTTTTATCTATTATGTTCCACTTTCTCTTTTTCTTACACTTTGGATATGATATAAACATTGCTTATATATCAATCCAAATCAATTGCAAAACAATTACAAAGTCGGCTCTTAAACAAGTAAATACAAGTATTACTGAGTCGGCCCAAATATAGTTACTCAGTTACTGCAAACTAACTCGGTGACTTTCTGATACTCGGCGTCCAGTGTGTTACTCAGCATCATCATGCACTTGGTAGAAGTGGAGGCTCGGTCCATACTAACCACTCTATCATAGTTTCAAACTCGGTAAATACTGGAGACTCAGTAGATATAGTGTTACTCGGTAGAAACTAAATTTCCTGTTTAACCGTCCAGCACTTGGTAAACATTGTGAAACTTTGCAAGCTTGGTATACACTGTTCTGCTTGGTATGCTTTATTCTGCTCAGTATGCACTGTTTTGCTCGGTAAGCTTTGCTCTACTCGGTATGCAATATTCTACTCAGTAAGCTCTATTCTACTCGGTATGCACTGTTCTGCTCGGTATGCTCTTCTCTGCTCGGTATGCTCTATTCAGAATAAGTGTTGTCACTAATGACAATCATGCTTAATGCCAACAAAAAAGAACATGGACATACAAAGGAGCATACTGAAGACAAAGGAAATAGTCAACATTCAAAGCATCAATAACCATCACTGTATGGCTCATGGGCTGCCCCTTAATCAAGCATCATATCACAATGCAACAGCGAATAAAGATGGAGTAGCAATACATTTCATGTATGCTAAAATTCTAAAACTCATGGGCTGTTCATGAGCATAAAAAGCAAGTAAAACAGCAACAATTATGTATTCAAATGAAGATACAACAGCAATAAGTGTCCATGAAGTAGCAGCAGCAAATAATCCGTTCTTTCATATGAGACAACAATAATTAATGGGAGTAGCATGCATTACAAAGATGCAAAAAAACTTAGCTCATAGGTCATTGAAACAGTGACAATAATGTTCCATATAGTGATGAGTTTCCAGATTTCATGCATCAGCAAATACAAATGCATCTACAGCCACAACAACATGGAAACAAGTAAAAACATTGATTCAATAACAGCAAATTCATGGCACCATGAGGGTATGAGATACAAAGACATTTCCAAGGAATCATGACAACAAATAAAGAGCATAATATTTCAGCCCATCAATATTATTCTCTATCACATGCTAAAGATGAAACATATCATAACAAACAAGGCACATTGCTCATGGCTGGAGGAAAATAAGTAATACAAGATCAAAATGTGAATGAGCATGTACAGTGAAATACGTGCCAACAAATAAACATCAAATAAAGACAAGAATCTGGAACATGAGCTTCCACCAGTGCCATTGAATCTAATACATCAGCAAATTCAAAAGGAGCAGCAATACATTTCATGTATGCCCAAATTATAAAACTCATGGGCTGGCATTATGCTAATCGCAACAAGGCATTGCATGCCATAAATTTAAGACAACAAGCATTGAATATAGTGAGCATGTATGATCTAAATGGCAGCAACATATTAGCACGTGACTATAAGATCAATTATGCCTAGCTCATTAGAATCAATCAGACAGACATGGTAGTGGTGAATCCACAAGATTAAAGCAATGCTATTGATCACAGTGATCAAAAGTACAGAGAAATAATGCCAGCTGTCAAGTGCCATCACAATGCCCTCATAATACAAAGATCGAATATCAAATGCTGAGAAGAAAAACAATGAATCAAGAAATGAAATCAAAAGTGCCCACCTTGATCAATTCTATGAAGAGGGAAAAAAACCAAGTGTTTCCAAATTTGAGCGTGAGTTTACTACAAAAAGGCAATGCAAATGGAAAGTTTCCCCAATGAGCAGCATTGAAGGATATCCTTTTAGCATCTTCTTCTTTGGATCGGTTTTTTTCATGATAATAATATTTAATTAATAAGTTTTTCCCCTTCTTTTGAGTTGAGAAACTTTATTAATTAAATATTTAATATTTGATGCAAGGATCATAATTATGTGAAGGTGATTTTTTTTCTTTAAAAGATGTAAATGTTTGATTAATTTGTTTTCCCCTTTCTAAAAATTGGGTTGACAACTTTATTAATTAGACATTTTATTTTGATGCTAGGTACTATTTATGATAAGTGGATTTTATTTCAAAAGATGTAAATATTTTTTGAATATGTTTACCCCTTTTTATTAAATTAAATTGGATTGAGAACTATTCATAAAATACAATTAAAATCCACATAAGGGGGGTAACAAATATTGTAAATGTAAAAAATCATTGCTCTTATTATTGTAAGATATCGACAAATGGTGTTCTTATAAATCATTGTTAGAATATCATTTATAGAGCATGATTTAGAGTGGACAGGACTATTCCTTTGACCATCTTTTTTAGACTTCCTACTTCTATGCTACCCCTATAAACTCGGGAATCTGGCATCCGAGTTTATGAGACATCTTTATGGGCTTGTTTGGAGGGTTTTCCATTTTTAGGAGATTGAGAGTTTTATGTAGATTCTTGGGTTTTTCTTCTTATACTTCTCACTTCGGTGATGGAATTTAGTTCTTCATTCTCTCTTTCTTGGAGATGAATGCTTGTAGCTCTGGAAAAGCAAGCTGTATTTTGGCTCCCTTTAATTCAATTCATAGCAATTGTCTATCTTTTCCTATAGCTTTGTTGGTTATTTTGGTGAATTTTATGTCATTTATTGTGATGAAAATTGGTCCTTTACTTGATATGTTATTCATTTTGATGTTCACAAGTAATTTTATTTCCTAAAGTCTCAATCTATGTGCATTTGAAGGTATTTGGGTTTTTCGAATTTACTTTTCCTTCTCATTTACAGGAAGCACCTTGTTATTTCTAAGGGAAAAATCAAAGTTAGGGAGAAGTTGTGATGCTCAAGTTATGTTTGAATTCCATTGTGAGTGTTTTGCAGTTTGTGGATCTATTCAATTTGGTGAATCACCTAGTTTTAGTTTCAATTTTATGCACTCTCTCTCCTTTTTCATCCTAAAAGTTAGTTCAATTTCAAGGTGATTCAAGGGGAATTCGGCCCTTAATCCGAAGGTCTACTCTCAAATAGGCTACCCACAACTTGAGAATAGTCCCATGTTTCACGAGATTGCTAGGTTCTACACTTAGCCATACTCGGGTGCATTCCCTAGTGACAATAATTAGCCTTTCTTGAGTTTTGTGCCTAAATGCTCAAATTAACTTTGGGGTTGGCCTTACCTTGAATTTTGTAACAAGGCTCTTAAATAATTATTTTATTTCTATATTAAGGGTGGTCCCCTTCTAGATTTTTGTGTCAAGACTTTAATTTAATTTCCTCTCCATGTGCACCTCTCTAGAGTTTTGTACCATGGGCCCTTAATTATTATTTTCTACGAGGCTCCTCTTGTGCCCTAAATCACTATAAAAGGGAGCCTTCCTCTCTCATTTTCTCCATTCATTCTCATCAAGAAATCTCTCAAGCTCTCAAGTGCAAGAAAGAAAATTCAAGCATTCAAGCATCACATTCATCAAGGAGACCCATTAGTATCCATTGAAGGATTCAAGCTCTATGGAGCTCTCTTGTTGAATATTCTTCCATTTCCATTCAAGCCTCTTCCTAATTTAAGATCCATTCAAGATTGGTGTTGAAGATCTAAAGACAATTGATTGGAGACATCCTATATTTGATTATACATTCATCCATTCTTGTGGATTCAAGGATTTGAATCCTCCACAAGGGTTTCAACTCAAGCAAGGTGAATTGTTCCATTTACTTTGTTTATTCTAGAAATTTCAATTTAATTTCAAGGTTAATTCCTAAATTGGGGTTTGAATAAGGCAAATCCCTTCCCCCAAAAAAACAAAACCATTTTTTTTGTAGGTACAGGTGCGGAATTTTGGATCTAAGAGAAGATTTGGATACCCTTTTCAGTGAACTTCCAGGATCTGCGAACAAAGTCAGAATCAACCTTCAAAATCTTGTGGTCATCATTGACCTTTTATGAGGGTCAAAGTCGACTTGATCTCATCTCAAAAAATATTTTTGAGTTTTTTAGATCTCGTAGTTTCGGTTCAACTACGTGAAAATCAACTATTTTTGAGATCGTTTGACAGGGTTTTCAACCAATTCTTTTTCGGAGGTAAGTACCTTTATTTCTTAATTTCAATATTAATCATCTACATTTACTATCCATATCAATACAATTCAAATGTAAGTGTAAAATATTAGTTTTGGGGTCTCTTTTATGTGCAAACCATTGTTCTAGGACCCCATCCATATTTTATCCTTTAAATTTTGGTGAACCCGACATACTTACTCTCCTTTCTTGTATGGATTTAGATGCCCTATTGTGTTATATTTGTGGTTAATCTTTTCTTGCATTAATATTAGGTTTATTTATGCCCTTATATTTCAAAAATCCAAAAAAATTGCAAAATTTCTTCAAAAATACAAAAACATTTACATTGCTTTGAGGAATTAGATGCTCTATTGTGTTTGATTTCCTTTTTATGTTTATAAAATTTCATTTGAATACATTTGGATATATCTAGATCTATTGGTTATCATGTTGCACAAGTTGTATCAAACTTTTTCCAAAACTTTTGGGATTACACAACATCCTCCTCTTACCTTACCATTGCATGGTGTTACACCTAGCAAGACTTCATCTAGGGCATGTGATGTTGCTTTTTCCTCTTTTGAATTACCCTATAAGGATATATTAGAGAATGAAGATAACCTTAATCTATATCTCCATCATATTTCTCTTTATGGAGAGGAGTTGAAGATAGATGTTAATTCTTCTCCTAATAGATGTCTTTCTTCCCCCTCTAGGGATCATGCTTTAGTGAATTATAGAGACCCTATAATGTGCTTTATTGGTAGGGATGATAATCCTCCTATTTTCATTGAACCCTTGGATAAAGACATTGATTTATCCCCTCCTCATGAAGAATCTTTGATACAAGAGGGTGATTTATTAATGGATGACATATTCATACATGATGATAACTCTTTTTCTAAAACACACTCCCCTTATGCAGACATTTTAGTGTTAGAAGATGACATTATAGATGCTTTACCTCTATTTGAGATTCCTTCTAGTGATGAGGCATTAGTGGAGAATGATATGAATTCCCTTAATGCTCTCCCTTTTAGTAATGATCCTATGGAGAATCAAGATCTTACCTCATCTTCTCCTAGGATGTCCTCTTTTCTCCCTTTTGATAAATCTATTTGTAGTGTTGAGACAACTAATATGGTTTATCCTAAACCCTTGTTAACTATCAAAGGTTATCCTTGTCTTACTATCAAAGGTGAACCTATGGAGTCTTTTAATGATCAAGATTCGATAGCTCACACATATCGTACAAGGAATAACCCTCAAACTAATATGGTGGTTTCTACTTCTTTTCCACCTTCTCAACCTATTCTTCCTCCTCCACCCTGTCTTCCTAGCAAGGAGTATGATTTGATAACTCAATTGCAAAATACTCCTGCCAAGATTTCTTTATGGGAGCTTCTTCAAACTTCACCTACCTACTTTGAAGCCTTGCAAAAAGATCTAGCAACTCTTCCCACTCCACCTCCTAATCAAGAGAACATTAATAACTTCTCACAATGCATGCATGCTACCCCAGGTCCTCCTAACATTGTATTTACTCAAAAGGATTTACCTTTTAAATAAGTTCAAAATTAGTATGATGCTCTTATGGTTGTTGTTTATATCAATAAAAGTATCATTCATAAGACCTTGATTGATAATGGATCTGGGATTAATGTTTGTAGCATGGACATGCTCAAAGCGATTAATGCCGATCTTTCAACTATTCAACCTGACAATGTTCCTATATGTGGCTTTGATAACATTGCTAAGAATACTTTAGGAATCATTACCTTACCTATCAAACTAGGACTGGTCATCCTGAATACACCTATTCATGTTATGCCTGGACCTCTCAATTATAATCTTCTTTTGGGTAGACCTTGGTTGCATGAGATGCATGTTTTTCCTTCCACCCTTCACCGTAAAGTCAAATTTATACATAACAATGTGATGTATACACTTCATGTGGATGATGCACCTAATCCTTGTCTTAATATTCAAACTCACACTACTCCTATTTCTAATAGTAATTCTCCTTCCTCTAATGCTCTTCCTCATGATGATTGGGGAACTTTGGATTTTACTCCTACCTTTATTGGAGAATATAAGGTTAATGATCTTGATTTTATGAAGAAACAAAGAGAGTTTGAACAATGAGTTTTTACTTCTAAAACCCTTTGTAATAAATTTGTCTCTGCTTCTATCCACAATGAATCTATCAAATCTACCAAGGATGATATTGTGACTACTGAGGTTCCATTGACTCCTCCTAATATGTCTTCTCATTATGGTCCTAGTTATCATTTCCTTGTTAAACAAGGATTTAATGGTCAAGGATGTGGTAAGCATAAATAGGGAATTCAAATGCCCTTACACACTGGGGGGCATGAGCATTCTTATGGATTGGGATTTAATCATTGACAACAAATCAATGTTAACATCTCAAATAACACTTCAAAACATGATGAACCTGTGAAGGAATTTGACCAAGAAGTTCTTTTTCCTAAACTCCTTCGAGCTAAGATGATTACTAGACCTAAACGAAAAAAGAAATGTAGTTCACACTTGAAGACTCTTCCTTTTTGTTTATATCATAGATTTCATGATCAATCTACTAATGAATGTCAAGCTTTACATTATAAGATTAGGCAGCTCATTGATAGTAAGGTTATTTATATATCATATGGAAATGAGTTGTGTTTCAATCTTGTTTTCTCTAAATAATATTTATGTTCCTATTATGGAGCTCCACACTATGTAAACAACATTAGCCTAATTCTTGGGGGCTCATTGTCTTGTATAGTGTTTCAAGTGATATAATAGGTCCCCTTCCATTCTTGTTCCTATGCTTGGGGGGCAAGGATGCCATCTCATTCTTTTCTATCTTTCTAGGATTCACCTCTTTCCTTGGTTAAGTAGAATCTATCTATTATGTGATATCCAATCATACATGAACATTTTGGTTTACATTGAGGATCTTTGTCCTTGATCACAACCTATTTCATTATTTGACATTGGGTTTCCATGGTTGATATATCTCTCACCTTGGAAGCTGAACAGTGTGCTATCCCTCACAAGGGTTACTTTTTCACTTCTTGCATGATATCTCTTTGCATTCGTCCCTTCCATGGCCTCATAGGAGCTGTGACCTTCTTGGCTTGGACTGGGTGTTGTCTAAGGATATTGTCTTGATGTTGAAGAAGGCTTTATCCTTGTTCTTTTCTTTCCTTAACATGTCAAAATAGTATGTTTTTTCCATATTAAGGAGGGGGGCATATATACGGCCTCCCTTGCTCTATATTATGTATTTTTGTTATAAACTTTTATTTTGTAGCATGCTAAATCTTGGAAGGTAATGCACATAAGTTGCTAAATCCTGAAGGGACATGCATTTCCAATATAAAATATGCTAAATCTTCTGAAGGTAACGCACATAAGTTGCTAAATCCTAAGGAGACACGCATTTTTCAAATTTTTCAATATGCTAAATCTTGGAAGGTAATGCACATAAGTCGCTAAATCCTGAAAAGACATCCATCAATATGCTAAATCTTCTGAGAGTAACACACATATGTTGCTAAATCCTTTTGAGACACACATTTTGTATTCCATGGTGATACAAGAAGGTGGATCCATGGGTACTTTATAAAAGCCATTAGAAGACACACTACATACATGCACAAAGCTACCAGAAGGTGCACAACTTTATGGGGAGACTATCAAGTATTTTCTTAGTGGGCCATCCTATCCTTTTGTGGTTCATAGTGAGATACACACATCTTACTAGATGAGTTAACCACTCCTCTTTTCCCTTTTCTATCTTCTTCTAGTGATTTCTCTCTTATTGAAATCTTGGAGTTGATAAAGACTCGAGTCTTTGGGGGCTTGAGGATTCCTTTGTCCCTTTGATTTTAATAAGATTATATTTTTCTTTATGATCTCATTTACCAAGAGTTTACATCGAGTCCATACTCTTGCTAAAGTGGGGGCTTAATGTATCATCTTAAAATGGAAGCACTTCCATGGTAAGAGAATTTAGCCCTCTGAGTAAGTGGTTTGGGGTCATGTCAAATGCCTTGAATGGATATTCAGCTTGGATCTGGCTTTTCCCGTGTTCTACCCCATTTTCCACTTCTTCCTAGCATTTTGGACTATGAACCTGAGGTTTTTGACCATAAGGTCAAAGTCGACCTTATGGGGTCAAAGTCAACCTCAATCCTAACTAGGTCAAGATCAAGCTTGATCGTAACCTAGTCAGGTTCAAGCTCAATCTTGACCCTAGGGTTCAGGATCTTCAGGGTTTACTTTCAGTTTCGGGATTTCATCAAAATCTTGCATTTTCCCTCTTCAGGGCCACTATTTCTCAGATTAAGTTTCAAATTCTCAAATTAATATTTGAGGTGGACCTTTCTCAATATTTGTATAGGATTTCTAATTTATTATTGGAGATTAGCCTTTCTCGAGTTTTGTGCCTAAATGCTCAAATTAACTTTGGGGTTGGCCTTACCTTGAATTTTGTAACAAAACTCTTAAATAATTTTTTTATTTCTATATTAAGGGTGGTCCCCTTCTAGAGTTTTGTGTCAAGGCTTTAATTTAATTTCCTCTCCATGTGCACCTCTCTAGAGTTTTGTGCCATGGGCCCTTAATTATTATTTTCTACGAGGCCCCTCTTGTGCCCTAGATCACTATAAAAGGGAGCCTTCCTCTCTCATTTTCTCCATCCATTCTCATCAAGCAATCTCTCAAGCTCTCAAGTGCAAGCAAGAGAATTCAAGAATTCAAGCATTCAAGCATTCAAGCATCCAATTCATCAAGGAGATCCATTAGTAGCCATTGATGGATTCAAGCTCTATGGAGCTCTCTTGTTGAAGATTCCTCCATTTCCATTCAAGCCTCTTCCTAATTCAAGATCCATTCAAGATTGGTGTTGAAGATCTAAAGACAATTGATTGGAGACATCCTATATTTGATTATACATTCATCCATTCTTGTGGATTCAAGGATTCGAATCCTCCACAAGGGTTTCAACTCAAGCAAGGTGAATTGTTCCATTTACTTTGTTTATTCCAGCAATTTCAATTCAATTTCAAGGTTAATTCCTAAATTGGGGTTTGACTGAGGCAAACCCCTTCCCCCCAATAAACAAAACCATTTTTCTTGTAGGTACAGGTGCAGAATTTTTGATTTGAGAGTAGATTTGGATACCCTTTTCGGTGAACTTTCAAGATCTGCGAACAAAGTCAGAATCAACCTTCAAAATCTCCAGGTCGTCATTGACCTTTTATGAGGGTCAAAGTCAACCTGATCTCATCTCAAAAAAATATTTATGGGTTTTGTAGATCTCACAGTTTTGGTTCAAAATCACAGAAATCAACTTTTTTTGAGATTGTTTGATAGGGTTTTTAACTGATTCTTTTTCAGAGGTAAGTACCTTTATTTCTTAATTTTAATATTAATCATCTACATTTACTTTCCATATCAATACAATTCAAACGTAAGTGTAAAATATTGGTTTTGGGGTCTCTTTTATGTGAAAAGCATTATTCTAGGACCCCATCAATATTTTATCCTTTACAACTCTTAAAACTAGATTTTGTCATTTTACCTTTTTGACATTCATGACACATAACATGATCTGACTTTGCTAGGCTAGGAAAACCTCTAACCTTTTACTTTCTACTAATTTTAATCATGTTATCAAAGTTTACATGACATAACCTTTTATACCACAACCATGCATCCTCATTTTGCATTATTAAACAAGAAGATTTATCATTATCAAGACAAAACAAGTTACCTTTCATTTGTGCTCCTGTTCCAACAAGTTTTCCTCCATCATCAAATATCTTAACCTTTTTGATCTCAAAAGCTACTCGGTGACCTGAGTCGTTAAGCTATGCCACACTTAGCAGATTATAATTTAGCCCTTCTACCCATTAAGAATTATCACATTTGATTTTATCATTTATCAGTAAAGATCCCTTTCCTCTAACCATACAAGGTGTATCATTACCCATTTTTACAGATCCTCCATTATATTGCTCAAGATGATCAAATTTTTCTTCATCACCAGTCATGTGATGGGTACAGCCACTATCAATGATCCATGTATCATTTTTATTTACTTTAGAAATGAGTGTTGTTTCTACATACCTTTCTTCTTCCTTAGAATAATCCTTCATTGCAACAAAAACTACTTCAACATCATCATCTATGTCGGTCTCAGTATCATTCTCTTCAACAATGTAACATACCTTTTTGCCTTTATCATTTTTGTCTTGGTTATCTCTATTGTAGTGTTGGTAACCTCTATTGTTTCTCCTCCCATGGCTTCCTTCACTAGATTGATCCTTGTTTCTATCATCTTCTTTCCTGTTTGGGCATCTAGCAGTAATATGACCAACTTCTTTGTAGTTAAAACATGCTAAAGGTAATTTACCCCTATATCTACCTTTACCTTTAGGTAATCTCCTGGCCATTAAAGCTTCAAGCTCATCAAGCTCATCATTAGTATTACTATCATTATCATCATTATTACTTCTACTACTAGACTTATTGATCCTCAGAGAATTCATGAAAGCATACTCAACAGATGGTACAACACTATTATCATAGTTGTTAAGTTCAAACATTGTTAGCTTACCAATCAGATTATCAAGAGTGAGAGTACTATTAGGTGCTGACCTATTTTCATGTACTACAGATATTTTGATTGCATAAATAGGCAATAAAGTCCTTAGAATTTTTCTTACCACTGTATCTTCATCAATGACACCACCAAATCCTATGATAGCATTAACTACCTCCTTTATTCGGTTTGTATACTGCACTATGTTTTCTCCTTCTTTCATTTTCATATCATCAAATATTCCTCTCAAAATTTCAGCTCTGGCTCTTCTGAAATTTATATCACCACTATAAACTTGAGTAAGTTTATCCCACATTTCCTTTGAAGTAACACAGTCCTTGAAATCTTCAAACTCGGCATCTGATAGAGCAGCATCAATCTCCATCATAGTAACATTATGCTCATGTCTATCTCTTGATTGATCAAGAGTCAAAGGTCCTGTAGGTGGTGCTAAGTAGCCATTATCCAATAGGGTGAGGGTAGAATTCCCAATCCTAGATATATGAAGTCTCATTCGGCTTTTCCATATTGTAAACTTGTCCTTAGTCAGTTTTGGCACTTCCCTCTTATACATTTTGTGATCTTTCTACTGAAGTCCTTAAAACTCTATTCCAAGAAACCAATATGCTCTGATACCAATTGTTAGAATAACTGAGAGGGGGGTTAAATCAGTTACCCACAGTCCCAAATACAAAATGTATCACTTAAAACAAATTTAGCTAATTTTGCATCTTGATAAACATAAAATATTAACTGTTTATGTAATTGTTGATTACCAATTAATTTCTCATATTGATTATCGACCAAATCAAATATGAAACATGTAAAGTATGATATCCAAACAATCACCACATAAACACATAACATAAAAGATTTAACGTGGAAACCCTGCAAAGGGAAAAACCACCTGGGATCAGTAACCCAAAAAAATTTCACTCTTATGAAGTGAGCTCGGCGAAGATCCAACCTTGTTAAAGGTTACAAAACACACTGTAAGGTGTGACCTTGTTAGAGGATTTAACACTAACAGTTATCATTCAACCAGCATTCACTATGGGGTTGATAGGATAACAATGTATATTCTCTAAATGACATATAAGACTTTCAAGTCCACTTGGTTAAGAGATTTTATCTATTTACAATGGTTAAACTAAAACAATAGGTGATCTAATTAAAATACAAGTTGATTTGTAGCTATTCAAATCTATTCTAAGTCCATACAATCCTCTTATCAATATTTCTATTCAATTCATCAACATTCAATAACTTACTGTCCCTCGGTAAAGCTTTCTGATGCTCAGTACTATTTTGTAGTTCGGTTCTTCTTCAACCAATTGATCAAGCATGCATGCAGCTTGTTCATGTGATATCTCTACATTCTCCTTCTTCCAGCATTTTTTGTTTCACTGTGAAACCATAGTCTCTTAAATAGACAAGTAAACCATTTTCTTTTCATCCATCAGATTTTGCCACTTAAACCTTCCTTGGTAGTTGTGTCACTAACACATTTCAATTCCATCCTTTAGATCTTCTTTGAATTTTGTTAGCTATAGATCTCACAACAAACTTTATCTTTCCACCTCGTAATCATACACTTTACAGCTCATCAATTTTTTTAGCTAAACTAATCATTTAGTTCTTTTGTCCATACAGGGTTAACAAAGAAATATGTCGGTGAACACAAGCTCGGTTGATACTATTACTCGGTATACACTACACTGAATCAGTGTATACTGGAATGCTTCATTAACTGACCACACTGCTTTGTAACATTTTTCTTCTATCTTTATAACAAATTAATGCAAATTAATCAAGTCAACAATATGAAGTCATAGACTCATCAATAAGTTACCAAAAGTATTCCTTATCCTCATCTATCATACCCATCTTCCGCCATATAGATATCTTGGTTCTTCATCTTTTCTCTCCTTTATACAGATGTTTAGATATTTGCAACTACCATGATAAGTACTGTCAAAGCTACTTGACATCAATGACAACATAATGACTGATTTAATTATCCTACATAATAGTTCAGTGCTCGATGATCTCTAATCACTTGTTCTTCAATAATTCAGGTTCTCAATCAGTTGTAGTTCATCAGTATTGTAGTAGTGAATTTTGCGTAATCATGGGTAATCATGGTAATTCCCATTTCATTTTGAGTTCATTCTAAGGAATGATTTTAAACACTCTCCATCCCTAACAACCCTTAATTTTACCTTATCTTATGCAACTAATTAAATAAATACTTATTATTTATTTTCTTATTTATCCATGTCCTATCCTAACTTTTAATTAAATATATACTTATTATTTATCAATTTTGTTACTGCAAAAGCTCTCAATGTGCCAGATTCAAGTTACCACAAAGAGAAATTTTAGGGAATGTGCGCCATGGTGATGTGATATTTCACATATATTTGAATTTTCCTTATTTTATAATGCACATATATTTGAATTTTACCTTATCTTATGCTATTAATTAAATAAATATTTATTATTTATTTGCTTCTTTATCCATGTGAAGATTCAGTATACCACAAAGAGGAATTTTAGGTAATGTGTGCCATGGTGATGTGATATTTCACATATATTTGAATTTTACCTTATCTTATGCCAGTAATTAAATAAATACTTATTATTTATTTGCTTATTTATCCATGTCCTATCCTAACTTTTAATTAAATATATATTTGTTATTTATCAATTTTGTTACTACAAAAGCTCTCAACGTGCTAGATTTAGTTTATGACAGAGAGGAATTTTAGGGAAAGTGTGCCATGGTGATGTGATATTTCACATATATTTAAATTTTCCTTGTTTTATAATGCACATCCTAGGAAACAAATTGCTGCCATATATTAAGGTAGAAGACCCATTTCCTCCTCTTCTTTGTTTTCTCTTTATACCCATTTACTTGTGAAGTTAATGGTTAGATTAATTAAAAAAATCTTTTATATAAACATGTGAAGAAATAATAAATCATGTGGAATTATTTAGAAATATAAGATTCAATAACTAGTACTTGCCGATAGGCTAAGCAAGTATTTTTGGATTTCTTGGTTTAACCCATGATTAAACCAATATGTATGAACCACTGAAAATATTTAATTTAAATCTAAATTAAAAAAAACATTATTATAGATTATAAAATTATATAAATTATATTTATTATATATAATTATATTTTTAATTTTAATATATTTTTTTATTAAAAATTAAATATATATTAACTATTTCATAATCTATTATTTAAACAATAACCATTATTAATACAACATAATTAATATTTAATATAAATTATAGTTATAATTAATCATTAAACTAAAGGCAAGTACTTGGCCACTACGTGGCACTTGTTGTGGAAAATATCTCCTACTTATCAATTCATGAGCTTAAGGGGCTTTCTAATTAATGGTTCATAAGGCACAACACTTGGTGAAGGTTTGGCAAATGGGTTTGCAAGCAAAATGGGTTTAACCATGGAGGAAACTTCATAGTTATGCAAGCTCGAGCTGGAGTAGTACTTGGATGGGTGACCTCGTGGAAAGTCTCGGTGCTTCACCTCTGTGAGCATCACCTAGTCCAATGAGTGCTAAGTGTTCCATTTATTCTCATGAAAGATGGGTTCGTGTGAACCACTACTGATGAATCATGGGTCAATGAGTTTGACTAAAAAAACTATACAATTGAATCTTGATAGTAATATCACAATTTGACTTGTTGTGGAAAATATCTCCTACTTATCAATTAATGAGATTAATGGGCTTTCTAATGAATGGTTCATAAGAGACAACACTTGGTGAAGGTTTTACAAATGGGGTTGCAAGCAGAGTGGGTTTAACCATGGAGGAAACTTTGTAGTTAAGCGCATTCGAGTTGGAGTAGTATTGGGATGGGTGACCTCCCGAGAAGTCTCAGTGCTTCACCTCTATGAGCATCACCTAGATCTAATGAGTGCTAAGTGTTCCATTCTTATTAGTACTTGCCCATAAGGCATAGTACTATTGTAATGAATTTTGGATTCTATTAGTTAACTAGTTATTAAAAAACAAGCATATGAACCAATGGTAAGTCAGTTGATTTTTGTTTTTAAATTAATTTTATGATTCTAAAGTTTACATGCATGTTATTTAGATTTTTAAATTCTAAAAAATATTTCCCGGTGCTTCACCTCTGTGAGCATCACCTAGATCTAATGAGTGCTAAGTGTTCCATTCTTATTACATAAGGTATAGTACTATTGTAATGAATTTTGGATTATATTAGTTAACTAGTTATTTATAAAAAACAAGCATATGAACCAATGGTGAGTAAGTTATTTTTTATTTTTCAAATTTATTTTATCATTCTAAAGTTTACATGCATGTTATTTAAATTTTTAAATTCTAAAAAATATTTTTCCTTATTATGATTGGTTAATAGATTTGAGGTGTTACATGGATTTTTAGGAATGATTGTAGAATATGAAAAATTATTGATTGACTTTTTGTTATCTTTTATGTATAAGTGTAACACATTAATCTAGGTGTGGATAATTAAATTATACAAATTATATTTTTAATAACATTAATCCAAAAAAATGTCAATTAAGTTGTATTAAATTTAGAGTATGAAACTTTAAAATATTAATTAGATTTAGTAATAATGATTATTGTTTTAGTACTAATTAGAAAGATTTTTATTAAAATAATAATATATTTTATTTTATTTTAAAAAAGAAATTTATAATAATCACAGATTATTTCTTATATATTAGATACTTCATAAATAATAATACATAAGATGTATTATATATATAATTATTTGTAATAGAATTAATATTAAGTAATGTCATTTAATTTTTAAATTTTTATTATGGTTGTTATTTAAATAGTTTAAATCTTACCTTAAAAATGGTTTTCATGTTTTTATTATATTTCAATTTTTACTATGTTTCTAATTTAAGAAAATTTAAATTTTATCTTATTAATTTTTTAACATTTTTAATTATAAAAAAAAAATTAGCCACGTATGAATTTTTTTTATGAATTTTTTTTAACATACTCAATAAGCTAGTGTGTTTTTTTTCTATAATGTGGACAAGACTTTTGGAGTGGTATTCCCTTACACAAAATGGACAAAATATTTTAAATTTTACTATTCCGCAAATCTCGTGTATAAGGGATTAAATATTTTAGACAATCAAATTCTTTGTTGTATATGTATGTGCTTGTGGAAAAATGACATGATTGGCATTGCATTTGCAAGATATTATGAATACATTGATGTGATCATGGAAAGAAGAAAGGTGAAAATAGAGGAATCAATTTTTGTGGACATAGATTTCAGGGCACAGTTTGAAGTGGCGAGACCAACCATGGAATACGGTGGCTTACTAAAACTCCTGGCAGAGATATTTGTTGGAAAAGCTGAGAAACTCCACCAAATCATCAACATCATGTGTAGAGCTGCCAAGAGATCACTCAAGAAGAAAACAATGCACATTCCACCTTGGAGAAAATACCATTACATGAGATCCAAATGGCTTGGATCTTACAAAAGAATCACCACCACCACCATCATCACCCATGATTCCTCCAACACCACCACCATTGACATGACAAATGAATGGTAGCTTCCCACTAACAATTCCTCACTAAAACCTTCTAAAAATGGAAAGGTTTCAGGGCCGGCAAGGGCCTTCATATAGCTTGCTATTGCCTAGTAAGGATCTATAACATGTTTTGTATTGCATTGATTAACTATTTCTTCCTAACAAAAAGCTTTCTTGTGGCAGGTAGACTACTAGGATAAGTCAAATTTTAAAAAAAATCAACAACTCTAAAGTTTGATCCAAAATATAACTAAATAGAAAACTCCATTTCCAAAATTGAAGAAGTTGGTGTTGACAGAATTCATTTTTGTTACTGCAAAAGCTCTCAAAGTGCTAGATTCAGTTTACCACAAAGATGAATTTTAGGAAATGTGCACCATGGTGATGTGATACTCTACATATATTTGAATGTTCCTTTTTTTATAATGTACATCCTAGGAAACAAATTGCTGCCATATATTAAGGTAGAAAACCCATTTCCTTCTCTTCTTTGTTTTCTCTTTGTACCCATTTACTTGTGGAGTTAATGGTCAGATTAATTTAAAAAATCTTTTATATAAACATGTGAAGAAATAATAAATCATGTGGAATTATTTTAAAAATTCAACAACTGTAAAGTTTGATCCAAAATATAACTAAATAGAAGACTCCATTTCCAAAATTGAAGAAGTTGGTGTTGACAGAAACCAATTTTGTTACTGCAAAAGCACTCAACATGCCAGATTCAATTTACCATAGAGAGGAATTTTAGGGAATGTGCACCATGGTGATGTGATATTTCACATATATTTAAATTTTCCTTGTTTTATAATGCACATCCTAGGAAACAAATTATTGTCATATATTAAGGTAGAAGACCCATTTCCTCCTCTTCTTTGTTTTCTCTTTATACCCATTTACTTGTAAAATTCATGGTTAGATTAATTAAAAAAATCTTTTATAAAAACATGTGAAGAAATAATTAATCATGTGGAATTGTTTAAAAAATTCAACAATTGTAAATCTTGATCAAGAATATAACTAACTAGAAAACTCCATTTCCAAAATTGAAGTTGGTGTTGACAAAAATCAATTTTTTTACTACAAAAGCTCTCAACGTGCTAGATTTAGTTTAACACAAAGAGAAATTTTAGGGAATGTGCGTCATGGTGATGTGATATTTCACATATATTTGAATTTTCCTTGTTTTATAATGCACATCCTAGGAAACAAATTGTTGTCATACATTAAGGTAGAAGACACATTTCCTCCTCTTCTTTGTTTTCTCTTTATGCCCATTTACTTGTGAAGTTTATGGTTAGATTAATTTTTTTTTAAAAAATTTATATAAACATGTGAAAAATTAATAAATCATGTGGAATTGTTTAGAAATATAAGATTCAATAATTTATATTGTAATAATGTCAATAGGTTTGCGGTCTTATGCTGAAGTGGAATGGATTTACCTCAATCATTAGTTCTAAATCAAAGAGATTTTAACCTATTAGGGAATGTGCGCCATGGTGATATGATATTTCACATATATTTAAATTTTACTTATTTTATAATGCACATATATTTGAATTTTACCTTATCTTATGCCGTTAATTAAATTAATATTTATTATTTATTTGCTTATTTATCCATGTCCAGATTTAGTTTAGCACAGAGTAGAATTTTAGGGAATGTGCGCCATGGTGATGTGATATTTCACATATATTTGAATTTGACCTTATCTTATGCCATTAATTAAATAAATATTTATTATTTATCAATTTTGTTACTACAAAAGCTCTCAACGTGCAAGATTCAGTTTACCACAGAGAGGAATTTTAGGGAATGTGCGCCATGGTGATGTGATATTTCACATATATTTAAATTTTCCTTGTTTTATAATGCACATCCTAGGAAACAAATTGCTCCCGTATATTAAGGTAGAAGACCCATTTCCTCCTCTTCTTTGTTTTCTCTTTATACCCATTTACTTGTGAAGTTAATGGTTAGATTAATTAAAAAAATCTTTTATATAAACATCTGAAGAAATAATAAATCATGTGGAAGTGTTTAGAAATATAAAATTCAATAATTAGTACTTGCTGATAAGCTAAGCAAGTATTTTTGGATTTCTTGATTTAACCCGTGATTTAAAAAATATGTATAAACCACTGAAAATATTTATTTTAAATTTAAATTAAAAAAAAATTATTATAGATTATAAAATTATATAAATTATATTTATTATATATCATTATATTTTTAATTTTAGTATAATTTTCTATTAAAATTTAATATATATTAACTATTTCATAATCTATTATTCAAACAATAACCATTATTAATACAACATTATTAATATTTAATATAAATTATAGTTATAATTAATTATTAAACTAAAGGCAAGTACTTGGCCACTACGTGGCACTTTTTGTGGAAAATATCTCCTACTTATCAATTGATGAGCTTAAGGGGCTTTCTAATGAATGGTTCATAAGGCACAACACTTGGTGATGGTTTGGCAAATGGGGTTGCAAGAAAAATGGGTTTAACCATGGAGGAAACTTCGTAGTTATGCACGCTCGAGCTGTAGTAGTACTTGGATAGGTGACCTCCCAGGAAGTCTTGGTGCTTCACCTTCGTGAGCATCACCTAGTCTAATGAGTGCTAAGTGTTCCATTTATTCTCATGAAAGATGGGTTCGTGTGAACCACTACTGATGAATCATGGGTCACTGAGTTTGACTTAAAAAACCATACAGTTAAATCTTGATAGCAACATCACAATTTGACTTGCTACAGAAAATATCTCCTACTTATCAATTGATGAGCTTAAGGGGCTTTCTAATGAATGGTTCATAAGAGACAAGACTTGGTGAAGGTTTTACAAATGGGGTTACAAGCAGAGTGGGTTTAACTATGGAGGAAACTTTGTAGTTAAGCACGTTCAAGCTAGAGTAGTATTGGGATGAGTGACCTCCCGGGAAGTCCCAGTGCTTCGCCTCTGTGAGCATCACCTAGATCTAATGAGTGCTAAGTGTTCCATTCTCATTAGTACTTGCCCATAAGGCATAGTACTATTGTAATGAATTTTGGATTCTATTATTAACTAGTTATTAAAAAACAAGCATATGAACCAATGGTAAGTAACTTGTTTTTTATTTTTCAAATTAATTTTATCATTCTAAAGTTTACATGCATGTTATTTAAATTTTTAAATTCTAAAAAATATTTCCCGGTGCTTTACCTCTGCGAGCATCACCTAGATCTAATGAGTGCTAAGTGTTCCATTCTTATTACATAAGGCATAATACTATTGCAATGAATTTTGGATTATATTAGTTAACTAGTTATTTATAAAAAACAAGCATATGAACCAATGGTAAGTAAGTTATTTGTTATTTTTCAAATTTATTTTATCATTCTAAAATTTACATGCATGTTATTTAAATTTTTAAATTCTAAAAAATGTTTTTCCTTATTATGATTGGTTAATAGATTTGAGGTGTTATACGGATTTTTAGGAATGATTGTAGAATATGAAAAATTATTGATTGACTTTTTGTTATCTTTTATGTATAAGTGTAACACATTAATCTAGGTGTGGATAATTAAATTATACAAATTATATTTTTAATAACATTAATAAGAAAAAAATGTCAATTAAGTTGTATTAAATTTAGAGTATGAAACTTTAAAATATTAATTAGATTTAGTAATAATGATTATTGTTTTAGTAGTAATTAGAATGATTTTTATTAAAATAACAATAAATTTTATTTTATTTTAAAAAAGAAATTTATAATAATCACATTTTATTTCTTATATATTAGATACTTCATAAATAATAGTACATAAGATGTATTATATATATAATTATTTGTAATAGAATTAATATTAAGTAATGTCATTTAATTTTTAAATTTTTATTATGGTTGTTATTTAAATAGTTTAAATCTTACCTTAAAAATGGTTTTCCTATTTTTATTATATTTCAATTTTTACTATGTTTCTAATTTAAGAAAATTTAAATTTTATTTTAAAAATAATTTAATGTTTTTAATTATAAAAAAAAGATTAGCCACGTATGAATTTTTTTAACATACTCAATGAGCTAGTGTTTTTTTTTCTATAATGTGGACAAAACTTTTGGAGTGGTATTCCCTTCTACAAAATGGACAAAATATTTTAAATTTTACTATTCCGCAAATCTCGTGTATAAGGGATTAAATATTTTAGCCAATCAAATTCTTTGTTGTATATATATGTGCTTGTGGAAAAATGACATGATTGGCATTGCATTTGCAAGATATTATGAATACATTGATGTGATCATGGAAAGAAGAAAGGTGAAAAGAGAGGAAACCATTTTTGTGGACATAGATTTCAAGGCACAATTTGAAGTGGCGAGACCAACCATGGAATATGGTGGCTTACTGCAACTCCTCCCAGAGATATTTGTTGGAAAAGATGAGAAACTCCACCAGATCATCAGCATCATGTGCAAAGCTGCCAAGAGATCACTCAAGAAGAAAACAATGCACATTTCACCTTGGAGAAAATACCATTACATGAGATCCAAATGGCTTGGATCCTACAAAAGAATCACCACCACTGCCCTCATCACCCATGATTCCTCCAACACCACCACCATTGACATGACAAATGAATGGCAGCTTCCCATTGACAATTCCTCACTAAAACCTGCTAAAAATAGAAAGGTTTCAGGGCTGGCAAGGGCCTTCATACAGCCTCTTATTGCCCAGTAAGGATCTATCACATGTTCGGTATTGCATTGATTAACTATTTCTTCTTGACATAAATCTTTCTTGTGGTAGGCAGACTACTAGGATAAGTCAAATTTTAAAAAAATTCAACATCTCTAAAGTTTGATCCAAAATATAACTAAATAGAAAACTCCATTTCCAAAATTGAAGAAGTTGGTGTTGACAGAATTCATTTTTGTTACTGCAAAATCTCTCAAAGTGCCAGATTTAGTTTACCACAAAGAGAAATTTTAGGAAACATGCGCCATGGTGATGTGATACTCTACATATATTTGAATGTTTCTCTTTTTATAATGTACATCCTAGGAAACAAATTGTTGTCATATATTAATGTAGAAAACCCATTTCCTTCTCTTCTTTGTTTTCTCTGTGTACCCATTTACTTGTGGAGTTAATGGTTAGATTAATTAAAAAAATCTTTTATATCAACATGTGAAGAAATAATAAATCATGTGGAATTATTTTAAAAATTCAACAACTGTAAAGTTTGATCCAAAATATAACTAAATAGAACACTCCATTTCCAAAATTGAAGAAGTTGGTGTTGACAGAAACCAATTTTTTACTGCAAAAGCACTCAACGTGGCAGATTCAATTTACCATAGAGAGGAATTTTAGGGAATGTGCACAATGGTGATGTGATATTTCACATATATTTAAATTTTCCTTGTTTTATAATGCACATCCTAGCAAATAAATTGCTGTCATATATTAAGGTAGAAGACCCATTTCCTCCTCTTCTTTGTTTTCTCTTTATACCCATTTACTTGTGAAATTAATGGTTAGATTAATTAAAAAATTCTTTTATAAAAAAATGTGAAGAAATAATTAATCATGTGGAATTGTTTAAAAAATTCAACAACTGTAAATTTTGATCGAGAATATAACTAAATAGAAAACTCCATTTCCAAAATTGAAGAAGTTGGTGTTGACAGAAATCAATTTTTTTACTACAAAAGCTCTCAATGTGCCAAATTTAGTTTACCACAAAAAGAAATTTTAGGGAATGTGCGCCATGGTGATGTGATATTTCACATATATTTGAATTTTCCTTGTTTTATAATGCACATCCTAGGAAACAAATTGTTGTCATACATTAAGGTAGAAGACACATTTCCTCCTCTTCTTTGTTTTCTCTTTATGCCCATTTACTTGTGAAGTTTATGGTTAGATTAATTAGAAAAAATCTTTTAAATAAACATGTGAAAAAATAATAAATCATGTGGAATTGTTTAGAAATATAAGATTCAATAATTTATATTGTAATAATGTCAATAGGTTTGTGATCTCATGCTTAAGTGGAATGGATTTACCTCAATCATTAGTTCTAAATCAAAGAGATTTTAACCTATTAGGGAATGTGTGCCATGGTGATATGATATTTCACATATATTTAAATTTTACTTATTTTATAATGCACATATATTTGAATTTTACCTTATCTTATGCCATTAATTAAATTAATATTTATTAATTATTTGCTTATTTATCCATGTCCAGATTTAGTTTATCACAGAGAGGAATTTTAGGGAATGTGCACCATGGTGATGTGATATTTCACATATATTTGAATTTTACCTTATCTTATGCCATTAATTAAATAAATATTTATTATTTATTTTCTTATTTATCCATGTCCTATCCTAACTTTTAATTAAATATATATTTATTATTTATCAATTTTGTTACTACAAAAGATCTCAACGTGCTAGATTCAGTTTACCACAGAGAGGAATTTTAGGGAATGTGCACCATGGTGATGTGATATTTCACATATATTTAAATTTTCCTTGTTTTATGATGCACATCCTAGGAAACAAATTGCTGCCATATATTAAGGTAGAAGACCCATTTCCTCCTCTTCTTTGTTTTCTCTTTATACCCATTTACTTGTGAAGTTAATGGTTAGATTAATTAAAAAAATCTTTTATATAAACATGTGAAGAAATAATAAATCATGTGGAAGTGTTTAGAAATATAAAATTCAATAATTAGTACTTGCCGATAGGCTAAGTAAGTATTTTTGGATTTCTTGGTTTAACCCGTGATTAAAAAAATATGTATAAACCACTAAAAATATTTATTTTAAATTTAAATTTAAAAAAGTTTATTATAGATTATAAAATTATATAAATTATATTTATTATATATCATTATATTTTTAATTTTAGTATAATTTTCTATTAAAATTTAATATATATTAACTATTTCATAATCTATCATTCAAACAATAACCATTATTAATACAACATTATTAATATTTAATATAAATTATAGTTATAATTAATTATTAAACTAAAGGCAAGTACTTGGCCACTAAGTGACACTTTTTGTGGAAAATATCTCCTACTTATCAATAGATGAGCTTAAGGGGCTTTCTAATGAATGGTTCATAAGGCACAATAGTTGGTGATGGTTTGGCAAATGGGGTTGCAAGAAAAATGGGTTTTACCATGGAGGAAACTTCATAGTTATGCATGCTCGAGCTGGATTAGTACTTGGATGGGTGACCTCCTAGGAAGTCACGGTGCTTCACCTTTGTGAGCATCACCTAGTCCAATGAGTGCTAAGTGTTCCATTTATTCTCATGAAAGATGGGTTCTTGTGAACCACTACTAATGAATCATGGGTCAATGAGTTTGACTAAAAAACTATACAATTAAATCTTGATAGCAACATCACAATCTGACTTGCTGTGGAAAATATCTCCTACTTATCAATTGATGAACTTAAGGGGCTTTCTAATGAATGGTTCATAAGAGACAACACTTGGTGAAGGTTTTACAAATGGGGTTACAAGTAGAGTGGGTTTAACCATGGAGGAAACACTGTAGTTAAGCACATTCAAGCTGGAGTAGTATTGAGATGGGTGACCTCTCAGGAAGTCCAGTTGCTTCACCTCTATGAGCATCACCTAGATCTAATGAGTGCTAAGTGTTCCATTCTTATTGGTACTTTCCCATAAGGCATAGTACTATTGTAATGAATTTTGGATTCTATTAGTTAACTAATTAAAAACCAAGCATATGAACCAATGGTAAGTAAGTTGTTTTTTATTTTTCAAATTTATTTTATCATTCTAAAGTTTACATGCAGATTATTTAAATTTTTAAATTCTAAAACATATGTTTCCTTATTATGATTGGTTAAGAGATTTGAGGTGTTATATGGATTTTTAGGAATGATTGTAGAATATGAAAAATTATTAATTGATTTTTTGTTATCTTTTATGTATAAGTGTAACACATTAATCTAGGTGTGGATAATTAAATTATATACATTATATTTTTAATAAAATTAATTTGAAAAAATGTCAATTAAGTTGTATTAAATTTAGAGTATGAAACGTTAAAATATTAATTAGATTGAGTACTAATGATTAAATCTTGAGTAGTAATAAAAAATATTTTTATTAAAATAATAATAAATTTTATTTTATTTTAAAAAAGAAATTTATAATAATCATAGTTTATTTCTTAAATATTAGCTACTTAATAAATAATAATACATAAGATGTATTATATATATAATTATCTGTAATAGAATTAATATTCAGTAATGTCATTTAATTTTTAAATTTTTGTTATGGTTGTAATTTAAATAGTTTAAATCTTACCTTAAAAATACTTTTCATATTTTTATTATATTTCAATTTTTATTATGTTTCTAATTTAAACAATTTAAATTTTATTTTAAAAATAATTTGACATTTTTAATTATAAAAATTTAACCACGTATGAATTTTATTTAACATACTCAATGAGCTAGTCTGTTTTTTTCTATAATGTGGATGAGACTTTTGGAGTGGTATTCCCTTCAACAAAATGGACAAAATATTTTAAATCTTACTATTTTGCAAATCTTGTGTATAAGGGATTAAATATTTTAGCCAACCAAATTCTTTGTTGTATATGTACGTGCTTGTGGAAAAATGACATGATAGGCATTGCATTTTCAAGATATTATGAATACATTGATGTGATCATGGAAAGAAGAAAGGTGAAAAGAGAGGAAACAATTTTTGTGGACATAGATTTCAGGGCACAGTTTGAAGTGGCAAGACCAACCATGGAATACAGTGGCTTATTGCAAATCCTCCCAGAGATATTTGTTAGAAAAGCTAAGAAACTCCACCAGATCATCAACGTCATGTGCAGAGCTGCCAAGAGATCACGCAAGAAGAAAACAATGTACATTCCACCTTGGAGAAAATACCATTACATGAGATCCAAATGGCTTGGATCCTACAAAATAATCACCACCACTGCCATCATCACTCTGATTCCTTCAACACCACCACCATTGACATGACAAATGAATGGTAGCTTCCCACTGACAATTCCTCACTGAAACCTACTAAAATTGGCAAGGTTTCAGGGCTGGCAAGGGCCTTCATACAACCTGCTATTGCCTAGTAAGGATCTATAACATGTTTTGTATTGCACTGATTAACTATTTCTTCCTGACAAAAAACTTTCTTGTGGGAGGAAGACTGCTAGGATAAGTCAAATTTTAAAAATTTCAACAACTGTAAAGTTTGATCTAGAATATAACTAAATAGAAAACTCCATTTCCAAAATTGAAGAAGTTGGTGTTGACAGAAATCATTTTTGTTACTGCAAAAGCTCTCAACGTGCCAGATTCAATTTACTACACAGAGGAATTTTAGGAAATGTGCGCCATGGTGATGTGATAATCTACATATATTTGAATTTTCCTTTTTTTATAATGTACATCCTAGGAAATAAATCGCTTCCATATATTAAGGTAGAAGACCCATTTCCTTCTCTTCTTTGTTTTCTCTTTCTACCCATTTACTTGTGAAGTTAATGGTTAGATTAATTAAAAAAAATCTTTTATATAAACATGTGAAGAAATAATAAATCATGCAGAATTCTTTAAAAAATTCAACAACTTTAAAGTTTGATTCAAAATATAACTAAATAGAAAACTCCATTTCCAAAATTGAAGAAGTTGGTGTTGACATAAACCAATTTTGTTACAACAAAAGTTCTCAACGTGCCAAATTCAGTTTACCATGGAGAGGAATTTTAGGGAATGTGCACCATGCTGATGTGATATTTCACATATATTTGAATTTTCCTTATTTAATAATGCACGTCCTAGTTTTAAAGAAGATCAATGATAATGCTTATGAGGTTTGTTTACCAGATGATCTGGATATTTCTCTTGTCTTTAATGTTTCTGATTTATATGCATTTCATGGAGAACTATATGAGCCAGACAGTAAATATGAGGTGGATTGGCATTACCACTTTCCAAGTAAAAAGAAGGAAAAGATTGCCCACATTCTGGACAAGCAGTCTACAGTCACCTAGAATGGTCATTACAATAGGTACTTGATTCAGTGGGAGGGATTACGAGCAACAGATAGCACCTGGATATCAAAATGGGAAGTGATGAAGTTGGACCCCACAAAGTTACAGCAGTTCATAGACAACCACTTGTAGGAGTTGCGTTCCTTTAAAGAAGGGGAGAATGATGCAGGACCTTCCGTAGGTCATAAACTAATACATAAACTTTCAGAGGTCATACCTTTTGACTCAAGTCTGGGTTTTTGCTGAAATTTTTTGGGTGCATGCCTCAAGAGGTGCCATTTATTTTTCCAATGATCTAGGATTGATTTGGGTCCATTTTAGCACATTTTCAGGAGATGAAAGTTTCATTTTGGGCTCCAAAATCAACTTTAAGTGTTTTTTTCTCTCGTTTTTAGAAAGTTCTATTTTGTAATAAATCCGAATTTATTTTTCTAATCTTGGATATTAGTTGGCAATTCATTCTAACTTAGTCGAGGGCATGTTTAGGGAAAAACTTAGCTTTTTAGGTGTTGTTTTGAAAATTACCAAAACTGGCAAAAAATAACTATGGAAAAAAACTATCGAAAATGGTAATTTTCAGTTTTCTTGATTTTCTAGGTTTTTTGGTTACTTAAGAGTTTGCAGCAAATTGTAGATGCAATCAGTGATGAATGGAAAAATATTGAAGGTTTCAAATTTGTGTTAGTTGTCTTGTGATTCAGTTTTTTGTTAACAGAGAGTGTTGTGCTACATCAAAATTGCTGCCATATATTAAGGTAGAAGACCCATTTCCTCCTCTTCTTTGTTTTCTCTTTATACCCATTTACTTGTGAAATTAATGGTTAGATTAATTAAAAAAATCTTTTATATAAACATGTGAAGAAATAATAAATCATGTGGAATTGATTAAAAAATTCAACAACTGTAAATTTTGATTGAGAATATAACTAAATAAAAAACTCCATTTCCAAAATTGAAGTTGGTGTTGACAGAAATCATTTTTTTTACTTCAAAAGCTCTCAACGTGCTGGATTTAGTTTACCACAAAGAGAAATTTTAGGGAATGTGCACCATGGTGATGTGATATTTCACGTATATTTGAATTTTCCTTGTATTATAATGCACATCCTAGGAAACAAATTGTTGCCATACATTAAGGTAGAAGACCCATTCCCTCCTCTTCTTTGTTTTCTCTTTATACCTATTTACTTGTGAAATTTATGGTTAGATTAATTAAAAAAATCTTTTATATAAACATGTGAAAAAATAATAAATCATGTGGAACTGTTTAGAAATATAAGATTCAATAATTTATATTGTAATAGGTTTGTGGTCTCATGGTGAAGTGGAATGGATTTACCTCAATCATTAGTTCTAAATCAAAGAGATTTTAAACTATTTGAGTTGACATTGAAACCCTCTACAAAAATAATATATATTGTAGTAGTGAATTTTACGTAATCATGGGTAAACATGGTAATTCCCATTTCATTTTGGGTTCATTCTAAAGAATGATTTTAAACACTCTCCATCCCTAACAACACATAATTTTACCTTATCTTATGCCATTAATTAAATAAATATTTATTATTTATTTTCTTATTTATCCATGTCCTATCCTAACTATTAATTAAATATATATTTATTATTTATCAATTTTGTTACTGCAAAAGCTCTCAATGTGCCAGATTCAGTTTACCACAGAGAGGAATTTTAGGGAATGTCCGCCATGGTGATGTGATATGTCACATATATTTGAATTTTCCTTATTTTATAATTCACATATATTTGAATTTTACCTTATCTTATGCCATTAATTTAATAAATATTTATTATTTATTTGCTTATTTATCCATTTCCAGATTCAGTTTACCACAAAGAGGAATTTTAGGGAATGTGCACCATGGTGATGTGATATTTCACATATATTTAAATTTTACCTTATCTTATGCCATTAATTAAATATATATTTATTATTTATTTGCTTATTTATCCATGTCCTATCCTAACTTTTAATTAAATATATATTTATTATTTATCAATTTTGTTACTACAAAAGCTCTCAACGTGCCAGATTTAGTTTACCACAAAGAGGAATTTTAGGGAATGTGCGCCATGGTGATGTGATATTTCACATATATTTGAATTTTCCTTCTATTATAATGCACATCCTAGGAAACAAATTGCTGCCATATATTAAGGTAGAAGACCCATTTCCTCATCTTCTTTGTTTTCTCTTTATACCCATTTACTTGTGAAGTTAATGGTTAGATTAATTAAAAAAATCTTTTATATAAACATGTGAAGAAATAATAAATCATGTGGAATTGTTTAGAATTATAAGATTCAATAATTAGTACTTGCCGATAGGTTAAGCAAGTATTTTTTGATTTCTTGGTTTAACCCATGATTAAAAAAATATGTATGAACCACTGAAAAAAATTATTTTAAATTTAAATTAAAAAAAAAATTATAGATTATAAAATTATATAAATTATATTTATTATATATAATTATATTTTTAATTTTAATATAATTTTTATTAAAATTAAATATATATTAACTATTTCATAATCTATTATTCAAACAATAACCATTATTAATAAAACATAATTCATATTTAATATAAATTATAGTTATAATTAATTATTAAACTAAAGCCAAGTACTTGGCCACTACGTGGCACTTGTTGTGGAAACTATCTCCTACTTATCAATTGATGAGCTTAAGGGGCTTTCTAATGAATGGTTCATAAGGCACAACACTTCTTGAAGGTTTGGCTAATGGGGTTGCAAGCAAAATCAGTTTAACCATGGAGGAAACTTTGTAGTTATGCGTGCTCGAGCTGGAGTAGTACTTGGATGGGTGACCTCCCAGGAAGTCTCGGTGCTTCACCTCTGTGGGCATCACCTAGTCCAAAGAGTGCTAAGTTTTCCATTTATTCTCATGAAAGATGGGTTCGTGTGAACCACTACTGATGAATCATGGGTCAATGAGTTTGACTAAAAGAACTATACAATTGAATCTTGATAGCAATATCACAATTTAACTTGCTGTGGAAAATATCTCCTACTTATCAATTGATGAGCTTAAGGGGCTTTCTAATGAATGGTTCATAAGAGACAACATTTGGTGAAGGTTTTACAAATGCGATTACGAGAAAAGTGGGTTTAACCATGGAAGAAATTCTATAGTTAAGAACGTTCGAGCTAGAGTAGTATTGGGATGGGTGACCTCCCAAGAAGTCTCGATGCTTCACCTTTGTGAGCCTCACCTAGATCTAATGAGTGCTAAGTGTTCCATTCTTATTAGTACTTGCCCATAAGCCATAGTACTATTGTAATGAATTTTGGATTATATTAGTTAACTAGTTATTAAAAACAAGCAGATGAACCAATGGTAAGTAAGTTGTTTTTAATTTTTCAAATTTATTTTATCATTCTAAAGTTACATGCATGTTATTTAAATTTTAAAATTCTAAAAAATATTTCCTAGTGCTTCACCTCTGTGAGCATCAACTAAATCTAATGAGTGCTAAGTGTTTGATTCTTATTACATAAGTCATAATACTATTGTAATGAATTTTGCATTCTATTAGTTAACTAGTTATTAAAAAACAAGCATATGAACCAATGGTAAGTAAGTTGTTTTTTATTTTTCAAATTTATTTTATCATTCTAAAGTTTACATGCATGTTATCTAAATTTTTAAGTTCTAAAAATATTTTTCCTTATTATGATTGGTTAATAGATTTGAGGTGTTATACAGATTTTTAGGAATAATTGTAGAATATGAAAAATTATTAATTGACTTTTTGTTATCTTCTATGTATAAGTGTAACACATTAATCTAGGTGTGGAAAATTGAATTATATAAATTATATTTTTAATAACATTAATTTGAAAAAATGTCAATTAAGTTGTATTAAATATAGAGTATGAAACTTTAAAATATTAATCAGATTGAGTAATAATGATTATTGTTTGAGTAGTAATAAGAATTCTTTTTATTAAAATAATAATAAATTTTATTTTATTTTTAAAAAGAAATTTATAATAATCATAGTTTATTTCTTATATATTAGATACTTAATAAATAATAATACATAAGATGTATTATATATATAATTATTTGTAATAGAATTAATATTAAGTAATGTCATTTAATTTTTAAATTTGTATTATGGTTGTAATTTAAATAGTTTAAATCTTTCCTTAAAAATAGTTTTCATATTTTTATCATATTTTAATTTTTATTATGTTTCTAATTCAAATAATTTTAATTTAATTTTAAAAATAATTCGATAATTTTAATTATAAAAAAAATTTAGCCATGTATGAATTTTTTGTAGCATACTCAATGAGGTAGTCTATTTTTTTTCTATAATGTGGATGAGACTTTTGAGGTGGTATTCCCTTCTACAAAATGGACAAAATATTTTAAATCTTATTATTCTGCAAATGTCATGTATAAGCGATTAAATATTTTAGCCAATCAAATTCTTTGTTGTATATGTATGTGCTTGTGGAAAAATGACATGATTGGCATTGCATTTGCAAGATATTAAGAATACATTGATGGGATCATGGAAAGAAGAAAGGTGAAAAGAGAGGAAATAATTTTTATGGACATAGAGTTCAGGGCACAATTTTAAGTGGCGAGACCAACTATGGAATACGGTGGCTTACTGCAACTCCTCACAGAGATATTTGTTGGATCAGCTGAGAAACTCCACTAGATCATCAGCATCATGTGCAGAGCTATCAAGAGATCACTCAAGAAGAAAACAATGCACATTCCACCTTAGAGAAAATACCATTACATGAGATCCAAATGGCTTAGATCTTATCGAAGAATCACCACCACTACCATCATCACCCCTGATTCCTCCAACACCACCACCATTTAGATGACAAATGAATGGAAGCTTCCCACTGACAATTCCTCACTGAAACCTGCTGAAAATGTCAAGGTTTCAGGGCTGGTAAGGGCCTTCATACAACTTGATATTGCCAAGTAAGGATTGGTAATATGTTCTATATTGCACTGATTAATTGTTTCTTCTTGACAAAAATCTTTCTTGTGGTAGGCAAACTTCTAGGATAAGTCAAATTTTACATATATTTGAATTTTCCTTGTTTTATAATGCACATCCTAGGAAACAAATTGATGTCATACATTAAGGTAGAAGACCCATTTCCTCCTCTTCTTTGTTTTCTCTTTATGCCCATTTACTTGTGAAGTTTATGGTTGGATTAATTAAAAAAATCTTTTATATAAACATGTGAAAAAATAATAAATCATGTGTAATTGTTTAGAAATATAAGATTCAATAATTTATATTATAATAATGTAAATAGGTTTTTGGTCTCATGGTGAAGTGGAATGAATTTACCTCAATCATTAGTTCTAAATCAAAGAGATTTTAACCTATTTGAGTTTACATTGAAACCGTCTATCAAAATAATATATATTGTAGTAATAAATTTTGGATAATCATGGGTAATCATGGTAATTCCCATTTCATTTTGGGTTCATTCTAAGGAATGATTTTAAAAACTCTCCATCCCTAACAACACTTAATTTTACCTTATCTTATACCATCAATTAAATAAATATTTATTATTTATTTGCTTATTTATCCATGTCCTATCCTAACTTTTAATTAAATACATATTTATTATTTATCAATTTTGTTACTGCAAAAGCTCTCAATGTGCTAGATTAAGTTTACCACATAGAGGAATTTTAGGGAATATGTGCCATGGTGATGTGATATTTCACATATATTTGAATTTTCCTTATTTTATAATTGATGTAGCACAACACTCTCTGTTAACAATAAAACTCAATCACAAGACAAATAAACACAACTTTGAAACCTTCGGTATTTTTCCATTCATCACTAACTGCCTCTACAATTCGCTACAAACTCTTAAGTAACCAAAAAACACTAGAAAAACAAGAAATCTAAAAATTACCCCTTTTGGTAGTTTTTTCCATAGTTGTTTTTCACCATTTTAGGTAATTTTCGAAACAACCCCTAAAAAGCTGATTTTTTCCCTAAACATGCCCTCAACTAAGTTAGAAAGAATTGCCAACTAATATCTAAGATTTTATTTTTTTAGATTTATTACAAAATAGAACTTTCTAAAAACTAGAGAAAAAACACTAAAAGCCGATTTCGGAGACCTAGATGAAACTTTCAGCTCTCAAAAATGTCCTAAGACAGACCTCGGTTGATCTAAGATCACTTGGCAAAACAAATGCCACCACCTGAGGCACACACCCAAAAATTTTTAGCAAAAACCCAGACCTGAGTCAAAAGTTATGACCTCCGGAAGTTTCTGTATGAGTTTATGACCTACGGAAGGTCCTCCATCAATAATGCACATATATTTGAATTTTACCTTATCTTATGCCATTAATTACATAAATATTTATTATTTATTTTCTTATTTATCCATGTCTAGATGCAGTTTAACTCAGAGAGGAATTTTAGGGAATGTGCGCCATGGTGATGTGATATTTCACATATATTTGAATTTTACCTTGTCTTATGCCATTAATTAAATAAATATTTATTATTTATTTTCTTATTTATCCATGTCCTATCCTAACTTTTAATTAAATATATATTTATTATTTATCAATTTTGTTACTACAAAAGCTCTCAATGTGCAAGATTTAGTTTACCATAGAGAGGAATTTTAGGGAATGTGCGCCATGGTGATGTGATATTTCACATATATTTGAATTTTCCTTCTTTTATAATGCACATCCTAGGAAACAAATTGCTGCCATATATTAAGGTAGAAGACCCATTTCCTCGTCTTCTTTGTTTTCTCTTTATACCCATTTACCTGTGAAGTTAATGGTTAGATTAATTAAAAAAATATTTTATATAAATATGTGAAGAAATAATAAATCATTTGGAATTGTTTAGAAATATAAGATTCAATAATTAGTACTTGTCGATAGGCTAAGCAAGTATTTTTGAATTTCTTGGTTTAACCAGTGATTAAAACAATATGTATGAACCACTGAAAATATTTATTTTAAATTAAAATTTAAAAAAAGTTTATTATAGATTATAAAATTATATAAATTATATTTATTATATATAATTATATTTTTAATTTTAATACAATTTTTTTATTAAAATTGAATATATATTAACTATTTCATAATCTATTATTCAAACAATAGCCATTATTAATACAACATAATTAATATTTAATATAAATTATAGTTATAATTAATTATTAAACTAAAGGCAAGTACTTGGCCGCTACATGGCACTTGTTGTGAAAAATATCTCCTACTTATCAATTGATGAGCTTAAGGTGCTTTCTAGTGAATGGTTCATAAGGCACAACACTTGGTGAAGGTTTGGCAAATGGGGTTGCAAGAAAAATTGGTTTAACCATGGAGGAAACTTCGTAGTTATGCGTGCTCGAGCTGCAGTAGTACTTAGATGGGTGACCTCCTAGGAAGTCTCAGTGCTTCACCTTTGTGAGCATCACCTAGTCCAATGAGTGCTAAGTGTTCCATTTATTCTCATGAAAGATGGGTTTGTGTGAACCACTACTGATGAATCATAGGTCAATGAGTTTGACTAAAAAAACTATACAGTTGAATCTTGATAGCAATATCACAATTTGACTTGTTGTTGAAAATATCTCCTACTTATCAATTGATGAGCTTAATGGGCTTTCTAATGAATGGTTCTTAAGAGACAACACTTGGTGAAGGTTTTACAAATGGGATTGAAAGCATAGTGGGTTTAACCATGGAGGAAACTCTTTAGTTAAGCGCATTCAAGATGGAATAGTATTGTGATGGGTGACCTCCGGGGAAGTCCCGATGGTTCACCTCTATGAGCATGACCTCAATCTAATGACGACTAAGTGTTCCATTCTTATTAGTACTTGCCCATAAGGCATAGTACTATTGTAATGAATTTTGGATTCTATTAGTTAACTAGTTATTAAAAAACAAGCATATGAACCAATGGTAAGTAAGTTGTTTTTTAATTTTCAAATTTATTTTATCATTCTAAAGTTTACATTCATGTTATTTAAATTTTTAAATTCTAAAAAATATTTCCTGGTGCTTCACCTTTGTGAGCATCACTTAGATCTAATAAGTGCTAAGCGTTCCATTCTTATTACATACGGCATAGTGCTATTTTAATGAATTTTGGATTCTATTAGTTAACTAGTTATTAAAAAACAAGCATATGAACCAATGGTAAGAAAGTTGTTTTTTATTTTTCAAATTTATTTTATCATTCTAAAGTTTAAATGCATGTTATTTAAATTTTTAAATTCTAAAAAATATTTTTCCTTATTATCATTGGTTAATAGATTTGAGGTGTTATACAAACTTTTAGGAATGATTGTAGAATATGAAAAATTATTAAATGACTTTTTGTTATCTTTTATGTATAAGTGTAACACATTAATCTAGATGTGGATAATTAAATTATACAAATTATATTTTTAATAGCATTAATTTGAAAAGATATCAATTAAGTTGGATTAAATTTAGAGTATGAAACTTTAAAATATTAATTAGATTTAGTAATAATGATTATTGTTTTAGTAGTAATAAGAATTATTTTTATTAAAATAATAATATATATTATTTTATTTTTATTTTTAAATTTATAATAATCATAGTTTATTTCTTATATATTAGATACTTAATAAATAATAATACATAAGACGTATTATATATAAAATTATTTGTAATAGAATTAATATTAAGTAGTGTCATTTAATTTTTAAATTTTTATTATGCTTGTAATTTAAATAGTTTAAATCTTACCTTAAAAATAATTTTGATATTTTTATTATATTTCAATTTTTATTATGTTTCTAATTTAAACAATTTAAATTTTATTTTAAAAATAATTAGACATTTTAAATTATAAAAAATGTTTAGCTACGTATGAATTTATTTTAACATACTCAATGAGCTAGTCTCTTTTTTTCTATAATGTCCACAAGACTTTTGGAGTGGTATTCCCTTCCACAAAATGGACAAAATATTTTAAACTTTACTATTATGCAAATCTCGTGTATAAGGGATTAAATATTTTAGCCAACCAAAGTCTTTGATGTATATGTATGTGCTTGTGGAAAAATGACATGATTGGCATTGCATTTGCAAGATATTATGAATACATTGATGTAATTGGAAAGAAGAAAGGTGAAAAGAGAGGAAAGAAATTTTGAAGAAATAAATTTCAGGACACAGTTTGAAGTGGTGAGACCAACCATGGAATACGGTAACTTACTGCAACTCCTCCTAGAGATATTTATTGGAAAAGCTGAGAAACTCCACCAGATCATCAACATCATGTGCATAGCTGCCATGAGATCACTCAAGAAGAAAACAATGCACATTCCACCTTAGAGAAAATACCATTACATGAGATCCAAATAGCTTGGATCCTACAAAAGAATCACCACCACTGCCATCATCACCCCTGATTCCTCCAACACCACCACCATTAAAATGACAAATGAGTGGCAGCTTCCCACTGACAATTCCTCACTGAAACTTGCTAAAAATGACAAGGTTTCAGGGCTGGCAAGTGCCTTCATACACCCTTCTATTACCCAGTAAGGATCTATAACATGTTCTGTATTGCACTGATTAACTATTTCTTCCTAATAAAAAGCTTTCTTGTGGCAGGCAGACTACTAGGATAATCAAATTTTAAAAAATTCAACAACTGTAAAGTTTGATCCAGAATATAACTAAATAGAAAACTCCATTTCCAAAATTGAAGAAGCTGGTGTTGACAGAAATCATTTTTGTTACTGCAAAAGCTCTCAACATGCCAGATTCAGTTTACTACAAAGAGGAATTTTAGGAAATGTGTGCCATGGTGATGTGATGTTCTACATATATTTGAATTTTCCTTTTTTTATAATGTACATCCTAGGAAACAAAGTGCTGCCATATATTAAGGTAGAAGACCCATTTCCTTCTCTTCTTTGTTTTCTCTTTCTACCCATTTACTTGTGAAGTTAATGGTTAGATTAATTAAGAAAATCTTTTATATAAACATGTGAAGAAATAATAAATCATGTGGAATTCTTTAAAAAATTCAACAACTATAAAGTTTGATCCAAAATATAACTAAATAGAAAACTCCATTTCCAAAATTGAAGAAGTTGGTGTTGACAAAAACCAATTTTGTAACTGCAAAAGCTCTCAACGTGCCAGATTCAGTTTATCACAGAGAGGAATTTTAGGGAATGTGCGCCATGGTGATGTGATATTTCACATATATTTAAATTTTCCTTGTTTTATAATGCACATCCTAGGAAACAAATTGTTGCCATATATTAAGGTAGGAGACCCATTTCCTCCTCTTCTTTGTTTTCTCTTTATACCGATTTACTTATGAAATTAATGGTTAGATTAATTTAAAAAATATTTTATATAAACATCTGAAGAAATAATAAATCATGTGGAATTGTTTAAAAAATTCAACAACTATAAATTTTGATCGAGAATATAACTTAATAGAAAACTCCATTTCCAAAATTGAAGAAGTTGTTGTTAACAAACATCAATTTTTTTACTACAAAAGCTCTCAACGTGCTAGATTCAGTTTACCACAAAGAGAAATTTTAGGGAATGTGTGCCATGGTGATGTGATATTTTACATATATTTGAATTTTCCTTGTTTTATAATGCACATCCTAGGAAACAAATTGCTGCCATACATTAAGGTAGTAGACCCATTTCCTCATCTTTTTTGTTTTCTCTTTATACCCATTTACTTGTGAAGTTTATGGTCAGATTAATTAAAAAAATCTTTTATATAAACATGTGAAAAAATAATAAATCATGTGGAATTGTTTAGAAATATAAGATTCAATAATTTATATTGTAATAATGTCAATAGGTTTGTGGTCGTGTGGTGAAGTGGAATGGATTTACCTCAATCATTAGTTCTAAATCAAAGAGATTTTAACCTATTAGGGAATGTGCACCATGGTGATGTGATATTTCAAATATATTTGAATTTTCCTAATTTTATATTGCACATATATTTGAATTTTACCTTATCTTATGCCATTAATTTAATAAATATTTATTATTTATTTTCTTATTTATCCATGTCCAGATTCAATTTACCACAGAGAGGAATTTTAGGGAATGTGTGCCATGGTGATGTGATATTTCACATATATTTGAATTTTATCTTATCTTATGCCATTAATTAAATAAATATTTATTATTTATTTTCTTATTTATCCATGTCCTATCCTAACTTTTAATTAAATATATATTTATTATTTTTCAATTTTGTTACTACAAAAGCTCTCAACGTGCCAGATTCAATTTACCACAGAGAGGAATTTTAGGGAATGTGCACCATGGTGATGTGACATTTCACATATATTTGAATTTTCCTTCTTTTATAATGCACATCCTAGGAAATAAATTGCTGCCATATATTAAGGTAGAAGACCCATTTCCTCCTCTTCGTTGTTTTCTCTTTATACCCATTTACTTGTGAAGTTAATGGTTTGATTAATTAAAAAAATCTTTTATGTAAACATGTGAAGAAATAATAAATCATGTGGAATTGTTTAGAAATATAAGATTCAATAATCAGTACTGGCCAATAGGCTAAGCAAGTATTTTTGGATTTCTTGGTTTAACCCATGATTAAAACAATATGTATGAACCACTGAAAATATTTATTTTAAATTTAAATTAAAAAAAAAGTTTATTATAGATTATAAAATTATATAAATTATAATCATTTATTTTTTTATTTATTTTAGCAAGTGCTTTTGACTGGAGCTTTGAACCAATGGGGTCACATTAAGGGGGACCACATCCCCGATGAGAATGAGGCTACCGAGGCCTTGACGCCTCCTAGACACACCTGTATTTATACTGCCTCCTCACACACAATCAAGCCACCACCTAATCACTCCAATCCTCCTTATTTCTCCTTGCGGGTGGGGCGACACACTAATCAGCAGTGCACCAGTCCTTCATGCATTGGGAGCACAAATTTGGGAGCCCGTGAAAGGTCTCCTCCACTAGTGTCACCTACAACAGACCCACTACAGAGCCCGCGAAGTAAGTCTCTGCTAGTGTGCTGCGTCAGAACCACTACCACGACCGATTCCATCCTCCGAGTATGAGCGGATTGGGAGCTAGTGCCTCTCAATGCGTGAGAGCCAGCAAGAACAATCCTACATGCTCAAACTCCAATATTTGTTGACTGGGCCCAATCAGGACCTTTTTCGTCAATGCCTCAACTGTTTGGTCCTCACTACTTGGGCCTTTCATCCTACAAGTGTTGAGAGGGTGGGGACTCGAACCTGTGATGCCTTATCAGCAAGGCCAGTGACTAAACTGTCACGCTATGGGGTGAACCCCATATAAATTATATTTATTATATATAATTATATTTTTAATTTTAATATAATTTTTTATTAAAATTTAATATATATTAACTATTTCATAATCTATTATTCAAACAATAGTTCCATTATTAATACAACATAATTAATATTTAATATAAATCATAGTTATAATTAATTATTAAACTAAAGGCAAGTACTTGGCCACTATGTGGCACTTGTTGTGGAAAATATCTCCTACTTATCAATTGATGAGCTTAAGGGGCTTTCTAATGAATGGTACATAAGGCACAACACTTGGTGAAGGTTTGGCAAATGGGGTTGCAAGCAAAATGGGTTTAAGCATGGAGGAAACTTCGTACTTATGCGTTCTCGAGCTGGACTAGTACTTGGATAGGTGACCTCCTGGGAAGTCTTGGTGCTTCACCTCTATGAGCATCACCTAGTCCAATGAGTGCTAAGTGTTCCATTTACTCTCATGAAAGATGGGTCAATGAGTTTGACTAAAAAACTATATAATTGAATCTTGATAGCAATATCACAATTTGACGTGTTGTGCAAAATATCTCCTACTTATCAGTTGATGAGATTAATGGGCTTTCTAATGAATGGTTCATAAGAGACAACACTTGGTGAAGGTTTTACAAATGGGGTTGCAAGTAGACTGGGTTTAACCATGGAGGAAACTCTGTAGTTAAGCACGTTTGAGCTGGAGTAGTATTGGGATGGGTGACCTCCTCGGAAGTCCTGGTGCTTCACCTCTGTGAGCATCACCTAGATCTAATGAGTGATAAGTGTTCCATTCTTATTAGTACTTGCCCATAAGGCATAGTACTATTGTAATGAATTTTGGATTCTATAAGTTAACTAGTTATTATAAAAAAAGCATATGAACCAATGGTAAGTAAGTTGTTTTTTATTTTTCAAATTTATTTTATCATTCTAAAATTTACATACATGTTATTTAAATTGTTAAATTCTAAAAAATATTTCCTGGTACTTCACCTCTATGAGGATCACCTAGATCTAATGAGTGCTAAGTGTTTGATTCTTATTACATAAGGCATAATACTATTGTAATGAATTTTGGATTCTATTAGTTAACTAGTTATTAAAAAACAAGCATATTAACCAATGGTAAGTAAGTTGTTTTTTATTTTTCAAATTTATTTTATCATTATAAAGTTTACATGCATGTTATTTGAATTTTTAAATTCTAAAAAATATTTTTCCTTATTATGATTGGTTAATAGATTTGAGGTGTTATGTACAGATTTTTAGGAATTATTGTAGAATATGAAAAATTATTAATTGACTTTTTGTTATCTTTTATGTATAAGTGTAACACATTAATCTAGGTGTGGATAATGAAATTATACAAATTATATTTTTAATAACATTAATCTAAAAAAATGTCAATTAAGTTGTATTAAATTTAGAGTATGAAACTTTAAAATATTAATTAGATTGAGTAATAATGATTATTATTTTAGTAGTAATAAGAATTCTTTTTATTAAAATAATAATAAATTTTATTTTATTTTAAAAAAGAAATTTATAATAATCATATTTTATTTCTTATAAATTAGATACTTAATAAATAATAATACATAAGATGTATTATATATATAATTATTTGTAATAGAATTAATATTAAGTACTGTCATTTAATTTTTAAATTTTTATAATGGCTGTAATTTAAATAGTTTAAATCTTACCTTATAAATAGTTTTCATATTTTTATTATATTTCAATTTTTATTATGCTTCTAATTTAAACAATTTAAATTTTATATTAAAAATAATTTAACGTTTTTAATTATAAAAAAAAATTTAACCACGTATGAATTTTTTTTAACATACTCAATGAGCTAGTATGTTTTTTTCTATAATGTGGATGAGACTTTTCGAGTGGTATTCCCTTCCACAAAATGGACAAAATATTTTAAATCTTACTATTCCGCAAATGTTGTGTATAAGGGATTAAATATTTTAGCCAATCAAATTCTTTGTTGTATATGTATGTGCTTGTGGAAAAATGACATGATTGGCATTGCATTTGCAAGATATTATGAATACATTGATGTGATCATGGAAAGAAGAAAGGTGAAAAGAGAGGAAAGAATTTTTGTGGACATAGATTTTAGGGAATAGTTTGAAGTGGCGAGACCAACCATGGAATACAACAGCTTACTGCAACTCCTCCCAGAGATATTTGTTGGAAAAGTTGAGAAACTCCACCAGATCATTAGCATCATGTCCAGAGCTACCAAGAGATCACTCAAGAAGAAAATAATGCACATTCCACCTTGGACAAAATACCATTACATGAGATCCAAATGGCTTGGATCCTACAAAAGAATCACCACCACTGCAATCATCACCCCTGATTCCTCCAACACCACCACCATTGACATGACAAATGAGTGGTAGCTTCCCACTGACAATTCCTCACTGAAACCTGCTAAAAATGACAAGATTTGAAGGTTGACAAGGGCCTTCATACAACCTGCTATTGCCTAGTAAGGATCCGTAACATGTTTTGTATTGCACTGATTAACTGTTTCTTCTTGACAAAAAGATTTCTTGGGGCAAGTAGACTACTAGGATAAGTCAAATTTTTAAAAATTCAACAACTGTAAAGTTTGATCTAGAATATAACTAAATAGAAAACTCCATTTCCAAAATTGAAGAAGTTGATATTGATAGAAATCATTTTTGTTACTGCAAAAGCTCTCAATGTGCCAAATTCATTTTACCACAAAGAGGAATTTTAGGAAATGTGTCCCATGGTGGTGATATTCTACATATATTTGTATTTTCCTTTTTTAATAATCTACATCCTAGGAAACAAATTGCTGCCATATATTAAGGTAGAATACCCATTACCTTCCCTTCTTTGTTTTCTCTTTCTATCCATTTACTTGTGAAGTTAATGGTTAGATTAATTAAAAAACTCTTTTATATAAACATGTGAAGAAATAATTAATCATGTGGAATTGTTTAAAAAATTCAACAACTATAAAGTTTGATCCAAAATATAACTAAATAGAAAACTCCATTTCCAAATTTGACGAAGTTGGTGTTGAGAGAAACCAATTTTGTTACTGCAAAAGCTCTCAACATGCCAGATTCAGTTTACCACAAAGAGAAATTTTAGGGATTGTGCGCCATGGTGATGTGATATTACACATATTTAAATTTTCCTTGTTTTATAATGCACATCCTAGGAAACAAATTGCTGCCATATATTAAGGTAGAAGACCCATTTCCTCCTCTTCTTTGTTTTCTCTTTATACCCATTTACTTGTGAAATTAATGGTTAGATTAATTAAAAAATCTTTTATATAAACATGTGAAGAAATAATAAACCATGTGGAATTTTTAAAAAAATTCAACAAATGTAAATTTTGATCGAGAATAGAACTAAATACAAAACTCCATTTCCAAAATTGAAGAAGTTGGTGTTGATAGAAATCAATTTTGTTACTGCAAAACCTCTCAACGTACCAGATTCAGTTTACCACAAAGAGAAATTTTAGGGAATGTGTGCCATGGTGATGTGATATTTCACATATATTTGAATTTTCCTTGTTTTATAATGCACATCCTAGGAAACAAATTGATGTCATACATTAAGATAGAAGACCCATTTCCTCCTCTTCTTTGTTGTCTCTTTATACCCATTTACTTGTGAAGTTTATGGTTGGATTAATTAAAAAAATCTTTTATATAAACATGTGAAAAAATAATAAATCATGTGGAATTGTTTAGAAATATAAGATTCAATAATTTATATTGTAATAATGTCAATAGGTTTGTGGTCTCATAGTGAAGTGGAATGGATTTACCTCAATCATTAGTTCTAAATCAAAGAGATTTTAACCTATTAGGGAATGTACACCATGGTGATGTGATATTTTGAACATATATTATAATTTTCCTTATTTTATAATGCACATATATTTGAATTTTACATTATCTTATGCCATTAATTAAATAAATATTTATTATTTATTTTCTTATTTATCCATGTCTAGATTCAGTTTACCACAGAGAGGAATTTTAGGGAATGTGCGCCATGGTGATTTGATATTTCACATATATTTGAATTTTACCCTATCTTATGCCATTAATTAATTAAATATTTATTATTTATTTGCTTATTTATCCATGTAATATCCTAACTTTTAATTAAATATATATTTATTATTTATCAATTTTGTTACTGCAAAAGATCTCAACATGCCAGATTTAGTTTACCACAGAGAGGAATTCTAGGGAATGTGTGCCATGGTGATGTGATATTTCACATATATTTGAATTTTCCTTCTTTTATAATGCACATCCTAGGAAACAAATTACTGCCATATATTAAGGTAAAAGACCCATTTCCTCATCTACTTTGTTTTCTCTTTATACCCATTTACTTGTGAAGTTAATGGTTAGATTAATTTTTTTAAAAAATTAAAATAAACATGTGAAGAAATAATAAATCATGTAGAATTGTTTAGAAATATAAGATTCAATAATTAGTACTTGTCGGTAGGCTAAGGAATTATTTTTGGATTTCTTGGTTTAACCCATGATTAAAACAATATGTATGAACCACTAAAAATATTTATTTTAAATTTAAATTAAAAAAGTTTATTATAGATTATAAAATTATATAAATTATATTTATTATATATAATTATATTTTTAATTTTAATATAATTTTTTGTTAAAATTTAATATATATTAACTATTTCATAATCTATTATTCAAACAATAACCATTATTAATACAACATAATTAATATTTAATATAAATTATAGTTATAATTAGTTATTAAACTAAAGGCAAGTACTTGGCCACTACATGGCACTTGTTGTGGAAAATATCTCCTACTTACCAATTGAGGAGTGTAAGGGGCTTTCTAATGAATGGTTCACAAGGCACAACACTTGGTGAAGGTTTGTAAATGGGGTTGCAAATAAAATGGGTTTAACCATGGAGGAAACTTTGTAGTTATGTGCGCTCAAGCTGGAGTAGTTCTTGGATGGGTGACCTCCCGGGAAGTCTCAGTGCTTCAGCTCTATGAGCATCACCTAGTCCAATGAGTGCTAAGCGTTCCATTTATTCTGATGAAAGATGGGTTTGTGTGAACCATTATTGATGAATCATGGGTCAATGAGTTTGACTAAAAAAACTATACAATTGAATCTTGATAGCAATATCACAATTTGACTTGTTGTGGAAAATATCTCCTACTTATCAATTAATGAGCTTAATGGGCTTTCTAATGAATGGTTCATAAGAGACAACACTTGGTGAAGGTTTTACAAATGGGGTTGCAAGGAGAGTGGGTTTAACCATGGAGGAAACTCTATAGTTAAGCGCATTCGAATGGAGTAGTATTGGGATGGGTGACCTCCCAAGAGGTGTTGGTGATGCACCTTTGTGAGCATCACCTAGATCTAATGAGTGCTAAGAGTTCCATTCTTATTACATAAGGCATAGTACTATTGTAATGAATTTTGGATTCTATTAGTTAACTAGTTATTAAAAAACAAGCATATGAACCAATGGTAAGTAAGTTGTTTTTTATTTTTCAAATTTCTTTTATCATTCTAAAGTTTACATGCATGTTATTTAAATTTTTAAATTCTAAAATTTATTTTTTCTTATTATGATTGGTTAATAGATTTGAGGTGTTATATGGATTTTTAGGAATGATTGTAGAATATGAAAAATTATTAATTGACTTTTTGTTATCTTTTATGTATAAGTGTAACACATTAATCTAGGTGTGGATAATTAAATTATATAAATTATATTTTTAATAACATTAATCTAAAAAAATGTCAATTAAGTTGTATTAAATTTAGAGTATGAAACTTTAAAATATTAATTAGATTTAGTAATGGGTATGTGCAAGATCATGAGGGGCCAAACTATGCCCTTAAGTGGCAATGAAAAATCAGCAAATTAGGGTTAGTCAACTTGACATGAAAATTTCAACTAGTTATCAACCTAATATCAAAAAGTTGTAAGAATAGAATCTATAGAAAATTGAATTTAGTTTCTAAACTATTAGGCCTTTATTAAAAAAAAGTTAGTATGATTTGTGAAAAGTATAGATTTCAATGCAGTAGTACAAAAATTTCTAGAAAAAATAAGAAGTAGTTGTATGTCTGACCACCTTAATCATAATCAAATGATAATATTTTATTATAAGATTTTATATATAAGTAGTAGACTCATGCCCGGATGTGATGCATATTCTTTTGTAATTTTATTCCAAAAAAATAATTAATTATGAATTTTCTGCTACAATGTTTTCAAAATAAAAAAACCCCTATGTTTGACCACCTTAACTCATTCAAAACTTTACAGAATTCAAAAAAATAAAAAATTCCTTATAGTAGGCAAAGCATAGAATGTGACACATTTTTTGGATTTCAAAAATGTTATATTGTCTAAAAGTTATAGTCATTTTTCAATCAGTATATAAATCAACACTTTAGAGGTAACTCAATTAGAAAATAACTAATAATTACTTACCAAATTCAAAATTTGATAGTAATTATATCGATAAAAAGCTCAGAAAATCCTTAAGATACCCTTTTCGTTTCATCAAATTCGGGTGAAAAAAAGTCATCAGCTACATGGTTGAAGTCTGGAACTCAGAGAAATAGGGGAAAATCATGTTTTTGAAACATTTCAATAGTTGACCATGTAGGTTTGGTGCACAAAGCAATACCGAGCATAATCGGGTACCCGATATTTTCATGTACCCAAAAATGCCGGCAAAATTGTGATTTTTAACTTTTCCCTCTCATTTCTCTCTCTTAATTTCTCCAACCCCTTTCTCCCTCCCATTTCTCCACCCTTCATATGATATATTATACATCAAAAAATATATATTAGATTATATATTATATATATTAAATATTATATAATATCAATTATATATTAAATATTACATAATATACATTTTACATTAAATATTATTTAATATATATTAATATTAAATATTACATTATATATCATATATTATATATTATTTTATATGTATAATATATTAATATGTATTTTACAACTATGTACGAAAGGTTGGAAGATTGCATAAAAATCATGGATGGCCATTGAAAGAAGCAAAGGAAATCAATCAGCCATTTGAAAAGTTCATGGGCGGCCATTGAAATAAGCTATTTTGATGGAGGGAAGAGCAAAAAACTTTTGCTAATTTGCAATGGCCCGAAGCAAAGGGAGTAGCTCTACTTCCAGATGTATTTCAGGTTGCCCATCTATACAGTTTGTTGAAGAAGGGTGTGCATTTTTTGATTCCTGTTGCTCCAATTGTTACCAATTTGTGCCTCCTAAATACTATGAAGATTTCCATACATGTCTTTTATATGAACTTCATGGGGTTAAGGAAGAAAATGAAATACTTAGGGCATTTAAATGTGTCAAAAAGGGTCATGGGGACTTCCTATGGGTCCTAGTATGCCTTATCACACATACTAGGACCCGTAGGAACTCCCCATGACCCCTTTAACACATTGGAACTCTCAAGTGTGTCCTAAGGGGTTGTAGGACCCCTTCGGACACACTTGAGTGTTCAAATGTATCAAAAGGGGTCATGGGGACTTCCTAGGGGTCCTAGTATGCCTTATCACGCGTTAGGACCCCTAGGAAGTGCCCATGACCCCTTTTGACACATTCAAACCCTCAAGTGTGTCCTAAGGGGTTGTACGACCCCTTAGGACACACTTGAGCATTCAAATGTGTCAAAAGGGGTCATGGAGGCTTCTTAGGGGTCCTAGTATGCCTTATCATGTGTTAGGACTCCTAAGAAGTCCCCATGACCCCTTTCGACACATTGGAACCCTCAAGTGTGTCCTAAGGGGTCCTACAACCCCTTCAGATACACTTGAAGGTTAAAATGTGTCAAAAGGGGTCATAGGGTCTTCCTAGGGGTCTTATTAAGCCTTATCATGTGTTAGGACACCTAGGAACTCCCGATGACCCCTATTGACACATTGGAATGCTCAAGTGTGTCAAAAGGGGTCATGGGGACTTCCTAAAGGTCCAAGTATGCCTTATCATGCATTAGGACCCCTAAGAAGTCCCCATGACCCTTATTGACACATTGGAATGCTCAAGTGTGTCCTAAGGGGTCCTATGACCCCTTGGAACACACTTTAGCATTAAAATGTTTCAAAAGGGGTCATGGGGACTTCCTAGGGGTCTTAGTATGCCTTATCATGCATTAGAACCCCTAAGAAGTCCCCATGACCCCTATTGACACATTGGAATGCTCAAGTGTGTCTTAAGGGGTCCTAAGATCCCTTCAAACACACTTGAGCATTCAAATTTTTTTAAAAGGGATCATGGGGACTTCGTAGGGGTCCTAGTATGCCTTATCATGCAATAGGACCCCTAGGAAGTCCCCATGACCCATATTGACACATTGGAATGGTCAAGTGTGTCCTAAGGGGTCATACAACCCCTTCAAACACACTTGAGCATTCAAATGTTTCAAAAGGGGTCATGGGGACTTCCTACGGTTCCTAGTACGCCTTATCATACGTTATGACCCCTAGGAAGTCCCCATGACCACTATTGACACATTGGAATGCTTAAGTGTGTCTTAAGGGGTCCTACAACCCCTTCAAACACACTTAAGCATTCAAATGTTTCAAAAAGGGTCATGGGGACTTCCGAGGGGTCCTAGTATGCCTTATCACACATTAGGACCCCTAGGAAGTCCCCATGACCCCTATTGACACATTGGAATGATCAAGTGTGTCCTAAGGGGTCCTACGACCCCTTCGAACACACTTGAGCATTCAAATGTGTCAAAAGGGATAATGGGGATTTTTGATGCAGGGGCATCCAAAGTTAAGGTAGGGCATTATGTGTCCTCGATGAAATTGCATGGAGTGTTAGTATTCTAGCTAGTGTTACTCGATTGCAGCCTTAACCGATGGCCTTGGTCATTGAAGGAAGCTCAGTCACTGAAGGAACTCGGTAGTCTCTGGTGCTTAGTGAAAGTGTTCCTCGGTCATGCCTATAGTGCTCAGTCGACATTGGTGCTTGGTGATGCCTAGCATGCTCGGTTAATTGACTATTGCTCGGTGGTTCTGGTTTATCAACTAGATTTCTATGTGATTTGTTGAGCTGACTTGGTGAATTTATCATTGGTAGTTATTTTTATAGGTTGACATGCTGAATTAAATGTTTGTATATATTTGTAAGCTGACTTGTATGGCATTTAATTATTTGTTTGGGGAGTTAATGGTTTCATCCAACCGACTTGTGGCTGATGATTAGTATTTATAGGATGATTTGGTAGATGTTTAGGGAGATCAAGAAGGAATCAGAGAAGTTCATAACTTGGAAGTTTTAGTGAATCAGATCTAAGGTTTTGAAAGTTGAAGTTGGCGAAGTTGTGGAAAGTTCTTGCATGCTCTTGCAGATCAGATTGTAATCTAATAGTTGTTTGTAGCAGAGCTAGGGGTTGCATACTTGGAGACAAGGAGATTTCTTGGAGGCTTGCGAGCTCAAGTTTATATCTTCCCTAGGGTTTCCATCAACTTCTGATTGTCTTCAGAGTTGAACTAGCTAAGATTGTATTGGATCTATTGTGGATCTTGCAGAATGGTTTCATTTTGTATTTGGCCCTAACCTGGAAGGCCTTACAACCGGGCATGTTAATGCAAATTTCTTGAAACAATTGTTGCATTATCTGTTGTGTTGATTATTCCTTTATGTAATTCTATTAGCTACAAGGTTTGGACTATCCTTCATTGCATCCACCATCCTTGACTACATCAGGTGGTATTAGAGATGAAGTTTTTTCCTATTGGAGTTGATAGTTGATCTTGAAGGTTAACCTAGCAAGGGTGATCTTGAGAAGTTGATCCTGTTGGAGTAGAGATTGTGCACAATCTAGATTGCAAGTCCAAAGCACTAAACTTGTGAAATCTTTCCCTAGTTGTTTTTTCAAGGTAGCAGGTTGAGATTTGACTTGTACACAACTTGGAGATTGTCACAAGGTGGTCGGTGAGGGTTTATTGCAGAGGGTTATTTTGCATATCTTTAAGGATGCCTCCGAGAAGATTGGACCCGAGACCTATTGTAGATCTTTGTGATGCTATGGAATCAAAGATTTCAGATAAAGTCAAATCGGATGTCAGATCTAAGATAGAATTGATCAAGAATGAAATGGTCACTGAGATCATGAGATTTGTTGCTGGTGTACCTTAGAATGTTGGTACTGAAGATTGCTATGAAGAAGTTGCTAAGGAATTTGAAATTGATGGATCTAGTGGTGATGACTGAAGGAATATATCTGGTGAAGACAGAACTACTCGGTTGCATAGATCTGGAGCTCTGTTTAGCAGTAGTTACCGAATGGAAGTTTCTACTTTCTCTAGTACTTTGAAGCTTGACAATCTGATTAATTGGATTGGTGAACTTGAATATTTCTTTGAGCTGGAAGAAATTGAAGTTCCTCTTCGGGTGAGGTTAGCATAGACAAAGTTGAAAGGACAAACTACTCTTTGGTGGAAAGAACTACAAAGAGACCGAGAAGATGAAGGTGAAACAAAGATCAATCAGTGGAGGTTGATGGTGACTAAGTTGAAAGCTAAGTTCATACCAGATGACTATGAGCTTGACTTATTTAAGAAGTTGTAGAATCTAAAATAGAAGGATTTATCTATTGAAGATTATACCGAGGAGTTCTAAAAACTTACTATTTGGTCTAGACACTGAGAGCTTGATAAGGAAAATGTAGCTCAGTATGTGAATGGTCTGAGATTCAATATTTAGGATGAGCTTGGTATGCTGAAAATTGATTATGTTGAAGATTATTATCATTATGCTCTGAAGGAAAAAGATAAGTTGAAGAGGAAACAACCTATTAAATCCCAAGGGAAGGAAAAGATTGATCACTTGGTGAAGGATAAATCGATTGATGCAGAAGATGAATAGAAACTTGTGGAACTGAAGAAGAAGACATGTAGAGTTATCTTTAAGGGTACTTGCTATAACTATGGAGAGGAAGGACACCATTCTTTTGAGTGTATACAGAAGAAGGTTGACTGATGAATTGTTGTGATAAATGAGAACATTCAGAATGAATCTAAATTAGAGAACTTGCTACTTCGGCAAACATTGCTTAGTACAAAGGAGGAACCTTGTCAGAGGAGTAACTTGTTTAGGACCCGATGCAAGTCTGAAGGTAAACTCTATGATGTTATTGTTGATAGTGGTAGTACTGATAACCTTGTTGTTAAGGACCTGGTTTAGAAACTTGGTTTGAATAGAATGAAGCATCCTTGTCCTTATAGGCTTGACTAGTTACAAGATGTTCATTCTTTGGAAGTTAGAGAACAATGCTTTATTGATGTTCAGATTGGCGAGTACAAGGATCTTGTGTTATGTGACATTGTGAAGATGAATAGTTGTGATATATTTCTTGATAGACCTTGGCAATATGATTGTAGAGCTATTTATGACTGTGTCTAAAATGTGTTTACTATTGAGAAGGATGACAGGAAGTTTTCACTAATACCTTTGATGGATACAACACTCAATAGGAGAAGCCTAAGTATTGGTAGCCAAGTTGAGATTGTGGATCCAGAAAAAATGGATGATCAGTATGGAGAACCTACCTGTACATTGTTAAGAAAAGACTTGAAGAGATAGAGGAAACTGAAGTGAAAGAATTTTCAAGCAGAAAAGGTGGAGGACTTGTATGTGAAGAACCAGTTTAGGATTTATGTGCTGAATCCTAAAAGATGTTCTTCTCACATATAAACATTTTTTGGAACCAAGGGTGTTTGATGCAGGGGCATCCAAGGTTAAGGTAGGGCATTCTATGTCCTTGGTGAAACAACATGGAGTGTTAGTATTCTGGCCAATGTTACTCGATTGCAGCCTTGACTGATGGCCTCAGTCATTGAAGGAAGCTCGGTCACTGAAGGAACTCAATAGTCTCTGGGGCTCAGTGAAAGTGTTACTCGATCATGCCTAAGGTGCTTGGTTGACACTAGTGCTTGATGATGCCTAGTGTGCTCGGTTAATTCAATGTTGCTCGGTGCTTTTGGTTTACCGACTAGAGTTTTGTGTGATTTGTTGAGCTGACTTGGTGAATTTATTGTTGGTAGCTATTTTTATAGGCCGACATGTTGAATTAAATGTTTGTATACATTTTTAAGCTGACTTGTATGGCATTTAATTATTTTCTTAGGGAGTTAATGGTTTCATCTAACTGACTTGTGGTTGCTGATTAGTATTTATAGGATGATTGGGTAGATGTTTAGGGAGATCAAGAAGAGATCAAAGAATTTCTCACCACTGGTGCTCATTGGGCATCATTGAGCACTGATCCTCAAGTGTGTCTGAAGGGGAACCTTGTAGCCAAAAAAATTACACAGTAAGATATTCAGCACAACAGATAACACAAAAATTGTTTCAAGCAATTTGCATTAACATGCCTGGCTGTAAGGCCTTCTGGGTTAGGGTCAATTACAAATAGAAACAATTCTGCAAGATCCACAAATAGATCCAATACAATCTTAGCTAGTTCAGCTCTGAAGACAATTTGAAGCTGATGGAAACCCTAAGGAAGATCTGAACTTGAGCTCGCAAGCCTCCAAGAAATTTCCTTGTCTCCAAGTATGCAACCTGTAGCTCTGCTACAAACAACTATCAAATTACAATCTAATTTGCAAGATCATGCAAGAACTTTTCCACAACTTCAGCTTTAGAACCTCAAATCTGACTCACTAAGTCTTCTTAGTCATGAACTTCTCTAATCTCCTCCTCATCTCCCTAAACATCTACCCAATCATCCTATAAATACTAATCATAAACCACAAGTCAGTTGGATGAAACCATTAACTCCCCAAACAAATAATTAAATGCCATACAAGTCATCTTACAAATGTATACAAATATTTAATTCAGCATGTCAACCTATAACAATAGCTACCAATAATAAATTCACCAAATCCGCTCAACAAATCACATAGAAGTCCAGTTGGTAAACTAGAACCACCAAGCAATAGTGAATTAACCAAGCATGCCATGCATTGCTAAGCACCATAGGCATGACTGATTAACACTTTCACCAAGTGCTAGAGACTACTGGGTTTCTTCAGTGATCGAGCTTCCTTCAGTGACCGAGCTTCCTTCAATGACCAAGGTCATCTATCAAGGCTACAACCGAGTAACACTAGCCAAAATACTAACACTCCATGCAGTTTCATTGAGGACACAAAATGCCCTACCTTAACCTTGGATGCCCCTACATCAGACACCCCAAGTTCCAAAAGATGTCCATATGTGAGAAGAACATCTTTCAAGATTCAACACATAAATCCCAAACTAGTTCTTCACATACAAGTCCTCCACCTTTTCTGCTCGCAAATTCTTCCACTTTAGTTTCCTCTATCTCTTAAAGTCTTTTCTTGACAATGTACAGGTTGGTTCTCCATATTGATCATCCATTTTTTCTAGATCCACAATCTCAACTCAGCTACCAATACTCGGGCTTCTCCTACTGAGCATTGTATCCATCAAAGGCATTAGTGAAAACTTCTTGTCATCCTTCTCAATAGTAAAAACATTTTGGACACAGTCATAAATAGCTCTACAATCATATTGCTAAGGTCTACCGAGAAATATATCACAACTATTCATCTTCATAATGTCACATAACACAAGATCCTTGTACTGGCCAATCTGAACATCAATGAAGCATTGTTCTCTAACTTCCAAAGAATGAACATCTTGTAACCAGCCAAGCCTATAAGAACAAGGATGCTTCATTTTATTCAAACCAAGTTTCTAAACTAGGTCATCGGCAACAAGGTTATCAATACTACCACTATCAACAATAACATCATAGATTTTACCTTCAAATTTGCATCGGGTCCTAAACAAGTTACTCCTCTGACAAGGTTCCTCCTTTGTACCAAGCAATGTTCACTAAAGCAGCAAGTTCTCTAATTCAAGTTCATTCTGAATGTTCTAATTTATCATAGTAGTTCGTTGGTCAACCTTCTTCTGTGTACACTCAAAAGAATAGTGTCCTTCCTCTCCACAGTTATAGCAAGTACCCTTAAAGATAACTCTACCTATCTTCTTCTTCGGTTCCACAGGTTTCTATTCATCTTCTGCATCAGTCAGTTTATCCTTCACCAAGTGATCAATCTTTTCCTTCCCTAAGGAGTTACTAGGTTGTTTCCTCTTCAACTTATCATCTACCTTCAGAGCATAATGATAAGCATCTTCAACAAAATTAATTTTCAACATACCAAGCTCATCCTGAATATTGAATCTCATACCATTCACATATCAAGCTACCTTTTCCTTACCAAGCTCTTGGTGTCCAGATTGAATAGTAAGTTTTTAGAACTCCTTGGTATAATCTTCAACAAACAAATCCTTATTTTTTAGATTCTACAACTTCTTAAACAAGTCAAGCTCATAGTTAGCTGGTATGAACTTAGCTTTCAACTTAGTCACCATCAACCTCCACCGATTGATCTTTATTTCACCTTCATCTTCTCAGTCTCTTTGTAGTTCTTTCCACCAAAGAGCAGCATGTCCTTTCAACTTTGTCTATTCTAACCTCACCCAAAGAGGATCTTAAATTTCTTCCAACTCAAAGAAATATTCAAGTTCACCAATCCAATCAATCAGATTGTTAGGCTTCAAAGTACCAGAGAAAGTAGAAACTTCCATTCGGTAACTACTGCTAAACCAAGCTCCAGATCTATGCAACCGAGTAGTTCCATCTTCACCAGATCTATTCCTCTAGTCATCACCACTAGATCCAACAATTTCAAATTCCTCAGTAGATTCTTCATAGCCATCTTCAGTACCAACATTCTGAGGTACACCAATAGCACCTCTCATGATCTTGTCAACCATGTCATTCTTCATCAATTCTATCTCAAATTTGACATTCGATCTGACTTTATCAGAAATCTTTGATTCCATAGCATCACAAACATCTGCAATAGCTCTAGGGTCCAATCTTCTCAGAGGCATCCTTAAAGATATGAAAAATAACCCTCTACAAAAAACCCTCACCGACCACCTTTTAACAATCTCCAAGTTGTGTACAAGTCAGATCTCAACTTGCTACCTTGAACAAACAACTAGGGAAAGATTTCACAAGTTCAATGCTCTAGACCTATAATCCAGATTGCACACAACCTCTACTCCAACAGGATCAACTTCTCAAGATCAACCTTGCTAGGTTAACCTTCAAGATCAACTATCAACTCCAATAGGAACAAACTTCAGCTTTGATACCACCTGATGCAGTTAAGGATGGTGGATCCAATGAAAAATAGTCCAAACCTTACAACCAATAGAATTACACAGTAGAATACTCAACACAATAGATAACACAACAATTATTTCAAGCAATTTGCATTAACATGCTCGACTATAAGGCCTTCCGGGTTAGGGCCAATTACAAATAGAAATAATTCTACAAGATCCACAACATATCCAATACAATACAATCTTAGCTAGTTCAACTCTGAAGACAATTAGAAGATGATGAAAACCCTGAGGTAGATCTGAACTTGAGCTAGCAAGCCTCCAAGCAATCTCCTTGTCTCCAAGTATGCAACCCCTAGCTCTGCTACAAACAACTAGCAAATTACAATCTAATCTGCAAGATAATGCAACAACTTTTCCACAACTTCACCAACTTTAGCTTCAAAAACTTAGATCTGACTCACTAAGTCTTCTTAGTCATGAACTTCTCTAATCTCCTCCTCATCTCCCTAAACATCTACCCAATCATCCTATAAATACTAATCATCAACCACAAGTCAACTGGATAAAACCATTAACTCCCCAAACAAATAATTAAATGCCCTACAAGTCAGCTTACAAATGTATACAAACATTTAATTCAGCATGCCAACCTATAACAATAGCTACCAACAATAAATTCACCTGGTTGGCTCAAAAAATCTCACAGAAGTTTAGTCAGTAAACCAGAACCACTGAGCAATAGTGAATTAACTGAGCACACCAGGCATCCCTAAGCACCAATGTCAACTAATCATGGTAGGCATGACCGAGTAACACTTTCACCGAGTGCTAGAGACTAATGAGTTCCTTCAGTGATTGAGTTTCCTTCAATGATCAAGGACATCGATCAAGGCTGCAACCAAGTAACAATGGCCAGAATACTAAGACTACATGCAGTTTCACCGAGGAAATAGAATGCCTTGCCTTAACCTCGGATGCCCCTACATCAAAATGTGTCAAAAGGGGTCATCAGGACTACATAGGGGTCCTAGTACACCTTATCATGCTTTAGAACCCCTAGGAAGTCCCAATGACCCCTTTTGACACATTAGAACCCTCAAGTGTATCATAAGGGCTTGTAGGACCCCTTCAAACACACTTGAGGGTTCAAATGTGTCAAAAGGGGTCATGGGGACTTCCTAGGGGTTTTAGTACATCTTTTCATGTGTTAGGATGACTAGGAAGTCCCCATGACCCCTTTTGACACATTGGAACCCTCAAGTGTGTCCTAAGGGACCCCTTAGGACACACTTGAGGGTTCCAATGTGTCAAAAGGGGTCGTGGGGACTTCCTCGGAGTCCTAGTACACCTTATCACGCATTAGGACCCCTAGGAAGTCCCCATGACCCCTATTGACACATTGTAATGCTCACGTGTGTCCTAAGGGGTCCTATGACCCCTTCGAACACACTTGAGCATTCAAATGTGTCAAAAGGGGTCACTGGGACTTCCTAGAGGTCCTAGTATGCCTTATCATGCATTAGGACCCCTAGGATGTCCCCATGACCCCTATTGACACATTGGAACCCTCAAGTATGTCCTAAGGGGTCCTAAGACCCCTTTGAACACACTTGAGCATTCAAATGTGTCAAAAGGGGTCACAAGGACTTCCTACATGTCCTAGTATGCCTTATCATGTGTTAGAACCTTTAGGAAATCCCCGTGACCCCTTTCGACACATTGGAACCCTCAAGTGTGTCCTAAGGGGTCCTACAACCCCTTCAGACACACTTGAGGGTTCAAATGTGTAAAAAGGTGTCATGGAGACTTTCTAAGGGTCTTAGTAGGCCTTATCATGTGTTAGGACCCCTAGGAAGTCCCCATGACCACTATGGACACATTCAAATGCTCAAGTGTGTCCTAAGGGGTCATACGACCCCTTCAAACACACTTGAGCATTCAAATGTGTAAAAATGGGTCATGGGGACTTCATAGGGGTCCTAGTATGCCTTATCACATGTTAGGACCCATAAGAAGTCCCCATGACCCCTATTGACACATTGGAATGCTCAAGTGTGTCCTAAGGGGTCCTACGACCCCTTCGGACACACTTGAGGGTTTAAATGTGTCAAAAGGGGTCATGGGGACTTCCTAGGGGTCCTAGTATGCCTTATCATGTGTTAGGATGCCTAGGAAGTCCCCATTACTCCTTTTGAGACATTAGAACCCTCAAGTGTGTCCTAAGGGGTCGTAGGACCCTTTCGAACACACTTGAGGGTTTAAATGTGTTAAAAGGGGTCATGTGGACTTTTTAGGTGTCCTAGTACACCTTATCACGCATTACGACCCCTAGGAAGTCCCCATGATCCTTTTTGACACATTGGAATACTCAAGTGTACATGTCCTAAGGGGTCCTACGACCCCTTCAGACACACTTGAGCATTCAAATAAGTCAAAAGGGGTCATGAGGACTCCCTATGGGTCCTAGTATACCTTATCACATGTTAGGACCCCTAGTAAGTCCCCATGACCCCTTTCGACACCTTAGAACCCTCAAGTGTGTTGTAAAGGGTTGTAGGACCCCTTTGGACACACTTGAGGGTTCAAATGTGTCAAAAGGGGTCATGGGGACATTCTATGGGTCCTAGTACACCTTATCACACGTACTAGGACCCTTAGGAAGTCCCCATGACCTCTTTTGACACATTAGAACCCTCAAGTGTGTCCTAAGGGGTCGTAGGACCCCTTCAGACACACTTGAGCATTTAAATGTGTCAAAAGGGGTCATGGGGACTTCCTAAAGGTCCTAGTATGCCTTATCATGTGTTAGGACCTCTAGGAAGTCCCCATGACCCCTTTCGACATATTGGAACCCTCAAGTGTGTCTTAAGGAGTCGTACGACCCCTTCGAACACACTTGAGCATTCAAATGTGTCAAAAGGGGTCATGGGCACTTCTTAGGGGTCCTAGTACACCTTATCACATGTTAGGACCCCTAGGAAGTCCCCATGACCCCTTTCGACACATTTGAACCCTCAAGTGTGTTCTAAGGGGTTCTAAAACCCCTTAGAACACACTTGAGGGTTCAAATGTGTCGAAAGGGGTCATGGGGACTTCCTAGGGGTATTTGGACACACTTGAGGGTTCCAATGTGTCGAAAGGTGTCATGGAGACTTCCTAGGGGTCCTAGTATGCCTTATCACGTGTTAGGACCCCTAGGAAGTTCCCATGACCCCTTTTGACACATTAGAACCCTCAAGTGTGTCCTAAGGGGTCCTACAACCCCTTAGGACACACTTGAGGGTTCTAATGTGTCAAAAGGGGTCATGGAGACTTCCTAGGGGTCCTAGTATGCCTTATCTCATGTTAGGACTCCTAGGAAGTCCCCATGACCCTTTTTGACACATTAGAACCCTCAAGTGTGTTCTAAGGGGTTGTAGGAACCCTTTGGACACACTTGAGCATTAAAATGTGTCAAAAGGGGTCATGGGTACTTCATAGGGGTCATAGTACACCTTATCACATGTTTGGACCCCCAGGAAGTCCCCATGACCCCTATTGATAGATTGGAATACTCAAGTGTATCTTAAGGGGTCCTACAACCCCTTCAGACACACTTGAGAATTTAAATATTTTTAAAAGGGTCATGGGGACTTCTGAGGGGTCCTAGTATGCCTTATCATGTGTTAGGACCCTTAGGAAGTCTCCATGACCCCTATTGACACATTGGAATGCTCAAGTGTGTCCTAAGGGGTCGTACGACCCCTTCCGACACACTTGAGCATCAAATGTGTCAAAAGGGGTCATGGGGACTTCTTAAAGGTTCTAGTATGCCTTATGACATGTTAGGAGCCCTAGGAAGACCCCATGACCCCTATTGACATATTGGAATGCTATGTGTGTCCTAAGGGGTCCTACGACCCCTTTAAATAGACTTGAGTATCCAAATGTGTCAAAAGGGGTCATGGGGACTTCCTAGGGTCCTAGTATGCCTTATCACACATTAGGACCCCTAAGAATTCCCCATGACCCCTTTTGACACATTTTAACCCTTGAGTGTGTTCAAAGGGGTCCTACGACGACCCCTTCGGACACACTTGAGCATTCAAATATGTCAAAAGGGATCATGGGGACTTCCTAGGGGTCCTAGTATGGCTTATCACGTGTTAGGACCCCTAGGAAGTCCCCATGACCCCTTTTGACACATTGGAACCCTCAAGTGTGTCCTAAGAGGTCGTAGGACCCCTGCAGACACACTTGAGCTATCTAATGTGTCAAAAGGGTTCATGGGGACTTCCTAGGGGTCCTAGTACCCCTTATCGCATGGTAGGACCTATAGGAAGTCCCCATGATGCCTTTTGACACATTAGAACCCTCAAGTGTGTCCTAAGGGGTCGTAGGACCCCTTCTGACATGTTTGAGGGTTCAAATGTGTCAAAAGGGGTCATGGGGACTTCCTAGGAGTCCTAGTACGCCTTATTAGGCATATTATGACTCCTAGGAAGTCTCCATGACCCCTTTTGACACTTTGGAATGCTCGAGTGTGTTTGAAGGGGTCATACTTTGGGATGCTCGAGTGTGTCTGAAGGGGTCCTATGATCCCTTCGGACACACTTGAGCATTCCAATGTGTCAAAAGGGGTCATGGGGACTTCGTAGGGGCCTAACGCGTGATAAGGCATATTAGGACCCCTAGGAAGTCTCGGTAACCCCTTTCAACATACAATTTAAATATTATGATCTATTAAGTTTATATATTAATATATATATATATGTAAGATATTATTATATAAAATATATATTAATATATAATTATATATATAATACATATTAAAAAATATATAAAATATTTAAAGACCCCTTAAACGTTATATATACATATATACATATATATATATATATATATATATATATATATATATATATATATATATATATATATATATATATATATATATATATATATATATATATATATATATATATATAATTTATATATATAATTTGTACATATAAATATAATATAAGTTCATTAAATATAATTATATACAATACATATTAATGTATAAAAATATATGACATACAATTTAAATATTTTAAGATATTATAATATTAAATATTTTAATATAAAATATATATTAATATATAATTATATGTATAATATATATTTAAAAATATATTAAATATTTATATAATAGCTCTTAATACCCCTTATATATATATATATGTGTGTGTGTGTGTGTGTGTGTATATGTATGTATATATGTATGTATGTATGTATGTATGTATGTATGTATGTAATAGTGATATCATACGTATTTCAAAGTTCAATTTTACAGTTAAACATTATATATTTCAAAGTTCATATTTCATAGTTAAACATTATATATATATATATATATATATATATATATATATATATATATATATATATATATATATATATATATATATACACACACACACACACACACACACACACACACACCTCTTTTTATATATAAAAGTTCAATTTTTTCATTTACTCCCACCATTTTTTCATGTACCCAAAAATATCAGGTACCCTATTAAATCGGGTACCCGAAAAAATTGGGTACCCAATTAGGCATGTGCTTTGGTGTCAGGTTTGCCCAGGTGTACTGACACCCAAGCATACTAAAGTGTCAACATACATTTTCATGCACTTTTGGACAACTGAAAAGTGGAGTTTTTTACATCGCCACTTTTTTGCCCCTCATGATCTTGCACATACCCTAATAATGATTATTGTTTGAGTAGTAATAAGAGTTATTTTTATTAAAGTAATAATAAATTTTATTTTATTTTAAAAAAGAAATTTATAATAATCATAGTTTATTTCTTATATATTAGATACTTAATAAATAATGATACATAAGATGTATTATGCATATAATTATTTGTAATAGAATTAATATTAAGTAATGTCATTTAATTTTTTAATTTTTATTATGGTTGTAATTTAAATAGTTTAAATCTTACCTTAAAAATAGTTTTCATATTTTTATTATATTTCAATTTTTATTATGTTTCTAATTTAAACAATTTAAATTTTATTTTAAAAATAATTTGACATTTTTAATTATAAAAAAAATTCAGCCACGTATGGACTTTTTTTTAACATACTCAATGAGCTAGTCTATTTTTTTCTATAATGTGGACAAGACTTTTGAAGTGGTATTCCATGGAATGGACAAAATATTTTAGGGCCCATTTGGTGCATGGAATACCAAATGCCAGATATAGTCAATTCTAAAAGATGCTGCAATTCTAGAAGATACAAATCCTGAAAATGATTTTCGCAATATGGGATGACCTGTTTGGTTCACCTGAAAGATGACTAAGAAGATGCATAAGGAATTTTAATTAGGGCCAATTTGAGTGGCGTGTATTTGATCCCAAATCAAGAAGCTAGAGGGTGCTACCACCAGTTCCTTGTGATTCCTATTTTGTTGTGAGTGATAAAGAAAGCCTTTGTGCTGGCAGGGATAAAGAAAGCCATAGAGTATGTCATAGTAGGGTATGTGATAAAGAAAGCCACAGAGAATGAAACCCACGAAAATAGCAGGGTATGTCATCGTCAATCCTTCCCACAGAATGAGTATTTCCTTCCCATGCGATGGACCAGGAGATGAAATACTCCTCTATGTATTTTCCCTCACTAACTTAGAAAATTCATAATCACTTCTACTGAAGCTCTCTAGTATTCTAATGGTTGACCCACAGCAATTTGGCCTATGCGCGCACTTGGAGAATGAAAATTTTGGCAGAAATAATTTCGGACGTCAAATATTATAAACATCAAGCGGACCCGACGACACATAAAATGGACATTTAAAAGTGGAATTAGAATGAGAATTTTGAATTCTACCTTTTCAAGTGGAAGATGAAATGCCCATTTTGTGGGCAAAATTGGAATTTCAAAATTCCAATTCCTGCATGTTAAGATGGACACAAACATAGAATTCAATAATCTAAAAATGCTATTCCAGAATTAGAGCCCATATTCCATGTACCAAACGGGCCCTTAAATCTCACTATTCTGCAAATCTCATGTATAAGGGATTAAATATTTTAGCCAATCAAATTATCAATAAATAGTTTTTATATATTAGAAACTTAAAAAACATTCACTTTAACTATATAAAATATGAAATATATAATAAAATAAAAATATTCTAATTTCTAATTGTTTTTAATCATGAGTTAAGAGGAAATCCAAATATCATTGCAATAGTACTTGCATAGCCTAGGATAAGTACTAATAATGTAGATTATGGTTAAAAGAAACACATAATATTTTTAAGATTATGATTAGATTTCCATTCTTATAATCTAACTATCATTAATGCTATCAATATATTCTAGTATAAAAAGTTATTACTTCTACTATAACTATATAAAACATAATAATTAAAAAATTAATATACTTATTAGCAATATTACGATTTGATTTGCTGTAGAAAATATCTCCTACTTATCAACAAGTGCCACGTAGTGGCTAAGTACTTGCCTTTAGTTATAGTAGAAACTAAAGTAGAAGTAATAGTATACTAATTTTTTAATTATTATGTTTTATATAGTTATAGTAAGGGATTAAATATTTTAGCCAATCAAATTATCAATAAATAGTTTTTGTATATTAGAAACTTTAAAAACATTCACTTTAACTATATAAAATATGAAATATATAATAAAATACAAATATTCTAATTTCTAATTGTTTTTAATCACGAGTTAAGAGGAAATCCAAATATCATTGCAATGCTACTTGCATAGCCTAGGACAAATACTAATAATGTAGATTATGGTTAAAAGAAACACATAATAATTTTAAGATTATGATTAGATTTCCATTCTTATAATCTAACTATCATTAATGCTATCAATATATTCTACACTAAAACTTTTTAATTATAAAAAGTTATTACTTCTACTATAACTATATAAAACATAATAATTAAAAAATTAATATACTTATTAGCAATATTACAATTTGACTTGCTGTAGAAAATATCTCCTACTTATCAACAGGTGCCACATAGTGGCTAAGTACTTGCCTTTAGTTATAGTAGAAACTAAAGTAGAAGTAATAGTATACTAATTTTTTAATTATTATGTTTTATATAGTTATAGTAGAAGTAATAAATTTTTATAATTAATTTCTTTTAATGTAGAATCATATTGATAACATTAATAGCATTAATGATACTTGAAATTTGGTTAATAAATAAATTATTTCTAAAATATTAATTTAAGAACAAGGAACAATTTTAATAATATTTTATATAGTTTATATAACTTATGTCAAATCATATTATTTAGTATTTTAAAATATAACTTATAATTATTTAGTATAAATAATAGATATTGTGTACACTTAAAAATGGCTTCATTAATTGATTAAATATTTATTATTTAATTAATATTGACTTGATAAATTAATTAAATATTTATTATTTAAACTAATAATTATTCCTCTATTTGTTAAATAAATTATTCAATTTATTTAGTAAATTCACTATAGTTCATTCTTCTATCCTAAGTCTTCTAATTTGTCTTATTAAAGTGATTTAATTAAATATACAATCATCTAAATATGACTAAGTCCCCTAGTCCACCTCATCTAGCCACTTACTTGACACATCACCTTGGCTAAAATAAATAATTATTATTAATTATTTATTTGTAATTACCCTCACCCACACATGTCCTATTCTTAAGGGCTATGTGGCCTCATAGGACTTAGTCTCATGACCACATGTCCTCTCAATAACCAAGTTAAGAGACATTCCCTATTCCTAAGGGGCTTCTCAAGCCACCTCTAAGGGTCAAAGGTGACTCGTGGGACACTTGTACAAAGAGTCCTCATGAGGAAAAGGTCTCTCCCTCTTTCTCTCTTTGGTTTTTGTGAGACACTTGACATGTGTCTTTCCCTTCCACCTTCTTCTCCTCCATGTCAATGTGAGAGGAACATCATCCCTATTCTCCCTCTCACATTCCAACTACATCCCCCTTTCTCTCAACTCCTTCAACCAAGTCAATCCTAGCTCTAGGATCTTCCACCTTTCATTCTCAACCGTAGGATTGTGCCACCTAGGCCTAGATCCTCCAAAAATCTATAAAAGGAGCCTCATTTCCCCTTTGTGAGCTAATAGGTATTTTTGTAATAGGCATTCAAGCAATCAAGCAATCAAGCATCCAAGCATTCTAAGAGAAATCAATCCATATTATCATCATTTCATTTGCATTCCATCCATTAGATTGCATAAGCTATTGTGCACTCATTTCATAAAATCTCCACACTTTGGTAGCATCTTGGGAAAAGGCTTCATTTGGAAATCTAAGAGCTCAACCTCTTCAAGAAATCAAGGCTAGGAGGACAATGGAGACAAGTTGCATGGTAGGTGAAGGTAATTGATTTAGTTTCATCATTTTATAGTTACTTTGTACTCTTCATTATGTTTGCATTAGATTGATTTATTGGCTTTCAATAGTTAATTTATCATCTCTAGTTATTAGACATCTAATTTGCATATGTTTTTTATGCTAGAAGGAGGGCCCAACCGGGCTTTTCACTTTCAATTTTTAGTTTTCTGTGTGCAGGTTTTTCTACAGGTTATTTCTGCACATTCATACACGATTCCTGCACATCCATTCATTTCTACTGCACATCCATTTCCCGACGCCATAGTCACAATTTTCTCTTTCTGCATTTTCACTTTCTGTCATATTTTTGCGCATTCGTTCAACTTTCTTGCACATACACATTTTTCTATTGTGCATCTGTAATAGTTGTGCATATACTTCATCTCATTGTGCATTAGTATCTCTATACTACACATCCATATTCTCTGCACATTTATCAAACATTTTTGCTCATTTAGTTCACTGTTCTGCGCATTTATCATTTGTTGCGGTAGACTTCAGTTTAACAGTTGTTTAGATTTTTTTAGATTTTTAGCTAACATTTTAACAAGTGTCTATTCATTCTGGTAGTATTTAGGCTATTTTTGTAGGATTTAATCTTGAAGACCCCATTGCTAAAAAAAATTCTAACGGTTTGATTGTAGATTGCCAAGGGGTTTGCAAAATAAACTACAATCTTGTTTGGGCTTAAAATAAGACATGTTTTTTCTTTGTGTGTCTTCTTTAGCATAGAATCAAGTGTCTATTGTATTTTTCTTAATAAGCTATTTGTAATCTCAAATTATAACAACGTATCCTCTCCCCTCACCATTCATGGACCTTGGGTGTAAGAGAAACTATTATAATTTTTAGAGGGCGGTCTTTGGTGGGAAAAGAGGTACTCACCCCAAGGAACGACCCAACCAGTAATAGGATAAAGCCAAGCCCTTCCAAACCGGTATATAAAAAATGCTAGTGTGATTAGTCTCACATTAGATAGGTGTGAATTCATTGTGGCAACCAAAATCTCCTCCAGTACCCTAGTGGTGTGTTAAAGTCCTACTTAGTAGAGGTGAAAGCCTTGCTTTGAAAGGATTGGGAGAGCCCCCTTAATTGGGAAAATGACTTGATCACAACCACTTGAATGGATGTCCTTACTAAAATCTTTTGTTTAGTGGCCAAAAACCTTCTATTTGCTGGCTCAAGGGGTCACCCAAGCCCATGAAGACACCCCACATTACTCATGGTTCATAGTAGAGATAGCAGTTCTTTGGGAAGTAATGACCTATTGAATTTGGAATTTGGTGTGCCTAAGAAGTGAGTGCACTATAAGGAGGAGCCCATGCATCCAAGTTCCTAGGCTATCTACTATGGATTTGCATGGCTAGATTTTATTATCCTAGTGGGGATTCAGCAGATATCATCTTTGCCAACCATAGGATTGTAAGCGTGTTTGTGCATTCATATTAGCATAGTTACATTAAAATCATTTCTATCTTACGTGTGTGTGTTTATGCATTTTTCATTTGCCAAAAACTAGACAATATCAGAAAGTGAGACAAAATTTTCAAATCTTGCAGTCCAAAACAATCAGAAACAAAAACTTATGCATTCATTCCAATTTGCTACACATACATTAAACTGTTCTGTGCATTTGATAATTTTTCCATGCATTGGTCACAACTTGCTACACATCTGTCTCATTTTATTACGCATTTATCAATCTATCTTGCGCATTTGTTGTTGTGCATTTACAACAGTGAGCATTTCCACAAACTTTGCAATTTTCAAAATCACTTTTTCAAATACCCATTTTCATCCTTAGTAAGATTCTGGAAAAATAGTCGAGTTACATAGACCTTTGATCTTTAGTTTGACCATTTTCATCACTTTTCATCATTCCTTCATTAAGACTCATCAAATAATTTTCTTCCAATCTTTGAAATTCTCAATTCAGTGTCGAAACATTACCTTATCTATCAGATTTTACTTTTTGTGAGTTTACCATATCAAGATATATCATCCTTAACCACCAAACTTACTTAGGTTATTATCTCTTGATTTCCCTTTGTCATATCATAGTGAGATCTATACCTCCTATTGAATTAGAGTTTATCAAGTTGTTTTATCACTTTTCAACACATTTCAATATCTTTTCTATCAATCACTTTCCATATTTTCTCACCAAAAATCTTTCATCCCGCAATCGATTTTCTCAATTTCATGGTTCAAACTCGATCTCAAAAACTCAAACAAGCCATTAATCCAAAATCCCTAGACAAGATGGAAGGAAATACCAACAATGAAGAAAACCCTTGGTCAAAAGAGCTTGCTAAGAAAACTTCACTTTTAACATCCAACGATGAACCCACTGATGACGAACTTAGGGAAGCTTCGCAAGATCCTCAATTTTATCATGTCATGGAAAGAATCTTAGGCTTGGATAGAGAGATGTATTTCCTCATGCTTTCTCAACAAGGGGCTAAGTTACCAAGTGATTTTGATGTTTCCCATCTTAGAGAACTAGTTCACACAAAAAATCAAGAAATCCCTAAGGGTTCTCAAGATACTCATGGAGCAAAGGAACCCAATCAGCCATCCAATGCTTCTCATAGCCATGAACAACAAACTACTTCTCAAAATGATCAACAAAACCATGCTTCCCAAAATCATGCTTCACAAAACAATGCTTCCCACAACAATGTTTCCCAAAACTTTCAAGGAAACACGTTATATTTGGATCCCGTTCTACAACAAATCCAGATGCTTCAATAGAAAATTCGTGACATCCAAACTGGATCATCAACTAAGAAGAATTCTTTGGATGATATATGTCCTTATCCTTTTGATAAGAACTTAGCAATTATTCCATTCCCTCCTCATTTTGAGGTACCAAAATTTGACAAATACAAAGGGAATTCGAATCCACAAGACCATATTCGTGAGTTTTGTGCTGCTTGTATTGAAGTCGCTCACAATGACACTTATCTTATGCGACTATTTCCATGAAGTTTAGGAGGACAAGCTATGGAATGGTTCTCTAAACTACCCCCAGGCATCAAATCTTTCAATGAGCTTCTTGACAAATTTGTGACTCATTATTCATATAACATCAAACATGAAGTCACTATGCTTAATCTTTGTAATGCACATCAAAAGAATGGAGAACCCTTCCTTACCTTTTTGCAAAGATGGCATCAATTGTTTTCCAAATATCCATGAACGATTTCTAAACAAGAAAAGATGGATATCTTTGTGCATAACCTTACATCGAAAATGAGTTATATGTTACAATTGCAATGTCCACCAAACTTCAATAAGCTCATAGAAAATGGTATCAAGATTGAGGAAGCCATGGTCAAAAAAGGTGAGATAAAACTTTATTCCAAGGACAATGCTGGGTCCTCAAATTCCAATCCCAATAACTATAACAATGACAAATCAAAATTTTGGAATAAAAACAAAAATGTTGTCAATGATAGGATTGTTGATAATCGTAATGTCAAACCAACACAACCCCTTATCAATCTCACAAGTCAAGCCAATGCTACTCAAGGTACTTACGTCAATCAATCAGCAAATCAAAACACCAACAAAGATTCATCTAAACCACAGTTGCCTTTCATGTCACCTCGAAGAAACTTTACTCCTTTAGGGGAATATCTCGAATCCGCATTATAGAAGTTAATCACAAAGAAACTCATTATGCTTCCTAACACGAAAGATTTTGAACCTAGAGTGAAGCCTTCTTGGTGGGATGAGAATGATTATTACAAATTTCACAGAGGCAAAGGACATAAAACCAATGATTGTAAAAGGCTCAAAAATGTAATTCAAGACTTAATTGAAAGCAGCGAAATTAGTGTTAATGGACATACCTCAAATGAATCATATACGACTTTCAAAGATCCACTTCCTGAGCATGAAAAGGGAGGATCTTCTAACACTAAGAGTGATAATCAAGCCAATTATAATTCCACTCCATATCGATATGTTGGTAACATTTATGAATTTCATCCTTCTAAGTATTATGCCAATGTCATTACCATCAAAGGAAAATCGGAGAGTCAACCAATCCATGTTACCACTCATGCTCAATCCAAAGTTACTCTCCAAGGAGTCCAATCTAAACCAAATGTACCTCACAACAAGTTTGTTTATGTCCCAAAGTCTACAATGAATATTTCCAACCAATACAACCTTTTGGAACAACTCAAGAAAAAACCTGCCTAGATATCCATCTTAGAGCTTTTGCGTCTATCCCCATCTCACAAAGATATCCTTGAAAAAGCTCTATTAGAAACCCAAGTCCCCACAAATCTAGATCATGATCAATTTCAAGCTATGGTGAGCCATTTAACAACCCCACATTACCTATCCTTCACTAAGAATGATGACTTAGCTATTACCCAACCTCATAATGCTCCCCTACATATCAAAGTCCTTGTCCAGAGTCACAAAATCAAATGAGTACTAATAGATGGAGGAGCTGGCTTAAATATATGTACATTGAAACTAGTCCTTGCATTAGGATTCTCTGAAAATGCTATTGATCCTAAGAAGAAAATCATGATAAAAGCTTATGATGAGGAAGAGTGGTCATCCAAGGGGTCTGTTGTTTTACCAATCAAAGTCAGTCCTATAATCAAAGATGTACCTTGCCAAGTCCTAGACATGGATCTTGCTTATAACATTCTCTTGGGAAGACCATGGATTCATTCCATGCAAGCTGTACCATCAACCTATCATCAATGCTTGAAATTCCCTCATAATGGTTAGGAAGTCACTATCAAAGGAGACACTAATCCATTCCATTATTGTAGTTCTATGAAGACATCTAACTCTTTGATACCTTATAACTGTACTGGATCTTCTACAACTACACCCAGTGATCCTAGTAATATAGCATCAACTTCAAAATCAAATGGGATCAAGATAGATATAAAAGAAAGAAGTATGGGAGAATACACTTTAGGTCAAGCTCTTTGCATCACAGAGTTGCCTTTATCTCCTAGATCATATGGTAGATCTCTGATCACTAAACAACAATCAGAACCCCCTTCAACACTTGTTTATGACACATTTATAAGTGGGGGCACAATATCCAAAGAGGTAGCTGAGTGTAATGCTAATCATTTGCTTAAGTCACTATAGAAGGAAGAGGATATCAAACATGAATATATATCACCTGATGTCTATGGTAAAGGGTATACTTTGCTACAAAAGATGGGATACCAAGGTGCTGGACCTACAGGGTTACAAAGAGAAGGTGTTATCAAACCGATCTTGAAAAATCCAAACTATCAAAGAGACACTACAGGATTAGGATACAAAGGAGAAGGACCAAAAGAACCAAAAGGAAAAGCAAAGGTCACCCCTTTTCATAAGATATATAAAACTCCTACCTTACAATTTAGAAAGAATGGTATGTATGTAGATCCAGAGAAACAAAGGATAGCACAGAGAATCATTAATAAACTTGGGGATAATGATGATTCTGACTCAAATGATTATGAATGGGATTCATTATCTGATTGTACTAAAGAGATAGGAGTTGATTTTATCCATCACCATGGTAACAATTACCATGAGGGAGAGAGTTCAAAGATTGACTCACTAGGATTAGTCCCACGTGATACTTCTTTTGTCTTTTGTGAGGAAAGTGACCTTTATCTTGCGATAGATGAATCAGATGAGAGTATGGAAATAGACCTCGCTGATACCATCATAAACCTTGACAACTTTTCCATCAATACCATCTTTTCCTTTGAAACTGACCTGAATGATCCAATGCCCCTAATATATCCAGAGCTTATTGATTGGGATTCTCTCGATCATCCAGAACTTGATGTATTCCATAATGATGATGCAATCATTGACTATCTTGGAATTAGAGATCATTTACCACCAAGGGATCACAAGTTAGGATTTTTGATAGAACTCAATGACATGGCCTACTTTGGTGAGAGTGCCAATCCTTTTAGTCATAAAAATATAAAAATAATCAACAGATCTAATGGTGAAAACCACTTAGTGGCAGTATTAGATCCAAAAATAGTAAAAAGAAATGATGCATCTAATGGTGAAAACCTCTCTAAGGTGCCTGATGATGGAAGGATTGACACTCTTCCCAATTATCTGTATTGAGAGAAATCTGCCATTCTTATAGAACCAATAGTACCACTTAACATTGGAACAGAGGAGTCTCCACACATCCTCAAAGTAGCAGCATCCTTGATAGAATCAGAGAAAGAAGATTTTGCAAAATTTTTCAAAGAAAGACAAATCAACTTTGCTTGGTCCTATGCTGATATGCTTGGCCTAGATCCAAATCTCATTATGCATCATTTATCTATCAGACTAGGTGTAAAACCAGCTAAGCAAAAGCTTTGCAAGATGCACCCGCACATTGCACTAATGGTTAAAGCAGAATTGAAGAAGCTCCTAGATGTTGGATTTATTTGAGCTATTGATTATGCTGAGTGGATTTCAAATATTGTCCCCATCTCAAAACTAGACAAGTCTATCAGGATTTGTATTGATTTTCAAGATCTTAATAAAGCTTGTCCGAAAGATGACTTTCCTCTGCCAAATATTGACATTATTGTTGATCTGATAGCTGGACATGAGATGTTATCATTAATGGATGGATTTTCTGGCTATAACCAAATAAAGATTACGCTAGAGGACCAAGAGAAGACTGCTTTTACTTGTCCATGGGGTACATATTGTTGGAATGTGATGCCTTTTGGTCTCAAAAATGCTGGAGCAACTTACCAAAGAGCAATGACCACAATCTTTCATGATATGATGCACACCATTATGGAAGATTATGTTGATGACATTTTAGCAAAATCCAAAGACAAAGTTGGTCATTTGAGAGTGATGGATAGAATATTCACCCGGATGGAAAAGTATCAGATTTGACTCAATCTAAAGAAATGTAAATTGTTAGGGTATATTGTTCAGCCAAAGGAATCGAAGTAGATCTAGAAAAGGTTAAAGCAATAATGGAGATGGCTTCCCCCACTAACATCAGTCAGTTAAGATCCTTGCAGAGACGTCTGCAATCCATCTAAAGATTCATTTATCAACTAGCAGATCAAAGTCATCCCTTTCAACATTTGTTGCATAAAAATATCTTATTCCAATGGGATGATCAGTGTGAAGTAGCTTTGAATAAAATCAAGCAATAGTTGGTGAATTCTCCAACTCTAATGTCACCAATTCTGGGCAAGCCACTCTTGCTCTACATTTCAGCTACGACAGTTTCACTAGGTGCTCTACTAGCTCAGCAAGATCATGAAGGAAAAGAAAAAGCCATCTATTATATCAGTTGCACCCTAGTGGGATATGAGCTAAACTATTCTCCTATACAAAGAGCATGTCTGGCTATTGTTTTTGCATCACAGAAGTGGTGACATTACATGTTGTCACATTCAATCTAGCTCATCGCAAAGATTGATCCTTTAAAGTATCTATTAAGAAAAACAACATTGACAGGCAGATTGGCTAAGTGGGTCATGCTACTTAGTGAATTTGATATTGAATATCTAGACAGGAAGGCTATCAAAGGTCAAGTGATCACAGATCAGCTAGCAGACTCTCCATTAACAAATGACCAACCTGTACACATAGAATTTCCTGATGCACACATCTTGGCTTTATCCACCCAAACCTGGGAACTATATTTTGATGGATCATATACTCAACAGGGTTCAGGAGCTGGTATTCTTTTTGTCACACCACAAGGATACACAATTACCAAATCTTACAAAGTGCTCTTTCCTTGCACCAACAATGTAGCAGAATATGAAGCCTTGCTAATTGGGTTAAAGATGGCTTTACAATGGAAAGTAACTGAAATAAATGTCTATGGGGATTCTCAGTTGATTATAAACCAGGTTAATGATGATTATCAGACTAAAGATGATAAGTTATTACCATATAAACGTATGGTTGATGACTTCAAACAATATTTCTTAGTCATCACTTTTGAGCAGATTCCTCGGCATGATAAAAAGGCTGCCGATGTAATGGAAATGATTGCTTCTTTGTTTGATATAGAAGATACCAAGGTCTATTTTGAGTTCTTGGTGGAATCCCTAACTTGTCTTGCATATGATGATCCTGATACGAGTATCATATGTCATCTAATTGGACATGACTCCCTAATCTATGGAAAAATCTATTCCTATCTGAAAAATGACATCCTACCCCCTGACTTATCCTGTAATCAAAAATGAACTTTTCTCTGCCAAGCCTCCCACTATGTCCTAATATCTGATACCCTTTATCGGCGAGGTCTTGACGGTACTCTCCTACGATGTCTCGAGCATGATGAAGCTCAAACTGCCTTGAAAGACGTACATGAGGGTATTTGTGGGACACATTCGAGTGGTCCCTCTTTGGCTAAGAAACTCATGTGTATGGGTTATTATTGACCTACCATGGAAATAGATTCCTTTCATTTTGCTAGGGCATATAAGAAATGTTAGATACATGGAAACCTTATTCATGCTCCAGCGCAAGAGTTACATCCTTTTACAACTACCTTGCCATTCAGTTGGTGGGGGCTTGACCTCATGGGTGCTATCAACCCTCCATCTTCGAATGGTCACAAATGGATTCTCATTGCAACAGAATATTTTACTAAATGGATTGAGGTTGTTCCATTGATTACCGCCACAGGGAAACAAATATCCATGTTCATCTTAAATTATATCATTTGTAGATATGGTATACCTATGTATCTCATTATTGATCATGGGAAACAATTTCAAAATTAGGACATGGATGAACTGTGTGCAAAATTCCATATCACCCATAACTATTCCACCATATACTATCCCCAAGGAAACGACCAAGCTGAGGTGTAAAAAAAAACTATTGTTAAAATCCTACAAAAGATTGTTAATGACGCTAGCCATGACTGGCATATCTAATTGAATCCAGCCTTATGGGCTTATTGTACCTCCATTCGTACTCCTATTGGAGCCACCCCATACTCCCTTATCTATGGATCCAAAGCAGTCCTGCCCCTTGAGGTCGAGTTGCCTTCACTTCATGTCACTCTCAAAGATTTGATTCCTGATGAAGACTATAGAGTTGCATGGTTGACTAAACTAGAATTGTTGGATGAACATCGTCAGAGAGCTTATGATCATTTGAAAGTCTATCAGCAGCATATGTCTCATCAGTATAACAGCAAGGTAAAGATCAGAGACTTTCAACTGGGTGACTTAGTCCTTCACGAAAATCCAAAGAATCAATTGCATCATGAAAAGAAGGGCAAGTTTGAACCCAATTGGTTGGGTCCTTTTGTAGTTATAACAGTCTATGGTTCTGGGGCTTATCAGTTGTCTACGCCTAAGGGAGATCCCTTGGATGAACCTCTTAATAGCATACATCTCAAGAAGTTTTATTCTTGAAATCCCAATGCAAGGGGCACGTATATAGTATGTATATAAAAAAATTAAAAAAATTAAAAAATCAAAAGAAAATTGCAATAAAAGCATGTGGTGAAAACTTGGAAACAAGTGCTATGTGTGACAAGTTAGCTCCTCTATCTATTAGGATTCTTCTAGTGTGTTCGTTCATTGTATCTATCCACAATAAAGTGGCTAGTCAGTCACCATCCCTGCCATGTATATATCATAATAAAATGGCCAATTCATACACCATCCATTGTATCTACCATAATAAAACCCTATCATAGCTTGATCATTTGTCATGGTCTTCATCCTAGTCTTGTTGCGTCTTTCTTCATTCATAATAAGACAGTCCATCACCTAGCTAGGGGCATGTCCTCAACCTAGTTCAAGAAGTGGATCTATAATAATCATGACTCTTAGAGGACACAATGGAGTATTTTCACTAGACAAAGAAAACACAATCAAACGTTCTTTCACAAAGATATCTTTATGATGAATCAGAATCTGTGATCTATCCTTCGAAACATGACTGTTTATCTATCGAATCTTGACTATACATCATCACTTGAACTGATCACTATATCTTACACTATCTTTTGGCAAAAGAAATGTATATTCATGACAGGCATGTTAGAATGATTTGTTGTAGATTATGCATTCATATCTGGATTTCATTATTATCATGTTTCCTATGCTATTCCATGATATCTTTGACATGAGTTTGAAACTCTAAAATGTCATTGATTAGGATAGCCATGATAGGGCATGGTATTTTCTTTGATTGTTGTTTGTGGGATATTTTTTGATGAAATTGAAGGAACAAATAATTGGGGTGGCTACGCATAAGTGCCTTCATCCATTTATAGTATTGACAATATCCAAATCATGTTGCTCTACATATGCTATTTATGGTGATACGCCAGCACATACCTCGACTCCAAATATTTGTTCCCCGATGGAGGGGGGAAATATTCCTTTTCTGTTACACAAACGAAACTTAGGTCATCTTGTTTCAATTATACCTAGATGCTTGTCAAGTTTGCAATATTAAATTGCATGCAAGAAGTGCTCAGGTCATCCTGGTTTAATTATACCATGATGCTTGCATTTTCTTGCAACATAATGAGCTCGATGATGAAAATCAAGTTCCAGTTATTATGAAGTTCTAAGATGTTACCTAAAGTTGTGGAGATACATTCATTTCATATTGCATTTCATTTAAACAGTTCATGACTTACATATCAGTGCTCCTTTTATAGAGATTTGTAGGTTACCTTTCTTATTAGGTTATCTGTTCTCCTAGTCTATTCTTCTTGTGTCAGAAACATTATTATTTCAAGTTGAGGACATTTGGACAACCAAAAATATTAAGAATTTTTGCATTTAACATTTTGCACTTAATCATTTAGAGACATGTATTATCTTCATTAGGAGTGTTCATTTGTATATAATTTGATCATTTATTATAGATATCATTTCATCTCATTTTCTTTTATCATGATTATCAGTTATTATATTCAATCATCTTAGGTACATTATCATTTATTACTTTAGATATCTTTTGCATTACATGGTTATTTATTATCCATTATACACATTATATATCATTCATTATATGCATTTTATATCATTTATTTATTATCCATTATATGTATTTCACATCATCATTCATTTATATCATTTATCATTGTCCATTTATTATCCATTATCCACATTGTTCATTACATCATTTCATTAGTCATCACATAAGCATTTGTATAGTATAAAATCATTTAAGACATGCATTTATATCAACATCATATGACTAACCAATAAGCATCAAAAATATCAAATAGAAAATGAATCATTTTGCATTCTAAGACATACATTCTATGCATATTTCATCACATCCTGCATATGTCAGTACACACATGTATATAAATCATCAAAGTAAATCATAATAGAACTGCATCACTGTAAATATAGAATCCATCATATAAAGTCCATAAAACAACAAAACTATCCAAATGTCCAATGATATAAAGCAATATAACAATATATCCAATGTCCATGTCCATCAAGTCAAAAATATAATGATACAATGAAACATAATGGTACAACAGTGTATACAATGATCTCTCAAATCTATGAGCCACTGCCTCTAGACTTTGTCTGCCATTGTCTACGAGATGCAATGTTGCCTTGTGCTGCTAAACTATCTGATGCTGAGGATCCACCCTGATCTCCTGAACCTGTCGGTACTCTAGGAGGGTGTGATGATACACCCCCTCCACTAGCTGGTGCCTCTCTATCATGAACTACTATCCTAATAGCCACTGAGCTCTCCCTGTAGCTCCCAATCCACTGATCCCTCAGAACCGCCTGTCTGTATGCCTCTTGCCAGTAGGATATCTCCTTCTCGGCATGTATCATGGCTCTAATGCTATCTCCATGAGGACCCAACTCCTCTGTGAGTTGTAGCTCATCTAGTAACATCTTCGACTCCCTGAGTCTCTCAAGTGTTGCATCCTGCTCAGCTCTCAGCACTTCCATCTACCTATCCATCCTCTCTATCCATATCTCAAGACCAGGAACCTAGTTTTCCTGTACCTATGTAACTGCTAGTCAGACTAGCAGTGAATCAATATCAGGATCCTTCTCCTTTGCAGCATCTCTCTGTAAGTAGGGATCCTATCTCTCGATGTCCATTTCATCCTGCTCATCCTGTGCCCCCACATCTAGCATCTCAATTTCTTGCTCATCCTGTACATCATCAGGGATCTATCCACCCTATACCACTCCGCCCTAAGCTAATAAAAAATCCACCTCATCCTGTACTTGCTTTGCCTATATCGGCACCTGTACCTATACAGTTGGTCTTGGTACTGGGCCAACTGGTATTTGTACCTATGCTACTGGAACCTGTAGTGGAGCTCCTGTAGCTAGCTATTCTGGCTGTGCCAGAGGCTATCTCCGTCCCTATCTAGCTAGGGGTGGCATCAATCCCCTCTGCCTCACACCACCTCCTCTCATCTATGGTCCAGCCTGATCACCTCTCCCCCCATCTCTCCCATCTCCTCCATCACCTCCTCCACCATCACCGCCATCACCTCTCCCTCGTCCCTGCCTATCTCTCCCTCGACGTCTCCTATGGTGTCTATCTACTGGATCTCTCTCTGGTGGCCTAGCTGCCAGATCCGTCAAGCGTGGTACAGGAAAATCTCTCAAGAACTACTCTAGATCTGCAATCATCCTAGGGTCTAAAACTGTCTACCTCATGGTCTATGCCTGAAATGGCATGTCCAAAAACTCCTGTCGAGTCACATCAAAAGATGCCATAGGTCCCCAATCCTGTCTCTCCTGATGAGTCCTGGCGAACTCTATCACACCTTGGGGCATGCCCTAGATCCTGCCAAATTGGTGTAGAACTCAGCTGACCAACTATCTCTCCAAAACAAAGGGCGTCTACCCTATAAGCCATCGTGACTCAAAACAAAATCCCAGCTATCTCTCATTGTCCCACGGCTCACAACCTAGGTAGGGTATCCATGTCACTGTATCCAGTGTATCAAACGTATAATGCCAGAACTCTAAATATCCCAGTTTTGCTTGAGACAAAACTGAGGAGTATAAATGTATGTAGGGTTGTCCTGCGCCACATAATCTGATTGCTACTCGTCTAGTAACTGCAATATGCTCCCATGCCCATACATGGAGCAATGTGACCCCTGCTGATAATAATGCACCCCTATGGTACACCACTTGATGCAAATCATGATACAGATGTGCTAATAAATACACACCCCAAGCAAATCGGGTCACATCCAACATTCGCTGTAGAGTGCAGCCCCATCTAACTGAAAATCCATGTGATCTATGATCAGGGCAGACAAAACCCCCAATCGCTCCAGCAATTACCACTGGTAGAGGCTCATACAAATCCACCATATTATCCCATCTAATCTCTTCCTCCTCAATGTCATCATCTCCAAAGACGGCTCTGCACTCTGTCACTCCGCCGTGTCGATCATAGTGTACTAACTCTCCTATGATAGGAAGTCAGAGGATGTGATATACATCCTCTAGTGTAACTGTCATCTCCCTTGTCGGAAGATGGAAGGTACTAGTCTCCAAGTGCCATCTCTCTGCTAATGCCGTCATCATACTCCGGTTTTCCCTATAAAGGCTAGACACACCAATCAACAGTCTGTTTGTCTCTGACAGTGCTGGTCTCAGATTCTGTGTGACGGGATATCTCTCCTGTGACATCAGAATATCCGTAATATCCTCCTATCCAAGTCAACAAAAATCAAGCTATCAGATTTCAATAAACTGATCTATCATTCTATCTATCCTATCATATCAATTTCAAACATGTTTTATCACATGTTTTAACAGATGATTTTATCAATCATCTAGTCTCAAGACTGGTTAACTAGCAACCATGCTACAATGTTGCCTATCTTGACTTAATCGATCAAATTTAACCCCCGACAGATCCAATCGGCTTATCGACATCTACTTTGACCTATTTGACTTTCTAATTTGACCAAATTCTATTCATCAAACAAATGTGCAGCACATAACAATGCATGCGCCATAACTTTTCACCTTTGCACAGGAAATAATGTATGCGCAATAATTCATAGCCAATGCGCCAAAAGAATTGATGCACACTTTTACTCTACATTTGTGCCACAAAAAAGTGATCCTAACATGCATGCGCCATTTCCCTAAACAAATGCGCAAAACTTTAGAGTTTTTGCGCAAATGTTGCTATTTGTTGCGCATTCATGCGCTGCAATGGCGCATTCATCTTCCGGGTAAAAACAAACATTTTTTTTAATCTAATCTATGATTCAACCTACCCTAAACATGCTAAAATTCTATTCTCACATGCATCAAATCATCAATTGACAAAACAATATCGAGTCACCTACCGATTCACCCAAATTGGGTGGTCGGTAGAAGCGTTTGACCCTCTCGAAGTAGTGATCTGACAATAGAAACGACATCCCGGCGGCTCTGCTCTTCTCTCTCTTGTGCTCTGATCTCCAAATGACAAGTGTGCACAATGAGCTTATTGTGGACCCCTTAGCCCTATTTATAGCCTGTGGGCCCTATGTGCTTGGTGTGTGGACCCTACCTCTCATTTTTATTCCGTTTCACCCCATTTTCACCCATCTTTTCTCTTGTTTTTTTCGTGAGATTGATTATCCAAAAAAAAATAATACAAAATAATTTAAAAAAAATTCCACTCATCTTTTTTGTTAATCAATCTCTCAAGGGGGCATACTTAGGTCATTTAAGACATTGTCTGGGGTAGGGGCAAAATACTTGAAATTTCTTTGAAACAATGTGGCACACACATTATTTCAAAGAGGGGCAAAATGTATACACTTAAAAATAGCTTTATTAATTGATTAAATATTTATTATTTAATTAATATTGACTTGATAAATTAATTAAATAGTTATTATTTAAATTAATAATTATTCCTCTATTTGTTAAATAAATTATTTAATTTATTTAGTAAATTCACTATAGTTCATTCTTCTATCCTAAGTCTTCTAGTTTGTCTTATTAAAATGATTTAATTAAATATACAATCACCTAAATATGACTAAGTCCCCTAGTCCACCTCATATACCCACTCATTTGACACATCACCTTGGCTAAAATAAATAATTATTATTAATTATTTATTTGTAATTACCCTCACCCACACATGTCCTATTCTTAAAGGCTATGTGGCCTCATAGGACTTAGTCTCATGATCACATGTCCTCTCAACAACCAAGTCAAGAGACATTCCCTATTCCTAAGGGGCTTCTCAAGCCACCTCTAAGGGTCAAAGGTGACTCATGGGACACTTGTACAAAGAGTCCTCATGAGGAAAAGGTCTCTCCCTCTTTCTCTCTTTGATTTTTGTGAGACACTTGACATGTGTCTTTCCCTTCCACCTTCTTCTCCTCCATGTCAATGTGAAAGGAACATCATCCCTATTCTCCCTCTCACATTCCAACTACATCCCCTTTCTCTCAACTCCTTCAACCAAGTCAATCCTAGCCCTAAGATCTTCCACCTTTCATTCTCAACTATAGGATTGTGCCACCTAGGCCTAGATCCTCCAAAAATCTATAAAAGGAGCCTCATTTCTCCTTTGTGAGCTAATAGGTATTTTTGTAATAGGCATTCAAGCAATCAAGCAATCAAGCATCCAAACATTTTAAGAGCAATCAATCCATATTATCATCATTTCATTTGCATTCCATCCATTAGATTGCATAAGCTATTGTGCACTCATTTCATAAAATCTCCACACTTTGGTAGCATCTTGGAAAAATGCTTCATTTGGAAATCTGAGAGCTCAACCTCTTCAAGAAATCAAGGCTAGGAGGACAATGAAGACAAGCTGCATGGTAGGTGAAGGTAATTGATTTAGTTTCATCCTTTTATAGTTACTTTGTACTCTTCATTGTGTTTGCATTAAATTGATTTATTGAGTTTCAATAGTTAATTTATCATCTCTAGTTATTAGACATTTAATTTGCATACATATATTATTATCACTAATTCATAAATTAATTAATATAAAATATATAATGAAAAAGTTAAGTTTATTAATATTTAGATTATAATTATAATTTATGTTATATAATCTAAATATATAACATCTAATTATAATACATATAACAAATTTTATTATTCAATTTAATATACATATAGTTAATGAATAATCTATATCCAAAATCATGTATTTATATTATAACATATTTTAAAATAAATATGAATTATTTTAAGGGCATGGTAAAGTATTCACCCCTATAATATTGCCTCAAAAATTGTAATAGAGGTAGTGCTTCACAAAATTCATGTATAAGAGACTAAATTTTTAAGCTAATAAAAGAGCTGTAAATTAATTTTGTGATAAAAATAATAATTTTAATTGGTAAAAATTGGAAGAAATCCAAAAATGGATGCAGTAGTACTTGCTTAGCCTATCAGCAAGTACTATCATAAATAATTAAAAAATGAAAAAAATTCATATATTGAATACATATGGACTGCATGGGACATCGATTGTAGATGTGTATTTATGTCTCATGGTTTTGGTTTCCTTATTGAGTTATTTATACTTTTACAACTAGTGTATAAGAATTTGATATTAGAGACAATTTTAATTGGTCATAATCTTCTGAAATCAACTGTGTACGTGAATTTATTCCCCGTGTTTCGGGTTCCGCCACGAAATCCATCACCAGGTATAGTAAGATTGAAGGCCTGAAAAAATAATCATTTAGAAAGCCAAAGCCAATGCTAATGCTATCCACTGTAAATTTCAATCTTAATTTCACAGCATTATGTAGAGAGGGTTTATTGAAGGAAGCACTACACATTTTGTTTACTACACACAACCCTCCTGTAGAGTTTTCTATATATATTCAACTACTGCAAACCTGCATTGCCAAGGATGCGCTTTCAGATGGTAAACGAATCCACTCTCTCATCATTCACAGGGGGTTTGAGTTTGCTACAAACCCAATTTTTCCAAATAAGCTTATCAACATGTATGTCCGGTGCGGGAGTTTGGTTGGTGCTCGGAAAGTTTTTGATGGCATGAAAGAACGAGATGGCTTCTCATGGAATGTGATAATTGCAGCTTATAGAAGACATGGGTACGCTCACCAGGCATTGAGAATGTTTCACCAAATGCAAGAAACGGGCGTCAGACCTGATCAGTTTACTTTTGCCAGCATACTCCCAGCCTGTGCCAAAATAAGAGCTTTGGAACAGGGTATTAACATCCATCAGAGCTTAATGGAAAGGGGATTGTTATCAGATGTTGTAGTTGCAAATGCCCTGCTAGACATGTATGCAAAATGCGGAAGAATACAGAAGGCGCGCGAACTGTTTGGCAAAATGCCTCAGAGAGATGTGGTCTCCTGGAATGCAATGATTGCAGGATATGCACAAATTGGTGCTCTTGGCGAGGCTATAAAGCTTTTTGAGGAGATGCCTCGGCCAGATGTCATCTCGTGGAATGCCATGTTTGCAGGATATGCACGAAGTGGGTCTGTTGAAAAGGCCTTGGAGGCATTTAAGCAAATGCAATTAGCAGGTTTAAAGCCAACTTCTGCAACATTTGCCAGCATCCTCCCAGGTTGTGCCAAAGTGGGAGCTTTAGAATGGGGTATGGGCATCCATCAGAGCATAGTTGAAAACGGGTTTGGATCGGATGTTATAGTTGCAAGTGCCTTGGTGGATATGTATGCAAAATGTGGAAGCATACACAAGGCGTGCACATTGTTTGCTAAAATGCCTAAAAGAGATGCAGTCTCGTGGACTGCAATGATTGCTGGATATACACAAAATGGGTTTTCTGAAAAGGCCTTGGAAACTTATAAGCAAATGCAATTAGTAGGTGTGAAGCCAGAGTCCACGACCTTTGCCAGCATCCTTCCAGCCTGCGGCAAAATGGGAGCTTTAAAACAGGGTATAGAGATCCATCAAAACATAATTGAATGTGGATGTTCATACGAAGTCGAAGTTGCAAATTCTCTGATAGACATGTATGCGAAATGTGGAAGCGTAAATAAGGCACGTGAATTGTTTAATAAGATGCCTCAAAGAGATGTGGTATCATGGACTGCAACAATTGCAGGATATGCACAAAATGGCTTTTTCAAGGATGCTCTCGAAGTCTTTGAACTAATGAAACATTCTGGAACATGCCCTGACCATGTATGCTTCACTCGTGTTTTATTTGCGTGCAGCCATGCAGGGCTAGTGGACGAGGGCTGTAAATACTTCAAATCCATGAGCAACCCTTACTGCATAACACCCACAATTGATCATTATGTGTGCATGATTGACCTTCTTGGCCGTGCTGGATATCTTGTTGATACTTTTAAATTTATCATTAAAATGCCAAATAAACCTGTGGTGGATGCGTGGATGTGTTTGCTTGGTGCTTGTAGATCACATAAGTATTTAGGGTTAGGAGTATATACAGCAACTCTTCTGTTTGAGCTGGATCCTGAAAATGCTTCCACTTACGTTCTTCTTTCAAACCTCTATACAGAAATAGGCAAGTTGGGTGAGGTTCAAAAGGTAAGGAGATTGATGCAAGATAGAGGAGTTAAAAAACTACCTGGATGTAGTTGGATTGAAAGCCACGGAATGGTACATGCTTTTTGTGCAGGAGATAGATCACACCCACAGACACGGGAAATCTATGCAATGTTGGAGAAACTGAATTCAGAAATGAAGGCAGCAGGGTATTTATCAGATTTGAGACAAGCACTGAATGATGTGGAAGAGGAGGAAAAAGAATTATTCCTCTGCCACCATAGTGAAAAGTTGGCAATAGCATATGGATTGATAAATTCACACGCTGGAACAACCATTAGAGTAGTGAAAAACCTTCGAGTATGTGTTGATTGCCACACTGCAATTAAGTTTATCTCCAAGGTTGTTGCAAGACAAATTATTGTGAGAGATGGGAACCGGTTCCATCATTTTAAACAGGGACATTGTTCCTGTGGAGATTATTGGTGATGTTAAGTGGAGTAATTGTTAAGCTAGGGTTGTAGGATAGCAAGGTGCACCATATCAGAGCTGCAGTCATAAAGGAGAGACCGGGTCTTAAGGATAGCAAGGTGTACCATATCAGACCCGCAGTCATAAAGGAGAAACCGGGTCTTATTTTTAGTTTTAAGAAGTGTTTTTCCAATTAATTAATTCTTTAAAATTTCTTTTATCTTTGGAGATCTAGACCTTTGCTGTTGTCTTCGTATGTATAATATGCAAAGTGCATAACTGTTTATATATCAGTGTTCCTCCAAGTTTCTTAGACGGGGAACAGTAGAGATATGGTTTTGGAGATGACAAAAGTTTGTTAGGGATGGCAGGGGACAACTATATAGATAACTATATACACAATACATTATTTAAGTGGGGAGAACCATTATTGGTAAAAACCTGGAGTCAATTGTAACATGTAATGATGAAACGTGCATCCTAGGGATAAAGTCAATTTAATATACAACTTTGCAAAATGGACTTTTTAGTTCACATTGGCAAGCTTGTTTCCTCAGGTAGTGAGTTCACTTTAGCAAATAATGAGTTCCTTTGGTGAACATTTATAGTTTGAAGGTGGCAAGAAAATTAAAATGTGTTGTTAATTTGATTTGGCTTATAGAGGTCAAAGTCCTTGATTCAAGCATCTGCATTGGGCATTTTACAATCTATCCTTGGGTAAGCACTCTTGTTTACTTTCATCGAAAGAGAGAATATGTATGTTTAGCCATTTTTTTAATAGGGTTTGAGGCAAAGCAACTTGTCGATGGATGGAATCACACCTGTAACTGTTAACCTAGTTCGATACTTATAGAAATGGACATCAAAAGGTCTATATGTTATGTTTTATCTTTGGGACCTATTTTAGCAATTTCTAAGATTTCCAAATACCTTAAGCCTTTTGAATATCTCGACTTGGTCATTTCTACATTCCCATGTAGTATCCTAATAGTTCAGAGAGTCCAAGGAAGTTTTCCGATGTCTGAGTTCTCTCAGGTCTCACCAAAGGCACTTTGCAAGGTTTCGTCAAGGGAGTTTAATAAATGAAGAATTTAGCCTTAGTGGGATAACTCACACAGTTAGGGTTTTGGTTATCTGTCAAAGCTCTATGTCTGTAATATCATGGCGGCCGGTACTTGTGGACAGTTTATGGAAGATTGTATTGCTTGCAAACTTAGTCCCAAATAGGAAGACACATATAGCATGAGACTTTCTTGCCTCTTTTCAGTGCTTTGACAAGTTTTGTTTCAGGGATCTTTGAACATGGAAATACATTTACTTTGGAATCGATGGAGTTGAAAATAATTTTATGGAGGTTATCATTCTCCAGCAATACAAGACCATGCAAATACGACTTCAACCTATATGGAGATTGTCAAAACTTGTGCTATTTCACGGAGCTGCTAAACACCAGATAACATGCAGGGTATCAAGCATTTATACACTTAGTATGCTTTTTAGATCATTTCTATCCTCAGCAGGGCTGCTAGACAGTAAGTTTGCCTTTTTTGTTTTCTTGAAGTCCATGTTAGCATTTTCTTTTGGTGAAACAAAGTTCCTCTTCATGGTAAAGTCTATGGTCTACCCCTACTATGCCTAGAGGAATAACCTTCACTAGGTATCTCTGAACTATGCACTATTCACACCCAATGACGGTGTTATTGACCCCAACTCAAACTTTGTCTACACTAATATGTTTCATGCAGATGGATCCCCGTTCTTTGCAAATGTGGTCATGTTTAGGTGACAATGTTGCTTGGAAAGAAAATATGTCATTATTGTTTTGATGAAAAGTTTTGGATGGTTTGATTGTCAAGCATAAAGTTAAGAGACAGCATGCTTATCAAACTAAATGTGGTATAGATCTTAAAGCCATAAATCATGGAATGAGTGTCTAAAAGATGTTAATGCACAGTGAGCAGACATAGATTTTCTTGAAGACCTTATAAGGTAAAATACAAAAAAAAGAGACTACGAGACTGTCACAACGAGGACAGTCATAAGTTAATGAGAGGAACCATCTTAAAGAAGCAGTTGCAAAGGAATAGAACCATTTGAGACAATGAAATGACACTTTGCAGCCAATATGAAGATTTTGTGGCAACAGTTGAGGGTTAACATGACAGTTTTAAGCAAAGAGAGGACTAGGAGGATTTTTGTCTTCATTGCCAATAAAGCTCAGTGACAACAGTAATTAGAATGTACAGTGAGTGGTTATGAAGATGTAAGGAAGATCTTCATGACAGCCCATGCAAAAACAATACCTACTGATATAGTGACAAAATTGAACAAAGGGCAACTCAATTGCAAGGGACATCAAAACAATGAGGCCATGATAGTTCCAAAGAGAAGTGTTATGGCACTCAAAACCAAAAGTGACAGTCATATATGCCAAAAGACAAATGACTGCTGTAAGAACATAAATGTGCAGTCGCCAAATGACAGTGGGCTGATTGCAAAGAATGACAAGGAATGTGCAACAACCCTGTGGATGATACAGTCAATATGAGGATGGAAATGGCAAGACTTTTGATTTTAAAATTGGGAATCTAAGGAACAGTGACTGCTTATATAGCAAGGGGATGATCGTAACCTCATGCTTCATGACATTATCAGGATTCAAACACAATCACAGTGCATGACAATTGACAGTCAAAATAGAAAGAGGCTATTATGTAAAGAGCATATTGGTCTTTTTCTAGTCATGAGAAAAGTTGATAAGGTGATAATCTTTGTGTTTTCTGCTGTTTATTGTGGCCTCAAAACAGTGATCAAAGGAGATATTTACTGTGAAGGGCAGTTAGCATGAAAATAACAGTCAAATGAAGACCGTAAGGACAGCTCTATGAAGTGGAGACAGTCAAGACAAAGTCTCTAACTGCAGCTTATCCATTCAAAGGAATGAATATCTTTCTTATTCACTTAAAATTTCTATAAATGAATGGTATAGAAGAGACAAAATGTACAGAGATATGTGACATTCTCCTTGACAGTGTACAAGGCATTAAGAAAGTGAGTGTGCACAATGTGATGAGCAGTTAAAAAAGGAGCAGCCAGAGAGAATAATGACAGCATTGAATCACTGTTAATTGGAGCAAAGCACAAGGTTCTTATAAGGTCAAGCTTGCAAGACACAGAGATTACTAAACCCAAGTGACAGTCCGTAGAGCATGTATGAAAGTCCTACAGAACCTTCAAGTATAGCCGCCTTGGTGAATAAAGCAGCATATAGGACTGTCCTTCCAGTCTTGGGGGTCTCCTTGTATAGCACGATAAACGAAGGTTATAAATGTAGTTGGATTGAAGGCCACAAAATTGTATAGCACGATAATTGAAGGTTATAAATGTAGTCACTCTTAAGCAGTTTTGGAAGCCTTTAATGGCCATTTTTGTTTTCATCCAACCCAAGACCTTCTCAACACGAAGTAAGGCATAAAACCACATGCCCATATTCATGGGAGAAAGATGACAGCAGTTGAAAAGGTAAAAGGCATTTATTGCGCTATGAAGAGAGAATATAGGGCAGTCTGGTGACTTGTTTAAGAGGTTGAGCAAAAGTGGTAGACTTTTTGAGCCAGTTTGAGCCAGTTGAGAGTATATAGGAGCTGTTTGAGAAGCCTTGTCTATGAGGGGGTCAAAGTAGGAGATTTTTATGCAATTTCTCATAAATTTTCGGCACTTTTGAAGGCTAAAAAATGGGGACAACTCAGCTGGACGCCCAAAGAGGGTTGACCAAGCAAAATTGATGTAAAACATCTTGTCTTGTGTTTATTTCTTCTCACATGTTACTAAGTTGTAGGAAGCTATTGCCCAGCTATAAAAGAAATCTTTAGGCTTCTTTTTCAAGTTAGTTTTGGCTGTTCTAGGCTTTCAATGTAACCTGAAACAAGTTCTTTCTTGCCTATTATGTATTGTAACTCAATCTTCAAACTTGTATAGCTATGAAATCAAGCTTTTACCTTATAAGAGCTGTTACATTGTGCAAATCATTTGAAATGATGGACGTGATTTTGCAATGATATATCTTTCTCCTTGATTTCTGTCTCATTTTTATTGCTTTTATGCAAAACGTTGTATATTTTGTAGGTCATTACTTGTGTTTATCAGCTAGGGAATAGTAAATCATTCTTCTTTCCATTTTTCCAGCAAGCAGTAGATTAGGTGAAGCATTGAAAGGAACCATCTTTCTCTGGAGGTCCATCTCCACTACAGTTCACCTACAACTTGGAGGTGTTCCCATGTGTCACAAGGTTGCTGAATTGAAAGCTCAACAATGATGCAGGTTTCTGTGATAACGGTAACTGCTCAAAGAGTTGTAAAATCTAAATTATGGATTGACAAACATTGATATTCATTGAACTTGAATTGTTATAGTCGATTCTGGAGAATATTTACTAATCCAAGTGGAGTTTTCCTCCGCTTTAGGTTTCTCTGGACCAAATCTTATATGACAATCATTGGCAAGTCTTTTGTCTCATTTTATGATCCCTATTTGGATTTCATATTATATATCTCATATTGAATTCTCTTGAAGGTTATGTGAGTAGCTAGCATTAGAAATACATAATTGCTGAGTTGTTCTGAAATATCAAGAGAAATTAAAGGAATAGAGTAGTATTAAAGTGGATTTAGAAATAGATTAGGCAATTTTTAAATCATAGTTATTAGGATTAAAGTGGTACGCCCATGCATGGTCTAGAGTCTAGACAATGAAGATTTAAGAGAATATGAGCATGAAATGAGAACTCATAGGTGGATATAAGAACAAAAAAGGATATGAGGGTGGAAGACATTGATAAGGGTAAGGAGATATTCAAGAAATTAGAGGTGGACATGACTCTGATTTCTCATTATTTGGGGGAAATGGATATGTTCGAGAGTGTGTTGATGACCATATCTCTAAAATTAGGAATTCAGGAGATCCGAAAAGTGGAAGAAGAGGAGCCCAAGTTTGCATGTGAGTATAGTGACACCTCAAAAAATAAATACTCACTTCCATTGAAAGCAATGGCCAAAATAGAGATTTAATCATTTACGGGAGAAATAATGCACAAAAAAATTGGATCAATAGGTCTCTTAGATGAAGGTAAGTTTTAGTGTACATAAACTAAATTATTCTCAGTAGATTTCTATTGCTCTTTTAAAGTTGTCTAGGATTCTAGACATAGATTAACATGTTATGAATGACATGTATCTCCATTTAAATTAATGAAAGCCCACTTATTTCAAAATCAGAAGATTGTTTATAGTTACTAATATGGTATTTTCACCTATATGCACTAAAGAGGATAGATCTATTCAATGCGATCACTTATGCTAACATCAACGACAAAGTGTGGAAGAATATACTAACAAATTCCAAAAGAAGTGGTTCAATTGCGAAGAGATGATATAGAAAGAGATATGTTAATTAAGTATGCTGAAGGATTATCTGCACATCTCCATGGGGAATTATCAATGGAAAAATCTTTAGGTTTTGATGAGGCAAGTGTAGGTTCATTATATGGAGATGAGTTGGAAGGAATCCCACTCATTCAAGGAAAACTTGTAGAGTAAGAAAGGATCACAAAAGGGAAAATTCGATGGAAATATGATAGTTCTTTTAACACTGTCATGAAGAATGAGGATAAAGGAAAAGAAAAACACTATTGCAAATGTTGTGATTAGGAGGGTCAAAATGAAGATGCTTCGTAGAAATTATAGTTGGAGTTACACCCATTTAGTACACAAATTTGAAAAATGAAAAATTTGGCTCACATTGATAGGCTCGCCACTTTAAACAATTAGCTCAATCCAATGAATGACAAGGCAGATTGGAAAATCATAACATTGAAACTAGCGAACGCAAATAATTTGAATGTGGCAGTAAAATTGGAAGTAGTTGTCAATTTGTTTTGACTTCTAGATGTTAGATTTCTCGATTCTACATTACATGAAGTTCAAACATCTATATAGGAAGTTCTGTGATTCATTTTTCAGGTGAGTACTCATGTTTGCCTTCATTCGTAGAGAAAATATGTAAGTATAGCCATTGGTGGAACACAAATCGAAGCAAAATAGAATCACTCTTGTCACTTTATTGAAGAATTGTAAATGCTAGACTATTGATTGATATTTATTGATATTCATAGTACTTGAATTATATTAGTTTATAATGGAGAATATTTACTTATCCACTTGGTGTTTACCCCACTTTTGGGTTTCTTAAACTAAATCTTGTCACAATTATTGTCAAATGTTTTGACTCATTTTATGATTCCTAGCATTTTGGATTTTATACTACACTTCTCATATTACACTCATTTGAAGGTTGCTTGAGTAGCTAGCATTATAAATATTTAAGTGGTGATCTAACTTGGAAGATCTAGATTAGTTTATGCACATTTGAGCAAGTTTGGAAAGAATATAGGAGGTTGAAACTCACATCGAGTGGGATGGTAGTGGTATGCCTAGTACACAATCGAGTGGCAATAGACATTTAAGATATAATTTGATCTTGAAAATAGAACTTATAGGTGGAATCAAGCTTAGAGGATGAGGATACATAAAGTTGGAAGAGATATTGATAAGGTTTAGGAAAGATTCAATGAATTAGAAATAAATATTTCTATAGTTTCCCATCACATGGAAAAAACTGGATATGCACTGGATATGCAGGAGGGTGTGTTAATGGCCATAACTAAAAAATTAGGCATTCATGAGACCCCAAAAGTGAAAAAAAGGAGCCCAAGGTTACATATGAGTAATGAAACCTTGAATACCAACTCACTTCCATTTAAAGGGAAGCCCAATGTACAGATTCAACCATTGGAGGGAGAAGTAATGTGGGAAAATTAGATCAATGGGTCTCTTAGATGAAGGTATAATTTAGCCTATATATAAACTAAACTCCTCTTAACATATTTCCTTTTTCCTTTCAAATTTACTTGGACATACATTAACATAGAATGAAGCACACATAACTTCCTTGCAATTGTGGAAAGCTTCAATCATTTCAAAAGGGGATGATTTTATAGAGTAGCCAAAGAAGAAATTTAAATCTATTTTCTAGGAAGAGGATAAATCTACTTGATGAAACTCTTTCTAGTAGCATCAACGACAATTTGTTTAATGATATACTGAAAGATTCCAAAAGAAATCCAATTGGAACTAATGTGATGGAAATATATAGGCTAATCAAGTATATATTTGGAGTATTATTTGGACATCTTTATAAGATAATATTATTGAAAAAATTCAAAATATTTATAAGGCATGTACATTGGCCCATTATTTGGAGATAACTACAATGGAATCAAACACATTCAAGGAAAAATAGTAGAGTAAGAAAGATGGGTGGTGGGGAAAGGATTTACAGAGAGAAAAATAAGTGGAAGGCAAGAAGTTTTCTAACACTATCATAAATAATCAAGATAAAAACAAAGAAACTATTGCAAACATTGTGATGAAGAAGATTACCACAAGAAATTACATTTGGAGTTACATCCATTTGTTTTAATGAACAAAGTTGTTGCGACTTCACATAACGCGAACTAGATTGAGTATACTCCAAACGAGGATGGCCAAATACCTTGTAAAACTATGGTTTGTAATGAAGATTAAGATGAGAGCAATTATAGCTTTTCATGTGAAAGTTAGCTCAAAGGTAGAAAAAATAATGAGCCTTTTTGTATTTTTTTAAGAAAAAGTAATTTCTTCATATAGTGTAAGAACAAGAGTTGGAAATAAAAAAATTGGACCCAAAATATTATTCCTTGGGTTGGCCGAAATAGAGAGAAATAATCTATTCAAAAATTAAGGAAAAAATATTTTTTCATATTCAATGAAATTCAAGGATGATGTAATCAATGTTGTTGATATATGAAAGCAACAAAACAAGGGTGTTGTCCTTTACAAAACTATTGCTCGGGAGCATAAAATCTACAAACTAAAATAACTATTCACAACAAGGTTAAGAGAAGACCATTAACAATGCACTAGCAAGACAAATAGTAACTCACATCAAAAGTGGGTAGACAACTCACCCACATTGTAGGGAGGAGAATGAGAGACTGAAGATAAAACTGTTGGTTAAAAGAATGAAGAATAAAGGATGATAGAATCATATGTGGGGAAGGCCAATGTATCCATGATGTGTTACCAAAGCAAAGTGATTTATAAGTGCTACACATATTTTTTTCTTCATTGATGTTGTAGGAAAAGAAAGATATAGAGTGAGTGAAAGAAATCAAACAAAGCATATATTCCATATAGGAAAGGAAGGAGATGTATACTAGATGGTTCATCATTTTGATGATATTTTTTACTAATGTGTTTTCCCTCTTGTAGATCTATTGATAATAAGACTAAGTTTTTGCTAGGTTGCCCAGTTTTAAACATAGGTTTGTATCAACAAAGTAGTTTAAAGATAATGAAGTAAATGATAGCTATGAGTTTATTAAAACAAGAAGTTATATGACTTAGCACTTCAATGTGTGGTTCTTTGATTTTGGTGGTGATTAAGAAAGATGGAACATGACATATGTGAATTGAATACTAAGCACTAAATATAATTACAGTAGATAATCTATACCTTTTTCAATGCATTGATGACTTATTAGATAAGTTTAAAGATGCTAGTTATTTGAACAAAATTAGTTTTGAGATCTAGTTATCAACAAGTGTTAAAGAAAATGATATATGAATACAACATTCAAGAATAGGTAGGGATTATGTGAGTATCTAGTGCTTTTGTTTAGGTTGTGTAATGTATTGACAATCTTTTTGTGCTCAATAAATGAAGTTATATTCATCTTGATTGATGAATGTGCCATTGTTTACTTTGATGATATTTTTATTTTTAGCTCGACATGTGAAGATAATGTTGAGCATCTCTAGAAGATTTCATTAGAGAAAAAGTTGAGTTTTAATGGTAAGAAGTGTGAGGAATGTTTAGGTTATCTTGGAAATGTGATTGGTGATGATGTAGTTAAGATTTATTTAACAAAAGTTAAAGAACAATCTAAAATAGTAAGTGTAACCATGGCATGGAGCTTCTTTAGGGCAACTTGATAATTATGCATCTTTGTAAAACTATTTTCCAAAATTGTAACTCTATTTCGTGTTATTACGAGTCTTGGGAAGAATTTTAAATGGGAAACCATGTAAAAATATTTATTTGATAAATTAAGGATTTTTTTAGGAGTAAAACTATTTTAGCGTCACCTAACTTGTGTAAAAATGTTTGATGCCTTGATTAAGAATAGTTAAGGACAAGTGAGAAATCCATGTTACAATGTCTTTATTACTACAAATAATATTATAGAGGCATCTTTATTACTTCATTTTAGAATCTTTATTTTTTAAGGACAAGTATGTGCTCACTTTCATTGATGAATTGTCTACATGTGCATGGCTGTACTTTATTAAGTATAAGAATGGTCTTAGCTAATACTTTTGGGACCTAAACAACATTTGTGAAGAAATATATTCTCTTTCTATTAGATAGGTATGCACAAATAGTGGGAGGAATACCTCAATTAGGATTTTATGGATTTTTGTAGTGAACATGGTATTCAAGATTGACTTTTAGTTACTTGCACTCCTTATAAAAATGATGTTAAGAGAAAAAATAAAACTTTAGAAGAGATGGAAAAGTGTGTGATTCATTCAAGAATACTAAATCCACTTTTTTGAGTCAAGCAATCAATTGGGACAATTACATAAGAAGCACATGTCTTGCAAGATAGTGGAATAAATGACTTTTAAGGAGGCTCAATCCCATGTCAATCTGAATTGTATCTTAATTTAGGGAATTTGGTAGTGGATTTTGTTAATATGATTTAGAACAAAAGAGAGGGGGGGGGGGGGGAGGGGGGGGGTGAATCAGTTGTTCTCAGGTCCAGATGTATAAAACAAACTTAAAAAACTTTTCTTTAAATCAGATCTAACAACCAAAACCAACTCGGTCATCACTGATTCTATAATAGAAACATATAAGCTGTATCTAACTTGTAAAACACATAAATGTTTAAACCAAAACATTCACACAAGCATTGACACTAGGATTTATAGTGGAAACTCAATCTGGGAAAAACCACTTTGTAACATGCTACTATTATTTTCACTCTTCTAAAGTGAGCTCGGTTAAAAGCCAACCCTGTGAAAGGTTACAATATACACTTTCAGGTGTGACCCGGTTAAAGGATTTCAATCACTCTGTTAGAAGTGAGCCTTGTTATAGGACTTACATACATTCCATTAGAATGCAACCTTGTTCAAAGGATTTAAACATATGATTGTTAGGTCAACCTTTGTTAAAAGGATTTTGATTGTTACAATGGTTAGAAAGTAGCAACAGTAGTGATCTGAAAAACATACAACTCACTTTGCAAATATCAGATCCAATTCTGTACACAAATGTTGGTTTATTGACTTTGAAACTTTGCCATCTCCACCTCTGATCTTCTCGAAACTTTTCTTCAAGCAATCACCACACTTCTCCTTCAGCCTTTTTTACTTATATAGTCAATAACATCTACTGATCTTCCAGCATCCTCTTTTCACCCATGCACACACATACCTAATGCTTAAGTTCCCTTAACACTTCCTCAATTAGGTTAACTCATCTTTTGCTGCTCAATCTCCTTCGTAGATCTTAGGGTTAGGTTAGATTCATTGAATCTACCCACTTTATGTTCTTCGGCTCCTTTTCTAGAAACATCTCAAATCTCTTAAAGATTTACAATAAAACATTTTTCAGTGCATTCAATGCTTTCAAACAATCAATAAATAAAGTCAACACATTTTACATAATCTAAGAATTCAACAATGTCAGCTCCAAATTTGAATTCTCTTCAAATATAAAAATACTAATGCTCGATCAATACTATGATCAACTACTCGGTCTTCATGTAGAAAACTTGGTCATTACTAAAAATGTTTCCTTGGCTTATATTGTCTTTCTCAGCAATTAACTGATGTTCGATCAACACTAGAATTTTTCTCAGCATATACTGACTCGGTCGGCACTAACATTACTCGGCTTGAACATGATTTCTCTATTTTTGCTCGGTCAAGCCTGCCAGTTTAGTCTTCAATCATTGTACAATATAGTCAAGTACACTTTGTAGTATCAAGATAACTCAACCTTTCCTTAGGTGCTATTGTTACCAACCTTGCCTATCCCCTTAGCAACACTCAAATAGATATAGTACTTTCCTAAGTAGCAACAGTCTTACCAGTTAAGGTTTGACATCAATGACAACACAACAATTGCTTCAATTGCAGTTTCCAACAATCTCCCTCTTTGGCATTGATGGCAACACCATATGATATTACCTGAATAACACATGGATTACCAACCAATCCAAAAACTTATCTGTCCATCAGAAATTTTTTTTTTTTTAATATCATTAGCTCCATTCTGATTCAAAATCTATTAGCCTCACTTCTGTGACCATCAAAAATATCCATATCTCCCTCTATCCTGATCCTTCATTTTAGTTCATCATCTCGTTACTTTTCTTTTCAGTGTCATGTGTTATTATATCATCTCAGTTCATCTCCCTCTTTGACAAAAATGCCAAAGTAGCAACTAAAAAATACATCCATCAGATGTAGATATTATCTATGCAGCCTAGTGTTTCTCCCTCTGTCATCTTGCTTATGACTAATTCCTTGTCTTTTCTCTTCTTCACAACTCTAGGCCAGTCCTAAAGTGTGACAATCTTCTGCATCAATCTATCAAATATTCTGCTGTAGCATATTTGATGCAGTGCTCCTAGCTTAACTAGGCAACTTTAGTTAGGGGAAGGACCCCTAATTGACTTCTCAAATACTCGTGCTTCTTTAGATAAAGCTTTAGTGAATATGTTTGCTAATTGTTCTTTTGTATTCACATATTCCATTCGGACTTCTTTATCTTGTACCAATTCTCTCAAGTAGTGATACTTGATTGCTATGTGCTTGGTCTTAGTATGTATCACTGGATTCTTAGAAATGTTGATAGCACTTGTGTTGTCACATAAAATAACAAGTTTAGTGATTTCTTCTTTCATGCCTACTAACAATTGTTTTATCCATACCAAATTTGAACAGTTTACTATAGCAGCAACATACTCAGCTTCAGCAGTAGATTGAGAAATGCAACTTTGTTTCTTGCTCATCCAGGAGACTAATCTTTGTCCAAGAAAGAAAGCTCCACCGCTAGTACTCTTTCTGTCATCTACATTTCCAACCCAATCATCATCTGTATATACTCTTAGTTCAAATCTTTCATCCTTCTTGTAATATAGCCCATAGTCAACAATCCCTTTCAAGTATCTCATAATTCTTTTCATAGCCATCATGTGTGTTTCCTTAGGATTGGCAAAGAATCTTGCCACAATCCCAACCGCTAGTGTAATATCTGGTATACTATGTACAACATACTACAATTTTCGAATCATGGATCTGTATGCCATGCCCAAAATTTAACCAACCAAAAATTCAACAAGATTTTTTTTTTTTTTAAAAAGTGAAAAGTTAAGGAGTGACATTCGAGGGTTAAGAGTAAGTTGACAATAGATTAATCAGTCAAGGCTAGAGTCAAGTTAACTGAGAAGTAAATCTCAAGTTCAGTTTACTGGATCCATCTTTGGCTAAGGTTTTAACTAAGGTGATAACTAATTTGGTAAGGTATCGATAATCTGGAAACGTTCTAGTTTCACTAACTCCCAAAAATCTATAAGGGTGTACCTCATTGTAACAATATCGTTGTCGTCAGGGTGCATAATCAAATGAATGATCAACTCCCAACAATAGGTTTCCTTCAGGTAAAGTTCGTTAACCATGTGGACTAGTGACCCTTAAGGGGTTTACATGCATTATTAATCTAATGATGATAACATGGGTGGACTTAGTTGAAATTTTGGTCATAAGAGAATAACATAAAGATTGAGATTGAACCAAGGTTAACCTATCCCAATCTTTAATTTCATTATGGAAATCAAATCATAGATGAACACTAGTTATTCTAATATTCTTTATTTGAGCCTAATGTCAAACGTTATGTGTACATTAGCCTCTAGGATCATATGTTAATGTGAATTTACATATCTAAATAATAGTTAGATAAAGTTATTATCATAATATTAAATTACTTTTATTAGACGTAAATTAACTAAAGTTTACTAATGATATAAGATATTCTTTCTATATTATTCATTGGTTAATCCATATTAATAACCCTCATAGAAATTAAATTAAAGAAACCTAGAAAATTCATTAGAGTACAATTCTATTATCCAAAATAAGTTAACAATTTAACTTAGATCAATTATTCTACTATTTAATAGCCCATTTCATTAATCACCAAAAAATAAAATTAATAACTAATAACTATCATTATCATCTAAAAAGCATATGTCAAATCCCAATTAAACCCTAATCTAACAATCCACTAATTTCAATTGATTAATTAATAAGCCTAACCAATAAAATTATTAACCATAAGAACAAACAAATTCTAAAAATTAATCTACTAGTAAATCTCGTAATTAACCACTAATAAAGTAAAAGGAATAATTAACAATTAATAAATGCATCAAAGAAATAACATAAACAAATTAAAAAGGTATTCCTAGACTACCAATCATACTACTCCATTAATCTAACAAGATAAACTCACCATATGCCAAGTGGGGTGATGTGACAATTCCCCACCTGCCTAAGTCTACATGAGATCATGCATGGAAACCTTTTTAGAAAAGGCATGCACAATTACCAAGAGAATTTTGAAATTCTACAAGGGAGAATGTAATTTTTTAAGGGCATGAGGTTTGGGTCCACTAATTTTTATTAAAACTTAGCCCCAACTTAATGTAATTTCACATGGATAAAGGAAGGCAGGTGACTGGTCAAAAGGTGAGTAATATCTTATGTCAGCACCAAGCTAGAAGTCATGGCACGTTTGAAGAGCTAGGAGAAGGGTGGCTACTAGAGGTGACATGGGATTAGTGCCCACCCAAACATATTGAACCTAGCCCTCTACAATATCAAATACGCATGGAGAAGTAAAGGAGGGTAGTTGAATATGTAATTTCAAGACAAGTATGTCAGTGGAAAAGTGCGCATGGGGAGATGGGAAGAGGTATGGCACAGAGCTTGGGTGTGGGTATTAAGCCCAATGAAGACAATGACATGAAGGTGTCCAATCACATGCAAGAAAGACATTGGTATATATATATTTTATGATTATATTTTTTTAAAAAGGTATGATTATATTAACATCTATCTCTTCCCATTTAAGGGAGGATATGAAGTGGGGTCCACGTGCAACCAAGTGGGAAGTATATTAGAGAGTTATTTTATTAATTATAGGTTTATTTTTATGGCTAATATTGGTTAGCTTAGAGGATTTAATACTAATTTCTATTAGGAAATTGGGGAGGGAATATTCTCTGTGGCAAGAGAATAATTTCTCTTCCCATACAAAATCTAGAGAGCATTTTTGTTTTAAAAATCTGGGAAGTGCTATTTCTTTTGTTTTGCCATAGCTCCATGTTTTTTAAAATTTCTTTGCTTTCTTTAAGAGATCTAATAGCATGAATTGTTAATTTAATTAGTGCATTGCATTAATAAGTCTATGAATTGACTATTAGTGTTATGTGAATGTTGCATTAGTATATAAATTTGTTTAATTTAGCATTGCTACTATGCTCCATTTTAAGGGTGTAAGAGGTTATAATGTTGGTTTTCAACTAAGGTGAGGATCCTATTGCAATAGAAGTTTGTTCGAGGAGAGATTGACTGATTTTGAACTTGAATATCACAATCAAACATTAAAAAGATTACAAGGTTCATACATCAACAAGATTTTATATGCTATTGAAACTATTAAATTGCCTACCCTATCAACTTTGGAAAAATATTTTGCAATGAAGAATAACTTCACTATTACAAGAAATTGAATACAATAGGCATGAAAGTAATGATTCATCATTTTCATTATAGTAATCTCTTCAAATACAAATACATATTTTTCATGAAGGAGAAGTCTTCACATTTTACAACAAGACAATACAAATTGGTAGTATTACTCAATGAGAGTTTAAAGGAGGATAACAAAATTTCTCTCCATTACAAATCACATACAAACTCACAATGGCCAAATGAAATAAAAATAACATTACAACTTTCAACCAAAAGATCAATCTCATTACAAGGGGATCCACAATACAACAATAAGGTTGTCATCACACAACCACACCAAAATGGAGAACTCTCCAAAGCTTTACCCATAAGATCTTGACTTCAAAACTTGCAAATCAAAGAATAGAACCATGAGAAGCTCACCTCCCATCCTAGGTCTCAAGGACTACCCCTGAGCTTGGAGAACCAAGGCTAAATGGGTATGCTCAACAAAAATACTCACAACAATACACATATGCATAAACAACAATTAACTCTCAACCAAAGTTTTACAAATGAGTTTACCAACTCATTGAGAAGGGTGAAGGTGTGCTTTTCCAAGGAGGAGAATGCCATTGCATTCAAAATCTCTCAACATGAGTATTTCATTTCCTCTTCAAGGCTAGATTATCAAACCTCCATACACATACTTGTTTATCAACATCATCAAGATGCAAGCATACCAATGGCTTCATGGTGCCCATACATCATGAATTTATCCCTCTTCTTCAAGACAAGAGATTCTCACCACAATGGAGAGTCCAACTAACCCCTTCACCCAAGGCCACTTCTTCCCTTCCCAAAGGGTGAGTAATGCCTCACTCCCATGAACAAAAACTCTCTCATTCAAACAAAATAAAACCATAAACATGAATTTAAAACTCAAATCCCATCCCATACAACACAATATCACAACAAGCATAGAATTCATAAGCATGAGAGAGCAAGAACAACATGCTAATCTATTGTAAACAACAAGTAAACTTCCATGACAATGAGTAAACCAACCTTCACAATGTGTAATGGCAAGTGGTTTTTGAAAAGAGCCCAATCCTTATCCTTTCTTCTTCCAAACCTAATTGTCTCTAAAATTAGAGAGTGGGTGAATACCCACTAACTCTACCAAGGGCCTCTAAAAGGACCTCCAAATTCTACCCACCCACTAACATTAATTTCAGACTTGACCCTAAATTTTTTGGCTTTTCCTTGTCCCCTATCATAAATGCCCAATTGAAAGGAAGTGTGGGGTTGGGTAAAGGTCAAGACTCAATTTAATTTTCGTATCATAAGGAAAATGGGTTATAAAATGGGTCACCTAGGCCACTAGGGGGTTATAGATGTGTTAAAAACATTCCTAACCCATACCCCTAACACTTAGGTACTTAGATTTTGCTAAATTTGACCCTTAGGACCTTTTTTTGGCCTCTAGAAGTGGCTAGAAGAATTTAAATCCAAAAGATCAATTTGATAGAACTTTGCAAGTATCTCCAACAAGTGGATTAATTAAGTTCCTAATGAGTTAGTTAGGCTTAGGTTTACATTGCCAATCCAAAGTAGACATGTCAATACATAACACATAACAAGTGTCAAGTGACACTAACAATTACACATCACATACGAAATGACATGTCTCAACGACAACATGAAGTTTTCTAATAGCACACATGCAATTCACATTTACAATGGGTTCACATTATAATGAGGTTTTCAATCCCATATCGGATTAAACTTTGGCTTACTCAGTTCACATATGTTTAGCCTTGATTCTCTCAATAATTCCATGGTTCTCTTACCTGTACACTAAACATCGAGCATCAATAGTTCAAGGTGATCAAATCACATGAAATATACATATTCAATTCTTTATTTAACAACATAAACCAATATGCAAAATTCAATTCTAATTGCAATTTTTTCATTCAATAATATTTAAACATAAAAATTTCATAATCATCATGACATGTCATCTGTGAAGTAATCAAATCTAAACATGATCCAATCTTCTCATCAATTCACATAACTAAACATACATAATCAAATCACGACATACTCTAGGTTCTAATCCTCATCACAATGTAATCCACATAATATAATAATCATCATCAAACATAATATCTCGAATCTCTGTTAGGATAATCAAAAAGTGTATCAATGTATCAAAATGTGAATGATAAAAAATGCTATGATGGGTCGGGGTGAGGCCTCACACTGTACAAAGTCTAGTTCACTTCTGCAACATCATCATTCTTAGATAACTTTTGTCCAATAACCATAGGAGTATTCACTGGTCTAGAATCTTCCATCCCAAAATTTTTCAGTATTTCATTAACATACTTAGACTGTGTAATGAAAATTCTTTTCTTTATTTGATATACCATGTGTCTTCTATTTGGATCAATAAAACCTTCTAGCTGTTCTATGTAAACTTCTTCTTCTAGTATACCATTTAAGAATGCAGACTTGACATCCATTTGATAAACCTTGAGATCTTTATAAGTAGCATATGCAAGCAGAGTTCTTACTCCTTCCAATCTAGCTACAGGGGAAAATGTCTCCCCATAATCTATTCCTTCTTCTTGTGCGTAGCCTTTGCATACCAGCCTAGCTTTGTTCCTAGTTATTTTACCTTTTTCATTCAACTTATTCTGGAACACCCACTTTGTTCCTATAACATTTTTGTTTTCAGGTCTCGGCACCAGAGTCCAAGTATCATTCTTCTCTATCTGGTCTATTTCTTCATTCATTTCTTGTATCCAATCTTCATTTTCTAATGCCTCTTTAGTTGACTTGGGTTCAAATTCACACAATAAACATGTTGGATCCTTTGTCTTACTTTTGGTCAGAATTCCAATATGTTTGTCTCCAATTATCTATTCAGGCTTGTGATGTCTTCTTACATATTTTTCCAAAACAGGTTCAGCTCTTCTCTCCTCTATTTCATCAGGTTCCTCAACAAGATTTTCAGATTCAGCTTTTGAATGCTCGACAACCTCTTCCTGATACTTGGCAACATTATCTTGTCGCTCGACATGTTCTTGTCCTTTTTTAGCACTATTTTCATGATGCTCGGTAGCATCTTCCTATCGCTCAAAATTGCTTACTCGAGACTCAGCATCAGGTGCAAGTCTGTTACTTGCCTCTTCTTCTTCTTCTTCAATATACACAAAAGATCTATAATATTTTGGTTCTCTTTTTCTGTCAACTTCATTTCATTCTGCATACTCATCAATTTTGACATTCACACTTTCCACAATTTTGTTAGTGTTAGAGTTCAAACACTTATAAGCTTTACTTTTTTTGGAATACCCTAGGAATATGCCTTCATCACTTTTATCATCAAAATTTCCATTCCCATTGTCTTTTAATATGTAGCACTTACTTCGAAAGATTCTAAAGTATTTAACACTCAGTGCATGCCCATGCCATAATTCATAGGGTGTCAGATTTGTACCTTTCTTGATATGTACCCAGTTAAGAGTGTAGACAACTGTACTTATAGCTTCTTTCTAGTATTTCTGTGCCACATTCTTTTCAATCAACAATGTCCTTGCACAATACAAGATAGATATGTTTCTTCTCTCTGCTATACCATTCTGTGGAGGTGTTCTAGGTGCAAACATTTGTCTTTTGATCCCTCTTTCATTACAAAATAGATTGAATTTATTTGATGCAAATTCTCCACCTCTATCAGATCTAAGACATTTTAGGTTCCTACTTGTCTCTTTCTCAACCTTAGCCAAATACCACTTAAAGAATTGAAAAGTGTCAGATTTTTCTTTTAGAAACATTACATGCATCATCCTGGTATGATCATCAACAAACAAGATAAAATATCTAGCACCATAGTAACTTTGTACACCCATAGGTCCACAAAGGTTAGTATGAACCAAATCTAAAATGTTTTCAGAAGTAAAAGATTTTCTCTTAAAACTTGACTTTGTCATTTTTCCTAACTAACATTCCTTGCACATCACATTCTCAGGTTTCTTTAATCTAGGTAGACCTCTTACTTTCTTCTTCTTACTTATTTCTACCAAATTATCAAAGTTAACATGACATAGCCTCTTATGCCATAACCAAATGTCATCAAGTTGTGCAACCATACATGCTTCTTCAGATAGGTCAAGATAGAACAAATTACCTCTAGTCTGTTCTCCACTTCCGATTAGTTCACTAGTAGCATCAAATATTTTAGCTTTCTTGTGATGAAATTTCACTCGATAACCAGTGCTGTTGAGCTATGCAACACTTAGTAGATTATAATTTAGACCTTCAACCCAATATGCATTTTCACAAGACATCTTATCAATCAGTTTAATTAAACCTTTTCCTCTAACAGGACATGGTGCATCATTACCAAATTTTACACTTTTACCTCTATAATGATGTAAGGTCTCAAACTTACTCTTGTCACCATTCATGTGATGGGAACAACCACTATCAATAATCCATTTTTCATTCTTGTTTACATAGGAGATCAATGCAGTTTTCTCATCCCTATCAGATTCATCTTTCATTGCAACATAGACTACCTCAATTTCAAAATCATCACTATCAGTGTCAGTTTCTTATTCAGCAATGTAACAAGATTTCTTACTTTTTCCTTTGTAGTCTTTGTGCCTTCGGTAGCTTCTATCATCTCTTATGTCTTTGTATTTTATTTGTATTTCTTCATCTTTATCATTCCTGTCAGGACATCTAGTAGCCATATGACCAACTTTATTACATGCAAAACATATAATAGGGATTTTACCTTTATATTTTCCTTTTCCTCTTCTCATTTTTCTAGCCATAAGAGGTTCTAGATCTTCAAGTTTTTCATCAGAAGTGTTACTTTCACTTTCAATTTCACTTTCACTTTCACTGATGCATCTTTCTTTTTCTTTCTTTGGCTTGTCCAGAACTAATTGTGACTTAAAAGTAGATTCAACATTACCAATACTACCAATAGTGAAGTTATCATAGTTAGAGAGTTCAAAAGCGGTCAGCTTGCCAACCAAACTTTCCAAAGTAAGCACATTTGCAGAGTTACATCTAGATTCCTAAATAGCTGAGATCTTAATAGCATATATAGGACACAGAGTTCTTAGTACTTTTCCAATTATAATTTCATCCTCAATAGTCCCACTTGCTTCTCTAATAGCATTCACAACTTCTTTTATTCTACCACAATATTGTGCAATGTTCTCACCTTCTTGCATTCTCATTTCATCAAAATTACCTCTGAAACTCTTGGCCTTAGCTTTCAGCACATTTATGTAACCACCATAGATCTTTGCAAGAGTGTCCCACATCTCCTTAACACTTGTGCAATCCTTAATGTCCTAAAATTTTGGATAGCTTAGGGCAAATGCAATTTCTAGCATTGCCTGATTATGTTCTTGCTTAGCTCTCATTTCTTTGGTAGTCAAAGGTGCGACAGGTGAGACATAGTCATTCTCAATGTAGTATTTTGTAGAATCACCAATACTTTCCAGATGTAGCTTCATCAAGCTTTGCCATGTAGGGAAGTTTTCCTTATTCAGCTTTGGTACCTCCTTCTTATACATCCTGATCATTTGCTTCAAGTCCCTTTAAACTTGATCTCTTTAAACACCAATAATAAGCAACGCAACTCTGATACCAATTGTTAATATGATTTAGAATAATAGAGAGGGGGGGAGGGGTGAATCAGTTGTTCTCAAGTCCCAATGTATAAAAAAAATTTCAAATTTTTTTCTTTAAATAAGATCTAACAACCAAAACCAACTCGGTCATCACTGATTTTATAATATAAACATATAACATTGCAGTCCACTACCCGGCTGTATCTAACTTATAAAACACAAATTTTTTTAAACCAAAACATTCACACAAGCATTGACACTAGGATTTATAGTGGAAACCCAATCTGGGAAAAACCACTTTGTAACATGCTACTATTATTTTCACTCTTTTGAAGTGAGCTTGATTAAAAGCCAACCTTGTCAAAAGTTACAATACACACTGTCAGGTGTGACCCGGTTAAAGGATTTAAATCACTCTATTAGAAGTGAGCCTTGTTATAGGACTTACATACATTCCATTAGAATGCAACCTTGTTCAAAGGATTTAAACATATGACTATTAGGTCAACCTCTGTTAAAAGGATTTTGACTGTTACAATGGTTAGAAAGTAGCAATAGTACTAATTTGAAAAATATACAACTCACTTTGCAAATATCAGATCCAATTCCGTACACAAATGTTGGTTTACTAACTTTGAAACTTTTCCATCTCCATCTCTGATCTGCTCGGAACTTTTCTTCAAGCAATCACCACACTTCTCCTTCAACCTTTTTTGCTTATGTAGTCAATAACATCTACTAATCTTCCATCATCCTCTTTTCACCCATGCACACACATACCTAATTCTTAGGTTCCCTTAACACTTCCTCAATTAAGTTAACTCATCTTTTGCTGCTCAATCTCCTTCGTAGATCTTAGGGTTAGGTCAGATTCATTGAATCTACCCACTTTATGTTCTTCAGCTCCTTTTCTAGAAACATCTCAAATCTCTTAAAGATTTATAATAAAACATTTTTCAGTGCATTAAATGCTTTCAAACAATCAATAAATAAAGTCAACACATTTTACATAATCCAAGAATTCAACAATGTCCGCTCCAAATCTGAATTCTCTTCAAATATAAAAATATTGATGCTCGGTCAATACTGTGATCAACTACTCGGTCTTCATGTAGAAAGCTCTGCCATTACTAAAAATGTTTCATCGGCTTATACTATTTTTCTCGGCAATTAACTGATGTTTGGTCAACACTAGAATTTTGCTTGACATATACTGACTTGGTCAACACTAACATTACTCGGCTTGAACATGATTTCTCCATTTTTGCTTAGTCAAGCCTACCAGTTTAGTCTTCAATCTTACTAAGATAAATAATACATTGTCTCATCATTGTACAACATAGTCAAGTACACTTTGTAGTATCAAGATAACTCAACCTTTCCTTAGGTGCTATTGTTACCAACCTTTCCTATCCCCTTAGCAACACTCAAATAGATATAGTACTTGCCTAAGTAGCAACAGTCTTACCAGTTAAGGTTTGACATCAATGGCAACACAACAATTACTTCAATTGCATTTTCCAATAGATTTTGGACAACCATTTTGGAGAGATAGCAAAGTGATATGAAGAGGAAATTTCAATTGCTCATTCATTAGCTAGTTTGGGGATATTAAGCCTTAGAAGTTATTTGGTCTTGTTTATTTAAAAAATCATGTTCACAAAGTAGGATGTCTAAGTAAATGAGATAGTTCCTTCCATGGATTCTCCATCACCAACTTTTCCATCATTTCCTTCTCATTCATCTCTAAGGACTTCTTATAGATTGAGGATGAGAATGTTGTTCTAGATCCAAATCCTATAACATATAATTTTCCTTAATGACCCTAAACCACTATTAAGATAGTTGGATATTTAATTACTGAGATTTTTCATGTTCGTTTTGTACCCACTCATAAAAATTAGGTGTTAGTCTTTTGGTTCAGTCAATTTAAGATTACCTCCTTTTAGAGGTGAAAAGTTTCTGAAGTGGGATAAAACTATCATAGAGGATTATTCTTCTTTACTGAAGAATAATTTAATTGAACTCTTTTTTCTCTTCCTAAGGAGAAATTATTTTAGTGCATTTGGGTAATGTCACACCAAGTATATAGTTGATTGGTCTATTAATAAGTACATGAAATATCTTTTCACTAAGAGGTTTTCATAAGTGAAGCACATTGACTACTAGAATACCTTTTCTCTTGTTGTCAAGGTAGATTCCCTTCATCTTATACTTGCACTTGGTTCATCACAAGGATGGTTAGTTTACCAAATATTTGTGAAGAGTACTTTATTGAAAGGTGATCTTCATGATTGAATTTATATAAAGTAGGAGGATGGAAGTTTTTTTGTATAAATTCACTTATTTATAGGTGTTTTTTGTTCATTATATGGCTTCAAGCAAGCCCCTCAAGCTTGACATGATAGGAAAAAATATTTTTTCCTTAGCTCTATGTTTACTCGATATTATTTTTATCACACAATTTATACTTATAGACAATTAGATGATATTTTGATTATATTCTTGTATGTGGATGATTTGATGATTATGAGTAGATCATCTTCCATGATTTAAAGTGTATCATGATTATTGATGGAGAAATTTGATATAATATATCTTGGACTTATATGTTAGTTTTTTGGTTTATAAGTCATTCAATCTTCATAGAGGATTACCATTTTTAAAGAGCTATGCTCTTAATTAGCTACACATATTTTACATTCTTGATTGTAAGTCCATTCCTATCCCATTCTATCAACGTGATGTATTATATGCCAATTACACTACTCTTTAGTTGATGCCACACTCTATAGGCAATTGGTTGGTATTCTTTTGTACTTGGCATATCTTGATATTTCTTTTGCATTGAAATTGTTTCATATTTTTTAAGGAACCACTTGAGATTTATCAGAAGTCTAGTAAATGTATTTGATATAATGAACGCATCACACAATTTTATATAGTTTATTTATTTTATTATCTTTGTTTGGGCTAGTGATGTCAATGATAGGAATTTTACATTTAATTTTATCTTTTTCATGGTTTTGTTCCCAATGTATGGTCTTCCAAGAAGTAGTTCACTATTACATTAACATCTATAGAGCTAAATTACCAAGATGTAGTTTTGGATAACTATGCGGTTCTTTAGCTTTGATTCTTAATAACTAAATTTCAATTTTCTCCTAATAATCACACCACTATTTGTATGTATTTATTGAAATATGGTGCACATCTATAAGCTAAGAGATTAACATGAAATTCAATTTTCATCTCATACAAGATGATCTTCTTATATTGTAGTATTTTTCTATAGAGAAGGTATTAGACATCTTCACTAAGATTTTAGAATTTCATCATTATCTTTATATAAAATTGATTCTTGGGGTGAAATAATTTATTCTTGGAGGGGTGGTCCCCTTAAATGGTCATTAACTTTTACATGTTTTCTCTCTCTTTTGAATAGTAGTTTAATTTTCTCCACAAGATTTTATCAATTCATCCATTTGTGAAGGATATTTTGTACATGGGTATCTTATCAAGCCTTGTTGGAACATATATTTTCTTTGTATATGTTTATTTGTACCTCTCTACATTACACTTAAGGGGAGTGTTGGAGTGAATGGGGTGTACTATCTAACTAGTTTCCTTTAAAGGACCTATTCACACCTAGTTACTTAAGATTGTGTCATTTAATTTTAGTCTGAATATCAAATATTATAGAAATTTGTCAAAATATTATAGAAATTTGTCATGATATTACATATTTGAGGATTTATCCTTATGATGAACTACAATTGATTGAATATCTTGAAGGAAAGTTTGACAATGGATTGGATATTTGAAGGACAATGATTGAAGATCACCGAGCTACTAATGTGTATGTAAGACATTAAATCAGTTAATGTATCATCATTGATGTCAACTAGTTTTGACTATACTTATCATGATAGTTACAAACATCTTAAGAAGGAAACAATGATGAAGGTATGAGGAATCTACCTAAAGATGAGATGAATGAGAAAGATATGGATATGGTATTCATTGGGTAATTTATTAATGAATCTATGACATTATGTTAGTTATTTGATTGTATTACATGAATCTATTATGGATTGAAGATCAAGAATGCACAAGTTCATGAGGTTGGTAAATGAAGAATTTAGTATACACCAAGCAGTGTAGTGTATACTTCGTATAGTGTTAACCAAGCTAGTTATCATTGACACATTATGGTATTGACCGAGTGAAAGAAATAAATGGAACTTGTGATTGCCGACTAAAATGATGAGTTGGACAATTGTTTATGATTCTGAGGTAAATGATAATGTTTGTTATGATGATCAAACAACTAATAAAATTCAAAGATGATCGGATGAAGGAGAATGAAACATGTTATTGACACAACTACTGAGGAAGGTTAAAGCGAAAAAACCAATGGTGAAGACTAAGTGGAAAAATCTATGGATGAAAATAAAAAGGTTTATGATGTCTATATAAAGAGACATGAGATTCATTATTGAGTTGCTACAGGATATTTTTGCATGAAAAGATTGAATTCATGCAAAGCTAATCAAACTGGTTGAAGATACAACTGAGAAATTCTACAGACAACACCGAGCGACACATAAAGTAATTACCAAGCAGAACAAAGTTGGAGGGAATAAAAAGATTGAATTGATTATTAATCAGAGGTATTATTGAGCTTAGCATAGATCTAAAAATCTACAAATCAAGTTGTATTTGAATTAGATCATTACTGTATCAGTTTAGCCATTTCTATAAATAAATCTCTTAACCAAGTGGGACTTAGCAATCTTTATATTTCAATATGACATTCAATGAATGTTGATTGTTTTCTTGTTGACCCCATAGTGAATGTTTGGTCAAGGGGGAACTATTAGTGATAAATCCTCTAACCAGGTCACACTTCATAGTGTGTTTTTGTCACCTTTAACATGGTTGGCTCCGGCTAACTGAGCTCACTTCAGAAGAGTGAATTATTTTGGGTTACTGGTCCCCGGTCATTTTTCCTCTAACAAGGTTTCCAAATTAAAAATAGTGTTGAATTATTATTTTAACTTACACATTACTATAACTAGATTGATCAGTAAACACAATATTTAATTTACTGGTAATCGATATATGAAGAGAAAGACACAATTGATATTTTACCGAGTTGATTAATTTGTTTAAAATTTTTTTCATATACATCTGGGAGTATTTGGGACTGTAGGATGACTGGACTTAATTGATTCACCCCCCCTCTCAATTATTTAACAATTGGTATCAGAGCATAGAGTGCTTGGAAGGAAAGTTTGGAGGACTTAAGCTAAAGATCACAAGATGTATAAGAGAGAGGTGCCAAAGCTAAACAAAGACAACTTCTCAATATGGAAAAGAAGAATGAGATTGTATCTATTAGAGATTGGAGAGTCTACAACATACTACTTGGACAATGAGTTCATCTTATCCACTCCACCTTTGACTATTGATTAGTTAAGAGAAAAACATGAACACAATGCAACAATGATAGAGATTGCTTCTTTCTTATTAGATGTTGAATTTGAAGATGTTAAGACATGTACAACTGCTAGACAAATGTGGGACAAGCTTACACTAGTTCATGGAGGAGATGTGAATGTGCTAATGGAAAAAGTTGAAAGTCTTAGAGGAAAGTTTAGTGACATGAGAATGAAAGAAGAAGAGAACATATCTTAGTACAATAACTAAATCAAGGAGGTTGTGAATTCTATCTGAGGAGAAGGTGGAACTATTGATGAAGACACTCTTGTAAGTAAAATTATTAGAACCTTGTTACCTGATTATGCTATTAGAGTCTCTACAATTCATGAAATGAGAGAAGCTCATGGAAATAATGTTACACTTGATAGTCTAATCGGTAGACTGAATGCATTTGAGTTGAACAACTTTGACAATAGTATTGTTCCTACTGGTGAATTTGCATTTATGTCATCTCTAAAAATTGGTAAATTAAGTAGAAAATATATGATAAGAAATTATAGTGATAGTGAAAGTGACTATGATGAACTTGATTAACTTGAAGCATTAATGGATAGAAGATTACAAAAAGGTAAGGGAAGATATAAAGGAAAACTACCTTTGGTATGTTTTAATTGTAAAGAGATTGGCCATATTACTTCTAGATGTCCTAACAGGAAAGAAGATGAGAAAGATAATGAGAGATCTAAAGAAAGAAAGTATGACAAAAGAGATAACTGAGAACATAGAGGCAATTGACAGTATGGTAGAAGAAGTAACTGAGATTGCAAAGTAAAATGTAAGAAGACATGTTACCTTGTTGAAAATAAAGATGAAGATATTGACACCGACATTGATGAAGACACTAAGGCGGTATTTGTGGCTTTGAAATAAGATTAAGAAGAAGAAGAAAGGTATGTAGAAATAACACTTATTTGTAAAGTTATAAAGAATAATACTTGGATTATTGATAGTAGTTGTACACATCATATGACTGGTGATGAAGAGAAATTTGAATACCTTGAACATTATAATGGTGGATCTGTTAAAATGGGAAATGATACACCTTGTTTAGTAAAAGGAAAAGGGTCTATATTGTTGAACAATAAGATCAGATGTGAGAATGCATACTAGGTGAAAGGACTTAATTATAATCTATTGAGTGTAGGACAACTACATAACATAGGCCACTGAGTTGCATTTGAAAATAGAAAGGTGAAAATCTATGATGAGACTGGAAAGTGTTAGAATAACTAAGAGGGGGGTGAATCAGTTATCCACAGTCTCAAATATAAAATGTATATCCAAAAACAATTTAAAAAAATTTCTGTAGCTTGGTAACATAAAATAGTAATTTGTCTATGCTTTTACTGATTACCAATTAATAACTTGTAGAAACTACCGATCAAATCAAATATGCAACATGTAAAGTATGATATCCAACAATCATCACAATCAACACATAACACAAGAGATTTAACATGGAAACCCTGTGAAGGGAAAAACCACTTGGAATTGACAACCCAAAAATTGTTCACTCTTCTGAAGTGAGGTCAGTGAAGACCCAACCCTATTAAAGGTTGCAAAACACACTATAAGGTGTGATCTTGTTAGAGGATTTAACACTAACCGTTATCGTCCAACCAACATTCACTATGGGGTTGACAGGATAACAAATGTACATTCTATGAATGACATTACAAGACTTTCTAGTCTACTCAGTTAAGAGATTTATCTGATTACAATGGTTAAACTATAACATCAGTTGATCTGATTACAATACAACTTGATTTGCAGATGTACAGATCTATATTATAGTCATTGAAATCCTTTGATCAATATATCAATTATGTTTCAACAATATTCAGTAACTTACTATCTCTCGGTTATAGCTTTCTGACGCTTGGTAATCTCTATAGTTTGGTTCTCCTTAACTAGTTTGATTAGGCATGCATGAATCTTGTTCACATGATATCTCTACAGTATTCTTTCATCTGACATAAGTTTCATAATGAAACCCTAGTCTCTTAAATAGATAAGTAAATCATTTTCCTTTCATCCATCAAATTTTTCCACTTAATCTCCTTCATTGGTTTTTCCACTTAAACCTTCCTCAGCTGATGTGTCAGTAACATGTTTCAATTTTGTCTTCTAGATCTTCCTTGAATTTTGCTAGCCGCCAATCTCATAATAAACTTTATCTGTCGACCTTGTGATCATACACTTTATAGCTCATCAACTTCTATCGGCTAAACTAATCATTTAGTTCTTTTGTTCATTCTTGGTTAACAAAGAAATGCATTGGTGAACATAAGCTTGGTTTATACTATGCTCGGTATACACTACACTGCTCGGTGTATACTAGAATGATTTATTAAGTGACCACACTACTTTGTAACATTTTGCTCCCAACTTCATCATAGATTAATGCAACATAATCAAGTCAACAATATGAAGTTGTAGACTCATTAATAAGTTACCAAGAGTATTCCTTATTCTCATCTATCATATCCATCTTCCTCCATGTAGATATCTCCGTTCTTCATCTTTCTCTTCTCTTCTACAGATGTGTTAGATGTTTACAACTTCATGATAGGTACTATTAAAACTAGTTGACATCAATGAAAACATAAAACTGATTCAATTATCTTACATAACAGTTCAGTGCTCGGTGATCTCTAAGCACTTGAAGTTCTTCAATCAGGTTCTCAATCAGTTGTAGTTCATCAATCTCTCCCTTTGGCATTGATGGCAACTCAAGTAATATGAAGTATACCATACACATACCAAACATGTATTCTACAACTTTGTAAACAAATTCTATAGCTTGGTAAGCTCTCCCTAGCTTAATATGTTTAATCACTACATTACATAACAACATTGCAAATGTAGACTAACTTCTGCAGATATGATCTTTAGTAGCTCTCGAATTCCTTATGTTTATTTCTCCCTTTATCTTCTTAGATTGTCTCTCCCTTAGATAGATGTTCTAGTATTCTCCTTGGTTATCATATTGTTTATCTCCCTTTGAAAACAATGCCAAAGAAAAAACTAAGACATACAGCTCTTGTAGTATCCAATTAACTCACTATTGTCCTATGTATTTATTGTATCTCAATATACTGATTATGCCATTGGTTTCTCAAATCTTTCACAACCTTAGATAGAAATCTAAAGTGTGAACTATGCTACATCAACATGAATGATCTTCTAATAAGATTAGGATGATGCAACCTCCAGATCACATTAGTGACTGGTAGATAGGGGACGGACCCCAAGTCTAGTCCTCAAGTATTCAAATGTATCTTTTGGTAGAGGATTTGTAAATATGCCAACAAGTTTCTCTTTAGATGTAACAAATTCAAGCTTCACTTGATTCTCTTGCATTTTTTCTCTTAAGTAGTGATACTTGATAGATATGTGTTTTGTTTTAGAGTGCATCACTGGATTCTTTGAAATTTTTATAGCACTAGTGTTATCACAGTATATAATCATCGGCTCAGTGATTACCTCATTCATTCCTTCTAACACTTGCTTAATATATGCAATATTTGAATAGTTTGTAGCAACAACAACATACTCTACTTCAGCTATAGACTAGGAAATACAAGACTGCTTCTTACTTGTCTAGGTAACAAGTCTTTCACCAAAGAAAAATGCTCCTTCAGTTGTGCTTTTTCTACCATCCACATTTCCAGCCCAATCAACATCATTGTATACTTTAAGTTCAAACTTGCCATTCTTAGGATACCATAATCCATAATCCTCTATTTTCTTCAGGTATCTTAAGATTCTCTTTGTAGCAATCATGTGTGACTCCCTAGGATTTGCAGAAAATCTTGCAACAATCCCCACAACATGTGCTATATCTGGTCTACTATGTACTACATATGTCAACTTACCAATCATTGATCAGTACAGTCTCTGGTTCACCTATGTAGTTTCATCCTCTTTAGTCAATTTGTAGCATGTGACCATCGGTGTTCCAACTAGTTTAGCATCTTCCATGCCAACTGTTCTTAGTACCTCTTTTATATACTTGGATTGTGTGATGAATATCCCATCATTCTGTTGAATAACCTGCACTCCTAGAGAGAACTTAATCTCTCCAAACATAAAAATTTCAAACTCTTTTCTCATCCCATTAGCAAATGATTTACATATGTGATCTTGTCCTCCAAAGATAATATCATCCACAAATATCTCAACAATTAGAATAGTATCATCAGTATCTCCTTTCATGTACAAATTGTTGTTCTCACTAGTTCTAACAAATCCAATACTTAACAAATAAGTATGCAACCTTTCATACTAGGCTCTCAGTGCTTGCTTCAAACCATACAAAGCTTTATGTAATCTAAATAACATGTCTTTCTTGTCTAGATCAACGAACCCTTCTGGTTGTTCTATGTAGACTTCTTCTTCAAGTATCCCACTCAGAAATGTAGACTTAATGTCCATTTGATAAACTTTAAATTTCTTATGTCCTGCATAAACCAATAACATTCAAACTCCTTCTAGTCTAGCAATGGGTGCAAAGGTCTCACCGTAGTCAATTCCTTCCTCCTATGCATACCCTTTGCAAACTAGTCTAGCTTTATTCCTTGTAATCTCTCCATTTTCATTCAACTTGTTTCTGAAGATCCACTTAGTAATGATAACATTATTATCCTTAGGTCTAGGTACTAAGGTCCATATCTTGTTTTTCTCTATCTATTCAATCTCTTCATTCATTGCATTTATCCACTCTTCATTCTACAATGCAACTTTAAGATTTTTCGGTTCATATTCACAAATTAAGCATGTACCTTGTCTTGACTTACTTCTCATTTGTATGCCAACTTTCTTGTCACCAATAATTTGGTTCTCAAGATGATGTCTTTCGACAAATCTTTCCAGTATCTGATCTCTTCTTTCTTGTTCATCATGTTTAGGTTCATTTTCTTGCTCGGTAGGTCCTTCCTGCTTGTCGATTTCTCCTTCTTGTTTCTCGGTGTTGTTTTTCTGTTGACCGGTTGTCATTGTCTATGGCTTTGGTAGATACTCTGGATGTTCAATGTATGTGAACCTACTGTAGTCTTCTTGATGAAGGGTCACACCACCCTTACCAACTCATAACTAAAAACATAACAACATGGAGATAAAGAGAAGACAAAATGCTTTACAAAACATATATTAATACTTGAAAATAACTACAACTTGAGAGATCTTACATCCTCAAAGCTTACAATCCAAGAGCTTACAACTTGAGAGCTTCTTCTCCAATATAAGATTCTATAACTTGAGAGCTTCTACAACTTTGAGAGCTTTCACTTGAAGAGCTTGCTTATGAATGCTCCTATGCTTTCTTTATATAGGCATTTACCACCCAAGATATTACAACACAACCAATGTGGGATAAAAGATAAATGCAACTACCTTGATACAAATATTAAATACCCACCCAATTAATATTAAGCACCACCATGTGGGCCAATTACAAAATTACATTGCCTTTGTGGGCCAATAAAAAAAATAAAAGTATAACTACCTAGATATAAATATTAAATGCAAGAACTTTCTACAAATTTTTAAAATGCCACCTACACACCTCGATAAATGAAATGATTTGTTTTTATTTTTTATTTATCTTTTCCACCTATGCACCTTGGTAAATGAAATAACTTTTTTTTTTTTTTCCTCTTTTTTTTTTTTTTTTCTCTTTTTTTTTTGTTCCTTTTTTTTCTGTCTTTTTTTTTTTTCTATTTTTTTTAAAAAAAAAATCTTGCATCACTTCTAGTTCCTTTTTGCCTTCTTCTACATTCTTGTCATCAAACTCATCAACCCTGACATTAACACTTTCTATCATTTTATTAGTAACTTTATTTAGACACTTGTATGCTTTTCTTTTAGTGGAATATCCAAGAAATATCCCTTCATCACCTTTTGAGTCAAACTTTCCATTTCTTTCATGTTTCAGAATAAATCATTTACTTCCAAAAATTTTGAAATAACTTATAGTGGGTTTGTGTCCAAACCATAACTCATAGGGTGTTTTGTTAGTGTCCTTCAACTGTACTCAGTTCAAAACATAAATAGCTGTGCTAACTACCTCTCTCCAGCATGCATGAGAAACATTTTTCTCTATCATCAGTGTCCTTGTGCAATTAAATATTGACCTATTCCTTCTTTTAGCAATTCGATTCTGCTAAGGTGTTCTTGGTGTAGAGACCTATCTTTTTATACCATGCTCATTACAATAGTTAGTAAATTCATCAAAAATAAATTCACCTACTTTGTTAGATCTTAAGCATTTCAATTATTTACTAGTCTCTTTCTCTACTTTCACGTTAAACCACTTGAGCATCTTAAATGCCTCTAATTTTTCTTTCAAGAACATGACAGTCATCAATCTAGTGTAATCATCAACAAAAAGAATGAAATACCTATCTCCATAATAACTCTGTGTTCTCATGGGACCACATAGGTCGGTGTGAACCAACTCAAGTATTTTCTTTGTTGAATAATATTTTCTTTTGAAACTAGATTTTTTCATTTTACCTTTCTGATACTCATGACACATAACATGATTAGGCTTAGATAAGTTAGGCAGACCTCTAACCTTTTTCTTTTTACTGATCTTAATCATGTTATCAAAGTTTACATGACATAACCTTTTATGCCATAACCAAGCATCTTCATTTCTCATCATTAAAGAAGAAGACTCTGAATTATCAAGATAAAACAAGTTACCTTTCGATTGTGCTCCTGTTCCAACAAGTCTTCCTCCATCATCAAATATTTTTACTTTCTTTCTCTCAAAAGCTACTCGGTGACCTAAATTGTTCAACTCTGCCACACTTAGAAAATTATAGTTTAGTCCTTCTTCCCAATAAGCATTATCACATTGGATTCTATCATTTATCAGTAAGGATCCCTTTCCTCTAACCATACAAGGTGTATCATTATCCATTTTTATAGATCCTCCATTATATTGCTCAAGATGATTAAATTTTTCTTTATCACCAGTCATGTGATGTGTATAGCCACTATCTATGATCCGTGTATCAATTTTTATTAACTTTAGAAATTAGTGATGTTTCTACATACCTTTCTTCTTCCTCAAAATCATCCTTCATAACAATAAATACCACTTCTACATCATCATCTGAATCAAAATCTGATTCATTTTCTTCTACAATGTAACATACCTTTTTTCCTTTATCATTATTGTCTTAGTTGTCTCTATTGTAGTGTTGGTAACTTCTATTTCCTCTTCTCCCATAGCTTCCTTCACTAGATCGGTCCTTGTTTCTGTCATCTTCCTTCCTATTTGGACATATAGTAGCAATATGACCAACTTCTTTGCAGTTAAAGCATGCTAAAGGTAATTTGCTTCTATATCTACCTTTTCCTTTAGGTAATCTCCTAGCCATAAGAGCTTCAAGCTCATCAAGTTCATCATCGGTATTTCTATCACTATCATCCTTATTATGTTTACTACTAGACTTATTGATCTTCAGAGAAGTCATAAAAGTAGATTCAACAGTTAGTAGAACACTATTATCATAGTTGTTTAGTTCAAAGGTTGTTAGCTTTCCAATTAGATTATCAAGAGTGAGAGTATTGTTAGGTGCCAACCTATTTTCATGAATTGTAGATATTCTGATGGCATAAATAGGCAATAAAGTCCTTAGTATTTTTCTTACCACAGTGTCTTCATCAATAACACCATCAGATGCTTTGATAGTGTGAACCACCTCCTTTATTCAATTTGTGTACCACACAATGTTTTCTCCTTCTTTCATCTTCATATCATGGAATCTCCCTCTTAAACTTTCAGCTCTAGCTCTCTTGACATTTGTATCACCACTATAAACTTGAGCAAGTTTATCCCACATATCTTTAGCAGTAGTGCCATCTTTAATATCTTCAAACTCAGAATCTGTTAGAGTAGCATCAATCTCCACCATAGTAATGTTATGCTCATGTCTATCTCTTAGTTGATCAAGAGTTAAAGGTCCAATGAGTGGGGCAATGTAGCCATTCTCTAATAGTGTGAGGGTAGAATTCCCAATTCCAGATATATGCAGCTTCATTCGGCTTTGCCATATTGTAAAGTTGTCCTTGTTTAGCTTTGGCACATTCCTCTTATACATTTTGTGATCTTTATGCTGAAGTCCTAAAAAAACTGTTCCAAGCAACCAATACACTCTGATACCAATTGTTAGAATAACTAAGAGGGGGGTGAATCAGTTATCCACAGTCCCAAATACAAAATGTATATCCAAAAACAATTTAAATGAATTTCTGTAGCTCGGTAACATAAAATAGTAATATGTCTATTCTTTTATTGATTACTAGTTAATAACTTGTAGTAACTACTGATCAAATCAAATATGCAACATGTAAAGTATGATATCCAATAATCATCACAATCAACACATAACACAAGAGATTTAATGTGGAAACCCTGTAAAGGGAAAAACCACTTGGGATCGGCAACCCAAAAAATGTTCACTCTTCTGAAGTGAGGTTGGTGGAGACCCAACCTGTTAAAGGTTACAAAACACACTATAAGGTGTGACCTTGTTAGAGGATTTAACACTAACCATTATCATCCAACCAGCATTCACTATGGGGTTGACATGATAACAAATGTACATTCTATGAATGACATTACAAGACTTTCTAGTCTACTTGGTTAAGAGATTAATTTGATTACAATGGTTAAACTGTAACAACAGTTGATCTGATTACAATACAACTTGATTTGTAGATGTACAAATCTATATTATGCTCATTGAAATCCTTTGATCAATATATCAATTTTGTTTCAACAATATTCAATAGCTTACTATCTCTCAATTATAGCTTTCTGACACTTGGTAATCTCTATGGTTCGGTTCTCCTTAACCAGTTTGATCAGGCATGCATGAAGCTTATTCACGCGATATCTTTGTAGTATTATTTCCTCTAAAATAAGTTTCATAATGAAACCCTAGTCTCTTAAATAGACAAGTAAACCATTTTCCTTTCATTCATTAGATTTTGCTGCTTAATCTCCTTCATTGGTTTTTCTGCTTAAACCTTCCTTGATTGATGTGTCAGTAACACATTTCAATTTTTTCCTCTAGATCTTCCTTGAATTTTTATAGCTGTTGATCTCATAACAAAATTTATCTGTCCATCGCGTGATCATACACTTTACAGCTCATCAACTTCTATCAGCTAAACTAATAATTTAGTTCTTTTGTTCATTCTTGGTTAACCAAAAAATGTGTCAGTGAACACAAGCTCTATTTATACTATGCTCAGTATACACTATACTTCTTCGTGTATACTAGAATGCTTCATTAACTGACCACAGTACTTTGTAATATTTTACTCGCAACTTTATAATAGATTAATGCAACATAATCAAGTCAACAATATGAAGTCATAGACTCATCAATAAGTTACCAAGAGTATTCCTTATCTACATCTTTCATATCCATCTTCCTCCATGTAGATATCTTCGTTCTTCATCTTTCTCTTCTCTTCTATAGATGTATTAGATGTTTGCAACTTCATGATAGGTACTGTCAAAACTAGTTGACATCAATGACAACATAAAACTGATTCAAATATCTTACATAATAGTTCAGTGCTCAATGATGTCTAATCACTCGAAGTTATTCAATCAAGTTCTCAATTAGTTGCAGTTCATTAGAAAGTTGATCACTAATGGTGAACAATCAAAAGGTAATCTATTTTATCTTGACAATGCTGAAACTTCTTGTTTGTTGGCTAAAAAAGAAGATGTGTGGTTATGGAATAAAGGGTTATGTCGTGTGAATTTTGAAAACATAGTTAAGATCAGTAAGAAAAGAAGAGTTAGAGGTTTACTGAGCATATCTAAACCTCACCATGTTATGTGTAAACAATGTCAAATGAGAAAAATGTCAAAATCTAGTTTTAAGGGAAAAAAATTTCATTGAATGCTATCTTGGAGTTGGTTCATACCAATTTGTGTGGTCCTATGAAAACTCAGAGTTATTATGGAGATAGATACTTTATCTTGTTTGTTGATGACTTCTCTAGAATGATGACTGTCATGTTCTTGAAAGAAAAAATTGAAGCTTTTAAGATGTTTAAATGATATAAAGCTAAAGTGGAAAAATAAAGTGATAAATAACTAAAATGTTTGAGATCAGATAGAGGTGGTGAATTTATTTCTAACGAGTTCACTAATTTTTTTAATGAGCATGGAATTAAAAGACGTGTTTCTACACTGAAGACACCCCAATAGAATGGGATTGCTGAAAGGAGAAATAGATCTATTGTTGATTGTGCTAGAACATTAATGATTGAAAAAGATGTGGCACATGTATACTGGAGAGAAGTTGTTAGTACTGCTATATACACATTGAACCAAGTTCAACTAAAGAAAGATTTAAATAAAACACCTTATGAGTTATGGTATGGTTACACACCTAATATAAGTTATTTTAGAATATTTGGAAGTAGATGTTACATTCTAAAAGATGATAGAAATGAGAAATTTGGTTCAAAAGGTGATGAAAGAATATTCTTAGGATATTCTACTATGAGAAAAGCTTACAAATGTTTGAATATAGCTACTAACAAAATGATTGAAAGTGCAAATGTGAGAGCTGATGAATTTGCTTAAAAGAATGATGAAGAAAGTAAAAAGGATCCAGAAGACTATGGTAGATTTGTTTACATTGATTAACTTGACACTATACCTGAGCAACCACCTATCATTACCGATAAATGGGATAATGCTACCAAGCATCAATTTATCCAGATTGAGAATCAACAAACTATTACCGATGAAGAGCATGATCATACACTGAGTGAAGAACAAATTGAAGAGAAAAGAACTGAACTTGTCCTTGCAAAATATGTAAGGAGACATCATCCACATAATTAGATTATTGGAGATAAGAAAGATGGCATGATGACCCGAAGTAAGTTGAGAGACAACACATGTTTAGTTTGTGAATTTGAACCTAAAATTGTTAGAGATGCACTTGAAAATGATGAATGGATTAAGGCCACAAATGAAGAAATTGAGTAGATATAGAAAAACAAAACATGTACATTGGTACCGAGACCAAATGGAAAGAATTTGATTGGAACCAAATGGATATTTAGAAACAAATTGAATGAAAATAGAGATGTCACTAGGAATATGGCAAGACTTGTATGTAAAGGGTATGCACAATAAGAAGCTATTGACTATGGTGAGACTTTTGTACCCATTGCTAGACTTGAAGGAGTTAGAATATTGCTTGCATATGCTACTTACAAAAGATTTAAAGTTTATCAAATGGATGTTAAGTCTGCATTTCTAAATGGGATACTTGAAGAAGAGGTATATGTTGAACAACCTGAAGGTTTTGTTGATCCTAATTAGAGAAATATGGTATGTAAGTTTCACAAAGCATTATATGGACTAAAAAAAACATCAAAAGCATGGTATGAAAGACTGCACTCCTATCTTATAAGTATTGGATTTGTTAGAACAAGTGACAACAACAATTTATATTTGAAAGGTAAAACCAATGACAAGATTCTTATTGCTGAAATTTTTGTTGATGATATCATATTTGGAGGACATGATAACCTATGCAAATCATTTTCTAATGAAATGAGAAAAGAGTTTGAAATGTCAATGTTTGGTGAAATCAAATTTTTTCTTGGCTTGCAAATTTTACAACAGAATGAAGGCATATATATTACTCAATCAAAGTACATCAAATAAGTGTTGAAGACAATTGAAATGGAAGATTCAAAACCAGTTGGTACACCTATGATCAATGGATGTAAATTGATAAAGGATGACAAGTCAACTGAGGTAAATCAAATCTTATATATATCAATGATTGGTAAATTGATGTATGTGGTGCATAGTAGACCAGATATTGCACATGCAGTTAGGATTGTAGAAAGTTTTTCTGCTAATCCTAAAGAATCACATATGATTGCTATTGAAAGTATTTTGAGATACTTGAAGAACACTAAAAACTATGGTTTGTGGTACTTGAGAAAGAAGGCAATTTTGAACTGAGAGTTTATACACATGCCGATTGGGCTAGAAACATTGATGATAGAAAGAGCACTACCGATGGAACACTCTTTTTGGGAGAAATATTAGTTACTTGGATAAGTAAGAAAGAAGGATGCATTTCTTAGTTGAGTGTAGAAGCAGAATATGTTTTTGTTGCTACTAATTGTTCGAACATTGCATAGATAATTTTTTTTTTGGAAGGTATGAATGAAGAGATCACTGACCTTGTGATAATATATTGTGATAACACTAGTGCAATAAAAATTTCTAAGAATCTGGTGATGCATGCAAAGACAAAGCATATATCTATAAAGTATCACTACTTGATGGAACAAGTACAAGAAAAGAAAGTAAAACTGGAATATGTGAAATCCAAAGAGAAACTTGCTGGTATATTTACTAAACCTTTTCCTAAGGGTACATTTGAGTACTTGACGAGTGGACTAGGGGTCTGTCCCCTATCTATCGATCACTAAGGTGATTAGGAGGTTGCATCAACCTACACTTTATCAGAATATCAAATGATGTTGATGTATGATGTTCACACTTTAGGTTTCCTGAAGCTATGGAAAAATAGAACTGAAAGATGGAAGACAAACTAAAATTGCATATCAGTACATGTAAGGTACTTGATTTGAACCAAACACTAGAGATAATATATTTTGGCTATTGAAGAGATGTATATTTTTTTTTGGCATTGCTGTTAAAGGGAGAGAAGATTCAATGAAATAGCTATCTAAAGGAAGATATACACATATGGGAAAGAAGATTCAAATTTGCAAGGAGAGACTGCATGAGGAGCATTGATGTTGTGTAGTGATTAAACATATTAAATGTAAAAGCTAGGGAGAACTTATCAAGTTACAACATTTGCATACAGAGTTGTAGAAAAGATGTTTGGTATTCTATGACATATTTCATAGTGTGTTGCCATCAATGCCAAAGGGAGAGATTGATGAACTACAACTGATTGAATATCTTGAAGGAAATTTTGATAATGGATTGGATATTTGAAGGACATTGATTGATGATCATTGAGCTACTAATGTGTATGTACGACATTAAATCAGTTAATGTATTGTCATTGATGTCAACTAATTTTGACTATACTTATCATGATGGTTACACACATCTTAAGAAGGAAAAAATGATGAAGGTACGAGGAATCTACATAAAGATGAGATGAATGAGAAAGATATGGTTATGGTATTCATTAGGTAACTTATTGATGAGTCTATGACATTATGTTAGTTATTTGATTGTATTAAATGAATCTATTATGGATTGAAGATCAGGAATGTACAAGTTCATGAGGTTGGTAAATGAAGAATTTAGTATACACTGAGCAGTGTAGTGTATACTGAGTACAGTGTTAACTAAGCTAGTTATCACCGACACATTATGGTATTGACCAAGTGAAAGAAATAAATGGAACTTGTGACTGTTGACTAAAATGATGAGCTAGACAATTATTTATGATTTTGAGGTAAATGATAATATTTGTTATGATGATCAAACAGATGATAAAATTCAAAGATGACCAAATGAAGGAGAATGAAATATGTTATTGACACAATTGCCGAGGAAGATTAAAGTGGAAAAATCAATGGTAAAGATTAAGTGGAAAAATCTATGGATGGAAATAAAATGGTTTATGATGTCTATATAAAGAGAGATGAGATTAATTATTAAGTCTTTTGTAGGAGATTTTCACATGAAAAGATCAAATTCATGCAAGGCTGATCAAACTAGTTGAAGACAGTGTTGGAAACTGCAATTGAAATAATTGTCATATTGTCATTAATGTCAAACCTTAACTGGTAAGATAATTTCTATCTAGGATAGTACCATATCTATTGATTAATGAAGAGCATTAGGGCAAGGAGATAACAAGAGAACCTAAGGAAAGGTTGAGTTATTTGATACTTCAATGGGTACTTGATTAGTTGGCACATTGATAAGATAATGTATTGTTTATCTAAGTGAGAAGAAAGTTTGAAAAGGTAGGCTTAACTGAGAAAAAGTGAAGAAATCTAGTTTAAGCCAAGTGATGTTAGTGTGAACCGAGTGCTAGTGTATGCCTAGTAAATTTAGTGTTGACCAAACATCAGTATATGTCAAGCGACAAGAAATTATCGAGAAAAGATAGTATTTTTTGAGGAAGACAGTTTGTAGAGATGATTGAGACACACAGTGATGATCGAGGAGGAGAACACAGTATTGATCGAGTGTCAATAATTTATATTTGGAGAAAGAATTAAGATCCCTAGCCGACATAGTTGAATTCTTGGGATATGTAAATCATGAACTAACTTTATTAATGAATTGTATGGAGCATTTAATGCATGGTAAATAATTTTATTATGGATTCAAAGAGAAGTTTAGAGATGTATCTAGAAGGAAGGATGAAAGACATAATGATGGAAGGATTTGATGAATCTAACCTAAATCTAAATTTACAGAGGAGATTAAGTAGAAAAAGATGGATCTACCTAATCGAAGAAGTATAAAAGGAAACCTAATTGTGAGGTTACAACATGGGCTGAAGTTGCTGATGTTATTGACTGATAAGTCTAAGATGAAGGCTGAAGGTGAAATTATGAAGGAGCTTAACAAAGTTGTGATTGCTTGAGGTGAATTCTGAGCAGATCAATGATGGAGATGGAAACAAAGGTCAGTCAGTAAATCAACATATTGAGTGAAGTGGATCTGTATTTGAAAAGTGAGTTGTATGTTTTTCATATCAGAAACTACTATTACTTTCTAACCATTGTATCAGTCTAAATCCTTTAATCAAGGTTGACCTAATATTCATTGTATAAATCCTTTAATCAAGGTGGCATTATAATAGAATGTAATTAAATCCTTTAACCAAGTCACTTTTGATAGAGTGTTTAAATCATTTAATAGGTTCACACCTAGCAGTATGTTTATAAACCTTTAACAGGGTTGGATTTTCACAAAGCTCACTTCAGAAGAGTGAAATATTAGTAGCATGTTACAAAGTGGTTTTTCCCAAGTTGGGTCTCCACTATAAAGCCTGGTGTTATACTTGTGTGAATGTTTTGATCTGAATGTTGTTATATTTTTCAAGTTAATTACTTTTGGACAGTAGACTGCATGTTATATGTTTCTGATATATGTTATAGAGTCTGAGTTGTATTGGTGATTAGATCTGAGATTGTTGAAGTGATAGAAAGTTCAATTGGTACATCTATACCCAAGAACAATTGATTTGAACCCCCCTCTCTATTGTTATAAATTATTCTAACAAAAAGAATTAAGCAATTTTGCAAACAACACCGAGCGAAAGAGAAAACAATTACCGAGTAGAATAGAGTTGGAGGAAACACAAAGATTGAATTGATTATTGATCATAGGTATTATTGAGCTTACCAATGATCTGAAAATATGCAAATCAAGCTATATTTGAATCAGATCATTATTGTATCAATTTAACTATTGCTGCATATAAATCTCTTAACTAAATGAGACTTAACAATCTTTATATTTCAATATGACATTCAATGAATGTTTATTGCTTTCTTTTTAACCCCATAGTGAATGTTTGGTCAAGGGGGATCTATTAGTGATAAATCCTCTAACCAGGTCACACCTCATAGTGTGTTTTTGTAACCTTTAACAGGGTTGACTCCTAATCAAGCTCACTTCAAAATGTGTTAATTATATTGGGTTACTGGTCCCAGGTGGTTTTTCCCCTAAAAGGGTTTCCATGTTAAAAATATATGTGTTTGGATGTGTTGAATTGTTATTTTAAATTACACATTACTATAATTGGATTGATCATTAAATCAATATTTAATTTACTAGTAATTAGTATATGAAGGGAAAGACATAGTTGATATTTTACTAAGTTGATTAATTTGTTTGAAAGTTTTGTTATATACATCTGGGAGTATTTGGCACTATAGGATAACTGGACTTAACTGATTCACCCCCACTCTCAGTTACCTAACACCTTGTATATAGAGAAACTTTGGATCTTAGTACATATTTTATCATACTATATTCATTATTTTCTACCAATATAGGAATTATTTATTGTATCTTTATTATGGAAGATTTTTAATCTGACTAGTTAGATTATGCATATGAGCTATTTCACATAATTGATATTATCAAGGAGGAAAATTATGTTGAGCTCTCCACAAGACTTAGAAGGGGGGGGGGGGGGGTGGGTGGGTAAATTAGTCTAGAACAAACCTTAAATGTTTTTTTCAGAAACATTTATTGATAATCTTTATCCAAATAACAATCAATGAAATATATTTCAATATTGAACACACATACACATGAACATTGTATTTTTAGGTGGAAAACCCAATGAGGGAAACAAAACACTAATAATCAAACTCAAAATATAAATAACCAGAATACAATTCTTTATGCCAAAGTCCAAGGATCTCATTTAGCATCAAAGAACTTGAGAAATTGAAAATCACCAAAGATCACTTTCTTGAGAGAAATATACGAGGTTGTATAGGCTACATAAAGAAATAACTATTTTAAAGAAGGTATATGTAAATGATGAATTGAAAAGATGTAGGATCTCCTAATCATTCCAAACACTTTTTTTCCCAAAAAATTATCAACTTTTGAAAGATATCATCAATTTGTAACTGTTGGTGTAATTAAATATTCACTAATTACACTTTACTTTTAAGTTTACTTAGAATAATGCATTTCATATTAGTTTTCATGTAGACATGACACAAGGGCATAAACCAGAGGGGCCAAACAAAGGCACACCCTATAGATCTAGCCTGCTAAACAAGATGCAGAAGCAACAACAACATAGTGAGAGAGAGAAAGTAGGATCATTGATATATAATCTTCATTCAAATTGATTCATACATGCTGAGCTGTAAGGCCTTCCTAGTTATGACTAGATATTATAATGAAATACAGAAGTCCTCAAACATGTGAGGACCTGCCAATAATCTTGATTCTACTATCTCCTATCTTCTCTCTGAACTCCCCCTAAACTCTAACCAAACAACTATACTTATACAAGAGGCTACCAAACTGAGTCGACCTTCAGATCCATAATCAATAGAACTTATGGTCAGATCTTGGACCACACACTTCCCAATGATGGATACCAGCATTAAATATGTGACCCATAATCAATGCACAAGTTGGCCTTAATAGAAACTCAAAATAAACTACTTGGTAAGAAGGGATGACCGAGAAATAGGCAAGCATCACCGAGCACCAGTGAAACAACTGACCACCTAGGAGATAACCAACCAAACTTAGTAACCAAAGGAAATCAACCAACTACCTACCAACTCGGTCAAAGAAGGAACCAAGCAACATAGACAAACTTTGAAATCTTTTTGGTGACACAGGATTGCCAAGGACCTGAGATGCTCCTACATCAGACACCTGGGGTTATTTAGAAATGATTCTCTAAATCATTCAGGAGGTTTGGTCTGAGCTGCATCCAACTTAGACTATGAAATCCATGAACTATCTTCAATCGGTCTATTCTTCCACTTTATTAGATATTCCATATACTATTTAGCTCTTGTAATCTTTCCAATTCTTTGCTCCAAAATCTATTCAACTTCTTCATTCTTCTTCTTAGGATACTCCATCAGTACTATCATATCTTCATTAGGTTCATGATACTCATACAAATCAACAATGTTGAAAATTGGTGATATGTCCATGTCATCAGGTTCATGATACTCATACAAATCAGTAATGTTGAAAATCAGTGATATGTCCATGTCATCAGGTAGCTCAATTTCATATGCATTTCTACTATCAAATTTCTTCAAGATCTTGCAAGGTCCAAAATTCTTCATTTTCAGCTTCCCATATGTTCCAACAGGAAATTGACCTTTGTTCAAATGAACCATCACTTCATCACCAACATCAAAAGTTTTGTCTCCTTGATTTATCAACTCTATCTTTGTATTTTTTATTACTCTCTTCCATCTTGATTTTCACATCTTCATGTAATGTCTTCATATGCTCAGCAAATTTCACTCTTTCAACACTTCTCTTACTTTCATCAACAATATCTCTCAAATCAAATATACCTCTTGGTTGTATGCCATTCACAATCTCAAATGGTGTTTTTATAGTACTCATATTCATTGAATTATTGTATGCAAACTCTGCTTGTGCAAACACAAAATCCCAATTACTAGGTGTGTCTCCAACTAAACATCTCAAAAGATTCCCCAAACTTCTTTTTACAACTTATGTCTATCCATTGGTTTGTGGGTGAAATGTAGAACTATATTTCAACTCAGTACCAAAATTTCTCCAGAGGGTCTTCCAAAAGTATCCAACAAATTTAATGTCTCAGTCAGAGATAATACTCCTTGATAATCCATGCAATCTAACAATTTCTTTAAATAAAATATCTGCTTTATGTATTGCATCTGATGTCTTTCTACAAGGTATAAAATGTGCCATCTTTGAAAATCTATCTACCACAAAAAATATAGAATCATAACCTCTTACTATCTTCGGTAAGCCAAGAACAAAATCCATACTGATGTCAATCCAAGTTTCCTTAGGTACAAAAATCAGTGTATAAAATCCAGTATTTTGACTTACTCCTTTTTCTACTTGACAAATTCCACAACTTTTCACAAATTTCTGAACATCTTTATACAATTGTGGCCAAAGGTATTTCTCCTTAAGAAAACTCAAAGTTTTATCAATACCAAAATGTCTAGCCAAACCACTACTATGTTTCTCCTTCATCAAATTAGTTCTCATTTGTCCTCTCGGTATACACAACTGAATACATTTAAACAACATACCTTTTTGAATGAAATATTCTTCCCATTTTGTACTTGGTTAATCTTGAATAGGTGCTCTACACTTTCTCCATAGCTCAAAAAAATTAGGATCAGTTTCATACAAATCTCCCATCTCATCAAAACCAAGAACTTCAATTTTCATCTCAGTCATCAAAGATCTTCTTCTACTCAATGCATCAGCAGCTTGGTTAGTGACTCCACTTTATGTTTGATCACAAATGTATAACTCTACAATTACTCAACCCATTTCATATGTATCTGATTCAACTTATTCTAACTACCCAAGTATTGTAAAACCTTATGATCAGTATACAACACAACTTCACTTGGTATCAAATAGTGTCTCCATTTCTTTAGTGCTTGAACAATAGCATAGAATTCTTGATCATACACCAAATATTTCCTTCTAGCATCATTCAAATTTTTACTAAAGAAAGCAATAGGTTTACCTTCTTGACTCAACACATCACCAATTGCACTCCCACTTGCATCACATTCCACTTGAAATACCTTATTTAAATCAGGTAATGCCAAAACAAGAAATTCAACAACCTTCTACTTTAGGTGCTCAAAACTTTTATCAGCTCCATGTGTCCACTTGAATTCTCTCTTATTTCCTCTCATAGTCTTAGTCATAGCATTACAAATTGAACTAAAATTCCTTATGAACTTTCGGTAAAAACTTGTCAAACCATGAAATGATCTTACCTCACTAGCATTCATAGGTGTAGGCCAATTCAGAATAGCTTCAACCTTTTTAGGATCCATCTTCAAACCATCAGCTGGAATTACAAATCCAAAATACACAATCTCCTCTTTCATGAATGAAAACTTTTTTAGATTTATCAAAAACTTTTCTTCTTTCAATCTTTGCAAAACTTGTCTAACATGAAACAAATGTTCTTCTCTAGTCTTACTAAATATCATAATATCATCAAGATATACAATCACAAACTTACCCAAGAATTTCTTCAAAACTTCATTCATCAGCCTCATAAAAGTACTTGGTGCATTAGTTAAACCAAAAGGCATAACCAACCACTCATACATACCTTCTTTTGTCTTGAAAGAATTCTTCCACTCATCACCTTCTCTAATTCTGATCTGATGATACCCACTTTTCAAAAAAATCTTTATGAAATAATTTTCTCCAGTCAAACTGTCCATTATGTCATCCATTCTTGGTATAGGAAACCTATACTTCACTGTTATCTTATTGATTGCTTTGGAATAAATACACATTCACCATTCTCCATTCTTATTAGGTGCCAATACCATAGGTACTACACAAGGACTCAAAATTTCTTTGATCAAACCTTTCTCCAGCAACTCTTGAATTTATTAGTTCAATTCCTGATTCTCAATAGGTGTCAACCAATGAGGTGCCTTATTTGGTAAACTAGCTCCAGGGATTAGATCCATGCAATGATCGATACTTCTCTTCAATGGTAAACCATCAGATACATTATTAGATATTATATCACTGTACTCGGTGAGTAACTTATCAATGTCCTTAGGAATGCTATCCTCTATTTTCTTACTTGGTTTGTTAGGAATCACATAAAAACATACACCATTCTTCTTCAAATCCTTAACAATTTTTCTTCCTTCCATCAAACAAACTTTCATAGATGTGCAAACATTACTAATAGATTCTTCCATCAAAGGTAACAAGATTTTTTTCTTTCCATTAGCCACAATAGTATACTTATGCAATCTCCCATCATATATAGCATGTCTATCATATTGCCAAGGTCTACCCAATAAAATATGACAACAATCCATAGGAATGATATCACACAACACCTTATCATAGTACTTTCCAATTTTCAAATTCATATAACATTGTTCACTTACCAAGAGTGTATGCTCATTTTTGATCCATGAAATCTGATAGGGTCTCAGATGTTCCAACCTCTCCAACTACAACTTTGTGACCATTTCCTTAGATGCCAGATTCTTCAAGCTACCACTGTCAATAATTACCTTCCAAACTTTGTCAGAAACTCTACATCTGGTCTTCAACAAACTTTTCCTTATTGGATCTTCCTTTTTTCTTTCATTCCATAGTGCTCTTCTTACCATCAAGTTATTTTCCTTCTCAGGTTCACTCGATGACTCTTCTTGCACCAAAGCATTTCTATTGCTACTAGCCTTCTTACTAGCATGTGTACATTCAAAAAATCTACGTCCTTCTTCTCCACAATTGTAACAAGTTCCTCATAAATTACCTCTGCTATAACCACCTTGGTAGTTACTACCTTTGCCTCTAAATGAACTTTCACCTTTCCACTCGGTCTTTCCTTTATCCAGAGTTGTCTTTTCTGGTTCAAATCTACTACTTTCACCATGAGATCTACCTCTTCCTGTAGGGAATCTACCGCCTTGACCTCTTTTCCTCTGCTCATGTATCTTGTTCAATTTCTTCTTGACCTTCAATGCAAATTGATAAGCCTCTTCAATTTTCTCCAATTTGACCAAATTGATTTCCTCTTGGATGGAAACTCTCAAACCATTCAAGTACCTAGAAATTCTTTCCACATCATCCTCATCATGTCCAGATCTGATATCTAATCTATAGAATTCCTCACTATACTCTTTTACCAAGCTATCTTTCTTCTTTAGACTTTGCATTCACCTAACTAGGTTAATCTGATAATCACAAGGTAAGAACTCTCCTTTCAATTTATTCACCATTTTATTCCATTCCTTGATTTTGTCTTTGCCTTTCTTTTTTCGATCCAACTGTAGATGCTCCCACCACAAGGATGCATGACCTTTCAACTTTGTGCCTATAATTTTCACCTTCTTCTCCTTAGATACATTTTCATACTCAAAATACTTTTCCATTTCAGTGATCTAGTCTATCAATTCATCAGAATCCAATTTTCTACTATATTCAGGAGGATTGAAATGTGGTGTTGACTTCAAACTTGTCAAGGCCTTCAAGAATCTTTCCTCATCCTAATCCATCATAGGTACAGGTTTTGCTTCACCTTGTTCCACTTCAACTTCATCATCACTAACATCTTCAAGATGTATACCTCTTCTCTGGGCTATTTCAATAGCTTCTAATATAGCAGCAAGTTGTCTCAACATGCCTACCAATCCTAGATCCACTTCTCACCTCCCATGAACCATCTTGAAAACCCTCTACAATTGCAGGTCAGATCACAATCTGCCACCCCAAAAAAATTCAACTAGGGATTCGCAAGAAGGAACCTACAGAAGTCCTCAAACATTTGAGGATCTACCAAGAATATTTATTCTACTATCTCCTAACTTATCTCTAAATTCCCCTAAACTCTAACCAAACAACTATACTTATACAAGAGGCTGCTAGATTGAGTCAGCCTTTAGATCCATAATCAATGGAAGGAACGGTTAGATCTAGGACCACACACTTCCCAATGATGGATACCAACATTAAATCTATGACCCATAATCAATGCACAAGTCAGCCTCAACAGAAACTCAAAATAAACTACTCGATAAGCAAGGATGACCAAGCAATAGAAAATCATTGTCGAGCACCAGTAAAACAACTGACCACCTAGGAGATAACTGACCAAACTCAATAACCAAAGGAAACTGACCAACTCGGTCAAAGTATGAATCGAGCAACACAAAAAAAATTCAAAATCTTTTTGGTGACATATGATTTCCAAGGACCCAAGATGCTCTTGCATCAAGACACCTAAGAGTTTTCATCTCATTTTAGCACATGGTATAGGATAATTCCACTTTAGGTCTAGTTATAGTTGTTATCTCATTCTACTTTATGTTTGAGATCCACCTTTAGTTCTCTTATCACATTGTCGTCCTCTCATTGTTCCATATGTTGAAAATACTTTATTGTACATTGGAGGATGATCTACCTTTGGTGGACATGTGATTACACCTAATGTGGTTGATAGGTTATCACTTGGATATCTCCTAGTTATTATTTATTGCCTATATATTTAGGTATATCAATTTTATCAATTGAGAATTATTGGTTGTATTTCATTATTTGATCAATATTGAATCAATAAATTGATTACATAATTTTTCCTATCTCTTTTGTGCTATCAATTGAGCTTCTAAATCTTGGCCTTTTCATTCTTTTTCTTAGGAAAATTCTTACATGAACAATGTCATAGGTGTATCAATGAATCCTCCCCAATCTCTAGGAAGAATCCTCAAATTGTATGATGTATCAGAAAACTAAATAGGAATCTCCAACACATGAGTATGATCAATTTGAACCATGCAATATGACATCTCAAGTAAAGTTTGAGACTCGTTAAAGCCAATGTCCAAAGACCCAAATGTCTTCTTTGAAGTGAAAGAGACCTCCTCCAAATGTTGTATCAAAGGATCCACAATCATGCCAAACTTGAAAGTAGGATCAAGTGGAGAATGAAGATGAGGGTTAGAGTGATCCCTTGTAACAAATTGTTATCCAATTTTCTAGTAAATACAAAAAACCTAAAGAAAATTGCCTAATCCTACAAAAATATGATGAAAGTTGTCTAAGGTATGAAGGAATTAGGTCTTTATTTTTTCTAGGGTTTCAAAAAATTTAAGTCCAAAACCCTACTCTTTTCTTTTCCTTCATTACTTTTTTCATGCCACTTAAGTTTCTCTCATGGATGGCAGTATAAAAGTTTAGAGGATTACCACTACGACCCCATGATTTTCAAGTCAAGCTTTGGTTGCTAGCTCACCATTTCTTTTTAAATGTAAGCATTAACCATCATGAGTGGGTGAGTGTGTAAGGTAGGCCTTTGTCTCTTGGTTTCAAACCTTTTGATCAGTTGTTCACTAACTGGTGCAGGAGCACCAGGACCAATGATGAAGACTTAAGAAGACACTATGGTCATTAATAGATCCTAGGGGGAAACAAGAGATGAACATGACCTTGAACAATCATATGATAGTAACAAGACCTTTAATGGTCTTTTATTTTTGTTTTGAATATCCTTTGATCATTTTGTTGAAGATCAAATTTGTAAGCCTTTAATGGCATTAAGAAGGGATAAAGTGTACCTAAGGATCACTTGGGGATTCTAAGGTAGATGAGTTTTTAAAGACATAGAAAGATTCAATTGATTTTAATATGGCCAATAGAGCCATTATATGGTGTGAAATGAACTTGAAGTGCCTAAAAATGTAAATTGCCAAAAAATAGCAAAATAAGCCTAAAAGGCTCATGAGAGGGTTTTAGAGTGGTTTAAAGTGTTTAGTGGTTAGGATAGAGTCCTAAGAACCTTTAAAAGGTTAATAAATGCATAAGAATGAGAGGTTTTCAAAGTTGACAACCATGTTGTCAACTAGACAACAAATTTTAATATTAAACTAATTTGCAACAATCATGTAGCTTACTGTGATCGGTTTGGGAGTAAGTTTCAACAACAAACCGATTTTGGAAGGGATTATTTTCTTGGTTAGAATGAGTTTTGGGATGTAGGAAGAATGTTAGGGAGTTGGAGAGGTTTCTTGTGTTGAGTAAAGAAATGTAATTTTTTTTATTCAATCAATGAAATTAAATTCTCTCCAAAGTGATTGCTTGCTGCCATAAGGAACAATCATCCTTCTTGGCATTGTTGAAATCTCTTTTCAATACAAATTTGATTGGAAATGGAGCGAAATGATATTATTTTAAGTTTTTAATCATTTCCATACAAGGCTATGTTTTTTTATGAAGTTTTGAATCAAGGGAAGTCAAGTTTGTATTGATTGTTCCAGATTAACTTTGTGTGCAATCAGAAAATTACTTTGAAGATTATATGATGCCCTAGGCTGTCCCACTTTATGTGGTGGATGTTACTTGTGGGAGGGACCTAATAAATTGTATTATATGTGCTATTAGATGTTTGTGTGTAGGGATGGACAAGAGATTGAAGAGAGGATTAAACAATGTTGAAGAAAGTTGAGAAATGACTGTCATAGAAAACCAGTCTCAGTGCGGGGGACATATATCCCAATTAAACCATTGGATCTTTCTCAAATTGAATTATGTTAGTGAGACACTAATTACTCCCATTATCACTAGAGAGATTGAGAATTTTTTATCTTATTAAAAGGTTACACTTATTTGTGTACGGGTCTGTCCAGAGACAACAAGGAGGCATATTTTTGGTGATTGGGTTAGTGAATACTTAGTAAGAGATAGTTGCTTGGATCAAGACACTAATGTACTTGAGGGATATTGGTGATGTTTAATTAATATGTAGAGCCTATGGTGGCACAAATCATTGTGTGCATTCTGATAAGGTTTGGAGTTGATTGGATCAAGGAGAATGATCCTATGAAGATGTTAGTGTTGTAGAAACACTTGGGAAGTCCCTCATAGCATGAATGATTGCAAGTCGACCTAGGGCCTCTGCATCAAGTGGTATTAGAGAAAGTAAAGGTCTAGGATTTTTAGGATTGGAAGCCCTTTGTTGAACCCTTGGAGTTGAACTATCCTCTGAGAGTGTTCCAAAGTGGTGGCTAGATATCTAATGAATCTTGGATTGGTGTGACAAGATGGCATTGAATAGAAGTGTGAGAGAGTTGTACAAGTTGTGGAAAGAATTCTTGAATGAAGAAAAGGAAGAAAGAAAGAAGAAGGAAGAAGAAACAAGGAGGAAAGAAGAGTTGAGAAGTTTGAGGAAAGATTTGGAGAAGCAAGAAGAAGAGAGAAATCAGAGAGAAGAAAAGATAAAGATTCTAGAGAAAGCCTTGGATGAAGGTGAAGAAAGATTAAAGAGACTTGAGGAGATACTCAAGGAAGTTACAAGTTGGCACTTAAGGTTGAAGAGGAAGAAAATAAGATGGCCTATTCTGAAACTAGTTGCAGCAACAAGGAATAAGAGAAAGGTTGAGGAAGAGGAGGGTACTAGGAAGGGTACTCTTGAAGAGGAAGTTGCACCTATGATGAGAGGTGTAGATACTTGTGAAGAATTCTTGGTAGATGCTAGAGGAGACACCATAGTGGAAGGCCTGGAAGCTCTTGAAGATGAGGTTGATTTATGGGATGTGTTTGCTACAATAGTAGAGGAATGGCAGAGTTATGGAGGAGTGTTGGAGGCACATGAGGGAGTAGCCTTCAAGGAAGACATTATGTTTGCAAAGATGGGCCACGAGGAGGCTCAAAACATGAATTTTTTTTCTCCTAGAATGGAGAGGGTACAAATGGAATCAGAGGTACAAGTTGGTATGATGGTGAGTGAGAAGAAGCAACATGGGCAAGCCATGTTCACCTTGTTGAAAGACAACAAGCCAAGATGCAAGATGAAGTTCTATGGAGCATCATGGTTCCAAGAGGATCTATATTTTCCTAAGGTCAAGACAAAGGAATTATTGTTTTTACTGACATATGTTTCTTTGAAGGTTTCCAAGAGGACTTGGAAATGTTTTAAAGTTGTGGAGTATGGTGCAGGAGCACCAGGACCAACGATGAAGACTTAAGAAGACACTAGGGTCATTAATAGATCCTAGGGGGCAACAAGAGATGAACATGACCTTGAAAAGTCATATGATTGTAACAATATCTTTAATGGTATTTTATTTGTGTTTTGAATATCCTTTGATCATTTTGTTGAAGATCAAATTTGTAAGCCTTTAATGGCATTAAGAAGGGATAAAGTGTACCTAGGGATCACTTGGGGATTCTAAGGTAGATGATTTTTTAAAGACCTAAAAAGATTCAATTGATTTTAATATGGAAAATAGAGCCATTATGGGGTGTGATATGCACTTGAAGTGCCTAAAAATGTAAATTGCCAAAAAATGGCAAAATAAGCCTAAAAGGCTCATGAGAGGGTTTTAGAGTGGTTTAAAGTGTTTAGTGGTTAGGATAGAGTCCTAAGAACCTTTATAAGGTTAATAAATTCATAAGAATGAGAGGTTGTCAAAGTTGACAACCATGTTGTCAACTAGACAACAAATTTTAATATTAAACTAATTTGCAACAGTGATGTAACTAACTGTGATCGGTTTGGGAGTAAGTTTCAACAACAAATTGATTTTGGAAGGGGTTATTTTCTTGGTTAGCATGAGTTTTTGGATGTAGGAAGAATGGTAGGGAGTTGGAGAGGTTTCTTGTCTTGAGGAAAAAAATGTAAAACAAAATTTTCAATCAATGAAATTAAATTCTCTCCAAAGTGATTGCTTGCTGCCGTAAGGAACAATCATCCTTCTTGGCATTGTTGAACTCTTTTTTCAATACAAATTTGATTGGAAATAGAGTGAAATAATAGTATTTTAAGTTTTTTATCATCTCCATACAATTCTATATGTTTTTATGAAGTTTTGAATCAAGGGAAGTCAAGTTTGTATTGACTGTTCTAGATTAACTTTGTGTGCAATCAGAAAATTACTTTGAAGATTCTATGATGCCCTAGGCTTTCCCACTTTATGTGGTGGATGTTATTTGTGGGAGAGACATAATAAAATGTATTATATGTGCTATTATATGTTTTTGTGTAGGGATGGACAAGATCTTGAAGAGAGAATCAAACAATGTTGAAGAAAGTTAAGAAATGACTGTCATAGAAAAACCAATCTCAATGTGGGGGCCATATCTCTCAATTGAACCATTGGATCTTTCTCAGATTGAATTATGTTAGTGAGAAAATAATTATGCCCATTCTCACTAGACAAATTGAGAAGTTTGAATTAAGATGTAGAGCCTATGGTGGCACAAATCATTGTGTGCATTCTGATAAGGTTTGGAGTTGATTGGATCAAGGAGAATGATCCTATGAAGATGTTGTTAGTGTTGTAGAAACACTTGGGAAGTCCCTCATAGCATGAATGACTGAAAATCCACCTAGAGCCTCTGCATCACTAACTATGGTGATACAACAAGGGTCATGTTAAAGAGTTAGTTTCCAGCTTGCCAAATGAAGTAGCAGTTAAGAGAAACAATCTGCGAGTGGGTGATAGAAGGAACATGTCAAAGAAAGGAGGTAAGTCAATGGATCAATGATGGATAAGTAGTTAGAAGTAAATGATAGAGAGATGATGATGAAGAAAAAAGGTGAATAAGAAATGTTTCCCGCTAAGTCGCGGGTAAGAAGGTGATTAAAAAAAATGTTGGCGACTTGGCGAGAATGGTGGAAAATGCTAGTTGTGGACTCACTACTGTTAAGATTAAAGATAAAGGATGGTAAGATCAACGCTAATCCAACAGTTGACATGTTACCACTATAAGAAGGTGATTTAAAGTTAGTGATCATGGGATTGTGATAACTAGCTGATGTGCCAGGAAAGATGGAGATTGACAACTATTTTTTAAACTGGTTCATTATCTGTTGTTGGTCAATTTTTCAAAATTTAAATTTGTAAGTGAGGGTTTTTTATGATAAAGAAGTCAGTGAGCCAGAAAGGAGAAATAAAATCAAGTCAAATTGTTCTTAGGTCATAAATGATGGAGTTTTAGTTGAGAATTGATTGGGTTCCATGGTGGTTGAGCTGGATGTGATCAAAGATATTATTTTCTTACCACCTTGAGTTTGATATTTTGTAGGGTTTTTCCTTTTTGATGGAGTAGTTATTATTTGGGACTAGTTGTCAATGAAATGAAGTCCCTTGTACATAGTGGTAGATGAGGTATTATTTTGAAGATCTACTTTCCATAGGGATTCAATGGATCATACCCTAATTGTGCAACTTGGCTGCTAGGGTTTTCAAATGTAAATAATATCATATTGTTAGGATTAACTAGACAAAAATAATAATTACATGCAAATATAACCAATATTAGAAAACAATAAAACACATAGAAGAGGACACAATACACAAATATTTAATGTGGTTCACCCAATCCCTGGGCTATGTCCACCAATAGTGAGTCCAATATTATTATTATCCAATGATGACAACCTGATTACAATTCGTAATCCCTTACAGATCAATTCTTCCACAAGTACTAAAACCATACATAATTAAAATCCCTAACCCTAAGCCATATTATAAAATATTTTGCCTCTTTAGGGTTATAATGAGTTACAATATGTCGGCCCAAAATTAGTTGAAAATATGTCAGCCTCAAAAAAATTCACCGAGGAGGTCAGGAGGAAAAATGTACAGTACTTTCCTGATCAGTCACCACAAGCTAACAATCTCCCACTTGGTGATTGATTAGTATCCACACTAGAAAACCTCCCACTTGGAGATTGATCCTATGGCAATACCACTACCATGAGGCTTCCACTAGATCAAACCACCCTAGACTCTGTTGTTCCTTTATTTTGTTCAGTCTAGAAGACCAACTGAAGCTGAACATGAGTTCAAATTCTCCCTTGTTACTACCTTTGTTATTATATATGCTAGATTATCATCTGTATGAATATTTTCCAACTTTAACTTCCCATCATCCAAAACTAACCGAATGAAATAGTATCACAATTGTATGTGTTTTGTCTTTGAGTGAAAAGCAAAATTCTTCGCAAGATGAATGGTACTTTGGCTATCTGTATGTAAACAATTATCTGTCTGTGGATGTCCCAATTCTTCCATGAAGAATTGAAGCCATATCATCTCCTTGGCTGCCTCTGTAGCAACAACATACTCTACCTTTGTAGTGGATAAAGCAACTACCTTTTTTAGTCAAGAAATCCAACTCACATTGTCCCACCAATAGTAAATACATAACCTATAGTACTCCGCTTGCTATCTATATCTCCTACCAAATCTGAGTCAACATAGCCTTGTACAGTAGTAGTAGAACCCCCAAAGTGTAAACACTTACTGGATGTACCTCTCAAATATCTGAGAATCCATTTGACTGCATTCCAATGCTCAATACCAGGGTTACTCATATATCGGCTAACGACTCCCACTACATGTGCAATATCTAGCCTAGTACATAGCATTGCATACATTAAGCTCCCTACAGTTGAAGCATAAGGCACCTTAGACATTTTTGCCTCTTCTTCTAATGTCTTAGGACACATCTCCTTAGTCAATTTTAAATGACCAGGAAAAGGTGTGTTGACAGCTTTGGCATTCTCCATAGAGAAACATTGAACACCTTCTCAATATAATCAGCCTGAGATAGAGACAACTTCCTATTTTTCCTATATCTACAAATTTTCATACCAAGGATTTTTTTTTTCTGCCCCCAAATCCTTCATATCAAATGAATGTGCTAACTGTTGTTTCAACCCCTTAATGTGATCCATGTTAGACCCAACTACAAGCATATCATCAACATATAAACATAAAAATGTAGCTATCATCATCCAACCTCTTAAAATAAACACAATGGTCAGAATTACACTGACTATATCCATGCTCATTCATAAAAGTGTCAAATTTAATATACCATTGCTGAGGTGCTTGCTTCAAGCCATATAAACTTTTCTACAATCTGCACAACAAATTCTCCTTACCCTTGACCTCAAATCCTTGTGGCTAGACCATATATATTTCTTCATCCAAATCACCATGAAGAAAAGATATTTTAACATCAAGCTACTCTAAATGAAAATCTTTAGTAGCCACAATACTTAAAATAGTGTGGATAGAATTCATCTTAACAACTGAAGAAACTATCGCATCAAAATCAATACCCTTTTTCTATGCAAATCCTTTGACAACTAACCTAGCTTTAAATCTTTTCTTACCTCCATCCTCTTCTTTCAGCCAGTAAACCCATTTATTTTGTAAAGCCTTTTTACCTGTAGGTAACTTGCATAAATCCCAAGTGTGATTTTTCAGCAAGGAGTCCATTTCATCTGTCATTGCAGACTCCCACTAAAGCTTTGTATCCACCTACACAACTTCATTATAACATTCAGGTTCACTGGCATCTGTTAATAAAATAGAATACAAAGAGGGAGAGAATCTCTCTGGAGGTCTACTTAGCCTTGTTGACCATCTAACATTCATTAGGGTGTGTGGTATTTGTTTTTGCTATTGTTACAGAGCATAAGGAAATACTGGAACATCATCTTTTGGAGTATCATCCAGTACTACATAATCATTTTCTTTCTTCTCATGTTGTTGCAATAGATCTTTGTACAATACTTTCTCATTGAATATGACATCCCTTCTTCTTACAATTTTATGATTTTCAAAATCCCAAAGTCTATAACCAAATTCATCAATGCCATATCCAACAAATACACATTTCTTTGACTTAGCTTCCAACTTGGTTCTATTTTTAGAATCTATATGTGCAAAAGCTTCACAACCAAAGGTTTTGAAAAAAGAATAACTCACCTTCTTACCACTCCATGGTTCCTTTGGAATACCACAGTCCAAAGGAGTAGAGAGGCCTCTATTGATTAAATAAACATTAGTGTTCACAACCTCTGCCCACATGTTTTTGGGCAGCCTAGCATGCAACCTCATACTCCTTGCATGCTCCATTATTGTCCTGTTCATGCATTCAACCACTCCATTTTCTTGTGGAGTCCTTGGTACAATTTTTTCCTATGAATACCATTAGAGGAACAATAATCTTCAAATTATATGCTACAATACTCACCACCATTATCAGATCTGAGACATTTTAACCTTTTACCAGTCTCATTCTCAACCAAGCATTTCCATTTCTTAAAAGTTTGAAATACATCAGATTTCTATCTAAGGAAATAAATCCATACTTTTCTTGTTGCATCATCTATAAATGTAACATAATATAGAGAGCCACCAAGGGAAGATACCTAAGCTGGTCCCCATACATCTGTATGAACAAGCTCTAATCTCTCATTTTTATTTTCCTTCCCACTCTTCAGAAAACTAACTCTCTTTTGTTTTCCATACACACAAATCTCACAAAAATCCATATTGACACATTTTAGACCAGGTAAATTTTTTTTTGAATGAAGTAATTTCATACCTTTTTCACTCATGTGCCTGAGTCTATTGTGCCATAGTGCTGTGTTAGAATCTACAACAATGATTTGATGTTCTTCTTGCTCAACTTCAGCCACTGTTCCTGAACATTCATTATCTTCTGAAATAATTAAATTAGAAGGAACATTATGAGCTGTACAAAGATATAAGGTGCCTAATTTTACACCTTTTTCTACTACTACGGAACCTTTTGAAACCTTCCAATTTCTATCATTAAAAGTAACTATGCAACCCTCATCACCCAGTTTCCCTATTGAAATTAAGTTCCTACTTAGCCTTGGAACATGTCTTACCTCTTGTAGTAGCCAATGATTCCCATTCTGCAACTTAATCTTAATTTTTCCCTTTCCAACTATTTGATAGGGTTAATTATTGCCCAAATAAACTTGCCCAAAATACCCTTGGACATAATCAAGAAAGTAACCTCTATGGGGTGTAGCATGAAATGAAGCCCCAGAATCTAAAACCCATGAATCATCAATACTTTCTAAAGAAAGAATCAAAGCATCCTCTTCAGATTTATTACTTACCACATTTACCTCCTTGTTACCTTCTTGTTTGTCTCCTTCTTTATTCTTCTGAGACCAGCAATCTTTCTTCTTATGACCTAGTTTTCCATAGTACTAGAAATCATTTGGCCCTTTAGATTTGAACCTCTTTCCTTTTGATTTTCCTCTTGATTTCCCATGATTTCCAAAGTTGTTTCCTCTCTCATTGGTTGTACCCCTACTTTGTGCATTTAAGACACTACTTGATGTCACTAGTACATTTCACTTAGTTTTTCTACCAAATTTTTTGACCATGAAACAAAAATATTTTGGTTGGTCGCATTATAGAAGGAAAACTTTTGTTTTTTTTAATACATGCCCTATGTTGGTCTCAATTTCAACTAACACCATGTTGGTTAAAATTTTGACTAACATGGGCATAACATAAAGTAAAAAAAAAAGTTTGAAACTTCATTTGAGCACTTCATTTGAGCACACACGAAGGAGCCAGTAGAAGCTAACAGGGTTAAGAGTTGAACTAGAGGGTTAAGGTATGTCGAATTGATTTCCAATAAGAATCGAATGCTCTATATAAACTATGGATTTAGGATTTATGAAAACTTGGTTGAATTAGTTGTTTAGAATTTATATAAGTTGAAAATGGATAAAACTGTAAGTAATAGAAATACTCTATTTCCTACAAAATACATTCATCTTGAAGTCTCAATTCAGTTATTCTAATGCATTAAAGGAATTGAAATGTTTCTTTGTTCAATTCATGCCATTTTTGAATGAGTCTCATTTTATATTGAAACTGTTGTGACGCCGGTGGTCTATCTAACAACATTTCTTATTTTATATTGAAACTGTTGTTATGCCAGTGGTCTTAATGCTTTTTTTCTATGTCAAAAGGAGGGCCGCTGAAGGAGAAACTATCCTCTACTAGTAAAAAAGGTGAACCCTAATAATAATTTTGGGAAAAGAAATAATGGTGCTAACCCTAATGGAAAATTAGTTGTAGACCCCAAAACTATTAAAATCTTGAACCCAAAGGATGCCTTCATCGATTCTTCTAATGGTAAAATTTATGATAAAATCATAAACAATGATAACACTACCTCTATAGATGAGGGTTTGGAAAACCCAAATTACCTAGATAAGGTACTTAACCCTAGCTTTATTGATAAGGAGATCAGTATGATCATCTCTATGGATGAGAGACATGGGGATTTAATAGGTAAATAGATCAATGAACTCAAAGAAACTCTCACAAAAAAATACTACTTGTCAAAGGTCTCCAAACCTTCTAGCTCCTCCCTTAACATAGATAATGCCTCTTGAGGTGGCCCTCCAAGGTACATATTCATCAATTACCGATAATTAGTTATGAAAAAAATCAGTTGCATCTTTGAGACCAAAAAAAGAATGGAGAAATAAATCATGGAAGAGGATGAGCTAGAGTAATTTATGGAAGCTTTGGATAAGCCTACTAATGAATTAAATTGTAAGACCCCTTCCTTCATTGGAAATGATATGACTGATGATAGGGTAAACCATGGTGATGGTAGAGAAGTTCTAGAGCCTAAGGCTAGGGCCTATAGTGGAGATATCATTACCATTTTTAACAATTCCCCTTCTCTAGTTGAGTCTATTGAAGGGGAGGGGGGGTCTCTTGAGGCTATTAGAGATGTCATGATTTAGATGATTATTTATCCATCTATTCCCTCATTTTTATCCCTGATGTTGTCACCCCACCTTTAGACCCTTCCACTCCACTACTAGTGACTTAGGTCATGATATCATTAGAGATGTACTTCCCTTTGAATTTGGGGACCTTAGTGATTTCAATGCTAACCAAGAGGTTTTTGATTCTAACCCAAAGAAAGGATGCGATATTGGATGGGATATTGTCTCTTATGAGGGAAATCAATATGAAGATGTGATGGAAGAGGTGCTAAGGATCCTTATTTATAGAAAAGACAAGGAGAAGGATAAGGAAAGAATATATAGTACAAACAACAAGGATAAACATACAAAGAGAAATAAACCCACTTTGGGGGATGATAAAACTTTTGAGTTTAAGATTAAAAAGAAAAGACACACGTTGATTGGCTGTACAATTTATAGACTTGGCAAGGAGACCACTCATAGTGCCTTGCCAAAATTCTATAAGACATTAAAGACACCAATGAGAATCTCCCCATGAATCTAAAATTTGCCTCTTGGAATTTTAGGGGGTTGGAATACCCATATTGGAAATATGTTGTTAAATTTTTCCTTAATATGAACAAAAATATGGACATCCTTCTTCTACAAGAGATCAAAGTAGTTCAATTCAATCTTTATATCAAATTGAGGCCTAATATTCATGGATATATTTTACATGAATATATAGGCCTAATATTCATGGAATGTTAATTCTAACCTATATTATTAGATCATTAACCATGCATATGCAGAGTTGTGTGGGGTAAAGGTGATCACAGCTAAAGAATAGTGAGAAAATACAATGAAATTGGATGCAATGTGTAGCAGTGGATGATCTATTTGAATAAGGAAGGGTTTTTATGTTTGAAAACATTTTTTCATGTTTAATGAATGGTGATTTGATCACTAATTTAATGCAGGAGTGAGATGTAATAGGAGATTGGGGAAGCCCTAGCAAACCAGGGTTTGGAATCAAGATTTGGGGGTTTTGGTGTTGCAGGGCCTATGAGTCTAATTGCTTGTGGATTTAACCATTTTGAGTCATTTTATAACTCTACTAAAGGTTTTGTGGGATAAGGGAATGTGAGGTGAGTAGTTGCTTTTAAAATTTGGTCATTTTCATGTATTGAAAATAGGGGTTCAATCATGGTTAGGTGTGTTGGTCCAAAGTAAACCTATAAAATCTTTTGGTGTGTTATAGAACTTTGAAAAGGGTGTCTAGAAATGTTTTCATCTTGTCAAGTGTTTTGAGGGAAGACAAATTTATTACCATCCTAAGTTTGCTGCAAGGTTATTGGCAGCCTTTTAAGCCTTTGGAATAGTTTGAAAGAACTTTGTGTATTGGAAGCATGAGAATTAAAATATAGTCTTAGAATTCCTTGAGTCTAAGTGGTTTGAAGCCTAGGAAACCTAATCCATCATTGTGTAGTATTGTGGAGGCCTTGACAAGTCAGATCTTTTAAACATTTGAGGTTGTTGATAGGCTAGAGTGCCTAGATCTCTGAAATTACCAATTCTCATTGTGTTTTGAATACCACCACCCTTATTCCTTTTGGTTTGGAGTAATTTTATTTTGTTTTAAATAAGTTATGGCAGTTTTATTAAATTATTTGAATGATTAAATGAAGATTGGATCATCAAGATCAAGATTGGATTCAAAATTACTCCAAACCAAAAGGAATAAGACTCCAAACCAATGAAAAAAAAGTACCATAACTTATTTAAAATGAAATAAAATTACTCCAAACCAACTTAATAATAGTGAAATGATTATTGGAAGCTTTTCTCAACTCAATTAATGACTAGATTTAAATTTCATTCTCTATCGCACAGAAACGGTTTCCACAAGTTGATAAAATTCTTCAATAAACTCAATACTAAGACTTGAGTTACATCCAAATGCAACATAAAACATTTAAAATAAATATTTGTTCTTTGTTATTTAATTCCATCACAACATATTCATAATAAAGATGTGCTTGACCATGATGACAATATGGGTGTTAGACTGTCAAACCGAAAGAGCAAACTAAACAAAATGAGTTGTAAATAATAAAAATGAAACATTCAGGAAACACTGAACAATCATAGAGAAGAATCAAATGTAAAAATAGACTATTATTTTCATTCATCATACGTATTACATTGATCATCTCATTCCCATTTATCTCTCTCTTCACCGATTCTCCACTCTCGTACCCCCTATTCTCGGCTTCTACATTGCAGAGATAAAGATCTCCAACTCACAACCCAGTAACTAAATCATATAGCTTAGTGAAGAATACTCAAAATAGAGATCAATGGTGAAGACAAAAGGCATTCTTACATTTAGTTAAGGGTAGTACTTAAAGAATAATATAGATCAATAGTGAAGATTAAAAGTCACCCTTACATTTAATGAAGAGTCTATTATGTAGAAGAATGAAAGAAATTAGAAGCTACACTCCTCCTTACTGAAGAGTATTTATGGAATATAATGAAGATTAAAAACCATCCCCACCCTTAGTGAAGAGTATTTATAGATCAATCACAAAGAGCCTAAAAAAAGTACTTAAAGAATTATATAAATTGATTATAGAAATTAAGAGCCCCTCATCCTCTTCCTCTTCCTCCATTCTCAAGAAAATTCCCTTGAGAATAAGATTTCCTATTAAGAATATGAGATTTATCCTCTTGCAAAAAAAACTTCCACCGTACCCTACATAATCTAATTTATTCACTAATTTCTAAAGATAGTGACTTTGCAAGTTGTGATTCTCTAGTTGGGACAGTCATCACACTAATCCCCTAAGCACTATGGCTTTGCCTTCTCATCCACAAGAAACTCTAACATCATTCTAAACTCTTCTATACTCTTCCCATATCCATTCCAATCCATTGATCTAATCCATTCATACTTTTCTCATTGACCTTTCCATCATCCATTATTACCAAACTTCTCATTTTTTAGTACTATCCTTTGCATAATGCTGCCTTGGATGAATGTCCAAATAAGAGAACATTTGATGAACATGGACATAAGACTTCAACTATCCAAATAATAGGACATCAAATCTTAGTATTTTAACAAAGCCAAAGGTGAACATTCAAATTCTTAATGATAGATACCTTGATAAGAGGTTAAGGTTCAAGTGGATGAAATCAATACTCAACTAGAATGGCAGTCATGATTATAGAGGAAAGCAAGAATAACATTAAAAAATGAAGTTTCTTGCATGGTTTTTAGGTGTTTTTGATATATACACTCCTTATGGGTATGGGATGCATCAAATGTCAGTTTTTAGGTCATTAGGGATCAATTTGAAGCATTTTTAGAAGCCTTAATTGGCTTAATTATTTTCCATCCACCCTAGAGCTTATATGTATGAACAATCATGCGCGGAACATGAAACATCATCGATATGAAAGAAGGCTTTCATATAACCCAAGGTCAAAGTATAAGAACTAATTAAACATGAGAACACCTTCTAATCATTGTTATATGTATGAAGATGATTTTGAAACAATCATGAGGACCAAGACAAATGATCCATCAATAATGCACAATCCATTAATGGGTATTTAGACATTAGTCTATTTTTTATATTTGAATCTACGTACAAGCATATGGAACATTGAACACATTAGGGAATTCTCTTGAATCTTAAGGATCAAGTTCCAATTAGTCATATTATGGGTCAAGTTCCAATTAGGCATAACCCTAAATAGACCAATTCAATAATAATGAGCCAAGATCAAAATAATAAGCTCAATCTTAGATCCTTCCATTTACATGATTCATTTGAATTGGTGTTAAATCTTAAAATACAACCACCAAGCATGTAATTTGGAATGACTCACACTTCAACCAACTCAATGAATAATATGAAAAAGACAGCCAAGTTTGAATTTTAAAATTTGGAGTTCAAATGCAAAGATGTAGAATAATCTAAATCAAACATCATTATAGTACATGACTGTACATGCACTTCTTAAATTTGTATTTATTTGTGCTAATTCATTGTTCACTTAAAAATCATTATTTAGTCTTATTTTCATCCACAATAACCAAAGCAACAGTAATGTTGGAAAGGCAAATGAGGAGCCCATCATTATGCCTTTGAGTTTGATTACAACTTTCTTTGAGCACCAAAGAATGAGATCCAAAGAATTACTTGATTTCATTGACATTTTGTAATGGTCATCTTGATCACTGGCAGACATTCAGATTTAAGAAGGATTATCATTACTCCTTTCAATCTACTCATTGTCTTATTACTTCTTATCTTTACCTTATTGCATATTTGTATGACCAATTGATTTTCATTTCATATTCTATGTAACTATGCTTCTCCTTGATAACATTTCATCAATCCAGCAAAGCAATACACAATTTTTTGATAAAATATATAGTAAAATATTTGTAACCAATACATCATCAAAGTCATTATGCAGCTAGATACTATTGTAATAGAAAAATATATGACAAAACAATAATTTTTTTTTCTTAATCAAAGCACATATTTAAGAGACGTTTCATAAAGGGACTAATCTTATTCTTGCCTAGAACATCAAACAAGTACTTGTCATGTTTGTGGTTAGACGAGCTAAGCTCTTCTGAGTTACAAGACTATTCCTTTAATCAACATTTAACATTTGAAAAATTCCTTTTATTTGGTGTTGACAAGAAGTATTTCAAAGTCTGCATTTGCCTCCTCAATGATGTTCATTTTAGCCATTAGTTTATTTAACTTGGCAAGGTTTTCTTCTTGAATATGGACTTGTAGAAGCAATTTAATAGTTCAGGAAACTAAGAAATGAGTTGTCATTATGGTAAGCCACAAGAATGGTCCTGGGAGTATTATTGGCAGTGCTTAACTTTGGAAAGTTACCATGTTAATGTCATTAAAAAAATACAAAAAATTAAGGCCTACAAGATTTTATGATAATGCTCTATTTGAAATAGGGTGCTCAAGTTAACAATGAAATAAAAAAATCCATGCTTGTATTCATATGATTAGGAGAGGTATCTTTGTGTTTTCATTACTTAAGAGCAGCCTATATATGGAGGTAAGGATTCCTACAATGTTATTAAGTTTCCCTAGTTATTTACCTGATTTTATTTATTTAAATCTACTCTTTACAACTATTTTTCTATCTATACACCCTCTATTGCTATTGTAATGGCAAAGCATCAGAACTACCCATTTCTAAACTTTGATTTGGTATGATAAATGTCCCTTTGTGTTGAGAAAATTATAGATGAGAAAATGGTTGTTTAGTAATGATTTGTATCTGCAGGTTGCAAACAAATCATCCTTCTTCCACCAACGAGTCATTCCATTCAAGAAAGACCATGTCTAATGATATCAATGCACAAAAAAATAGGGAGACAATTGCTAGACTATGGTCTAAATTAAAAAGAAAAGGTGAAGGAAAATGTTATTTTCCTTGCAAAATTTGTAAGGGCTTAAAGACACGAAGATATCTAATCAAAACAGCTGAGGAACATTGTAGGCAACATGGTCACATTGAAGGGGGAAATGAATTTCATCCATTGGTATGTATTTTAATAATTTGTAAAATACATAAGACATGATTTGATGATGACATCGTGGTCATGGTTAATATAAGGTCATCATTTTCATATAGGTCAACCTCCTTGAGTTTCATGTTATGGACCATGACAATTCGGAGAATGTGGATTTCCAAATGAGGGAACATGGAGGTGTGAATATAGAAGTAGAAGGTAACGATACCATGGAAGAAGACCACAATGATGAAGAAGATCATGATGATCAAGATGATCATGATCATCAAGATGATGATGATGATGATGATGATGATGATGTTGATGCAGAGCTTGATGTACCTATACTTGAGAAGGCACACGAGCCCCTATATGAAGGCTCTGAAACAACTTGTCTTGCCACTGTATTGTTGTTGGTGAACTTGAAGGTTACGAATGGTTTATCCAATGTAGCAATGACATGTATGTTAAGTTATGTCATCTTTTTTCATTATTTTAGTTGTAATTCCCTTACAATTAACATTGGGTGAATCATGTAGCAATTAATATTCTTTAAATTAATAAATTATATTTTTGGTCATAGGTTGATAGGTGAGTGTTTGTTACCACCATCAAACATTCTACCTTGCTCATACCGAGAATTATCTACTATTATGAAAGATATTGGAATGGAGTATCAAACAATACATGCATGTTCAAATGATCATATTATATATTGTAAACAACATGAATTTGCAACAGAATGCCCTATTTGTCATATTAGTAGATATCAATCAAATCAAATAACAAAAAAGGTGGCTTGCAAGGTTCTTTAGCATATTCCCATTATTCCACATCTGCAATGATTATATAGGTGCAATAGATTGGCACAATTTATGGATTACCATGCACACAATAGAAGTCAAGATGACATTATGTGAATGCCTGTGGATGGTTCAACATTTAAGGAAATAGAGGAAAAATGGCCACACTTTAAAGAAGAACCTCATAATCTCAAGCTTTCATTGGCAGCAGACGGTGTCAATCCGTTTGGAGAGATGAGATCTACTTACTCGGTGTGGCCTATTTTTGTTATCAATAATAACATTCCTCCTTGGTTGTCCATAAAGAGGGAGCACATAATGTTAGCATTGATTGTTCTAGGTATTTTTTGATTTAATGGTCATCTAAGCTAATTTATTATTAATAATCCATCAAAATGGTCATAATAATTATGTAATATTTTTGTTCATTCAACTTGATAAGTACCAAGTTAAAGATATCAATGTATATATTGAGCCCCTTATTGATGAGTTGATGGTGTTATGGAATGGGGTCACTATGTATGACATCTCTAGACCAATAGGACAAAGACAATTTCAATTCCATGCAATGCTTGTATGGACAATACATGATGCCCGTGGGCTAACACATTTTTGTGGTATGTTCTCTTCTTAACACCTCTTTTTTGGTATCTTATAGTGCTAACACAAAGTTAACACATTTAATCCAATTATACATGATCTTGTAGGTCTTTAGACAAAGGGAAAATTTTCATGTCCAGTTTGTGGTCCAAAGACAAAATCTCATCATTCAAAAAGTTTAAGAAAGAAGGTAGTTCGATGAGAATAGACACTTTCTCCATAGAAATCATAAGTACCAAATTACTGAAAAACATCTTTTCAATGAGAAAGAAGAGACTACATCAAAGCCATGGAGAATGACACCTCACCTATGGAAGTCGGCATACAATAAAATAAATCATCGAGGTAATGTCATTCCATCTGATGGTTTTTGTTTCAAATTTATATTTTGATATTGTGTTTTATTTACTAATGATGTAATTGATGCTTGTGAAGGTTGTCAAGGCATCAATGACCAACTTCCAAAAGGACTAAAAAGTTATCCTATGCAATTTACTAGGTTTCCGTACTACGAGAAACTCCCAATCATGCATTTGTTTGATCCTATGCATATTGGAAAGAATGTAACAAAGACATTATGGGAAATCTTGGATGGAAGGTGTGACAAAGACCAAATTGTCAAAATTTGTAGTGACATTGAAGAATCCAACCATGCAATAAAAAATGTCATTCGATCAAATAATAATGGAGACCAGATTGATACAAGTGCCCTTAGTTGGTTATTGTCAGAGCAGCAAAGCAATGCTATAAAAGAAGTCATAAAAAAATATGATTTCCCACATGATTTGCTACGAACATAAACAATCTCATATCAAAGAAAAGTGAATTTGGGCCAGGGATGAAAACACACGATTGGCATACATTTATTAAGGTAATTCATGTTATTTTGTATTCACTATATATTTGTATACTGCATGTAGTTTTCATTGCATTCTTTTATAAAATATTGACAAGATCATTTTACAAATATTGCAGTATGTTCTACCTCTATCTCTCCCACACCACTTCGCCAATAGTGTCAAAAAAGTTATATATGATCTTGGAAAATACATGAGGTGGTTGTCATCTAAAGAAATCAATAAAGAAGATATAAAATATTGGAAGAGAAAAATTCCTCTTCTTATGTGTGAAATGCAAAAGTGTCTACCTTCAAATTTTGTCAATGCACAAGAACACTACCTCATACATCAAGTTGAGGAGATTGAATTATGTGGACCTATACCAACGAGGTCAATGTGGATGGTTGAGAGGCACTTGAAATTTTTGAAAGGCATGGTTTGATAGAGAGCACATCCTGAGGGTTCTATGGTGGAGGGATATATGGTATACCAGATTGATGAAGGGTGCTCCCCTTAATACCACAAACACATAACAAAAATAGAGAAACAACAACAATAATATGCAAGAACAAAAAATTGGCTTCTTATTATCTCCACAAATGTGGAATTACAAACTTTCAGAATTACAATATGAAAAGCCACATGGGTATTCCCTTACAATATTCTGTAGGACAAAGCCTCGAATCAATACCCAGATCTACTATCCAGAACTGCCCTAGACAACACTACGGGCCTTCTTTATATAGGCAATTTCCACCGCCCGAGAAGGTTCCAGAAATTTAGCCCTAAGGGCCGACCAAACTTAGAATTATTTTATTTTTTAATTTATTACATCAAAGTCGGCTCAAAATAACTTTTGAAACCTAAACAGAAATTTTGAAGGAAAATTATTTTTTGCCAATTCAGGTGGCCCGACTTTCGGAGACCATAAGTCATCACCAGTTGACCCAATTGACTATTATAACCCCATTTTGGAAATGCCATGAAGTGCTCTATAGGCTTGACCCATGCAAAGTACCCATCACCCAAATTTTTGACCTCTTCTGGGGCCTTTAAAACCTTCAAAACTGAGTTCAAAGTTTGTGTACCCTACTGGCAATACCGAAAATCTTCAATATCTTCAAAACTAGACCTGATCTAGCCATGAAACTTTGCTGGCAAGCTGATATGACTGAGATGAACCTCCACATGTAAAATTAGAACATTCTGAGATCATAAGACCAACTTACTAAAAATAGCAAGTTTCCATAAATAGCGGCTCTACACAAGATAGCCCTTATTGAATACAAAAACAGAAATATTTTTTGGGTGATGCAAGATTTCTCTTACACCCAGGATGCTCTTGCATCACAGACCATGGTGTACATTAGTGAATATCTTCCTAAGTTTGCAGCAGAGATCCATGTAGATCATATTTGGGATCCCAACTCCATTAAAAAATTCAAAGGGGAGTACTTGATGGGAAAAGGTAGATTGAGGAAAGTGAGAGGTAAATCTAAGATGTTATTATAGTTAATTAATTCTTATAAATCTTCAATATAAGTTATTTATAATTGGTGTATTTTTTTTGATAGAGTTGGTTGAGAGTGGGATGCAATACATATGTATATTGTGAACAATCTTGATTGGATGACAGTATGGATTGAATGATGTCAACAAAATGGTTGCTCATTAACATGGGAAAGTGTTGCTTCATTGGTTAGAGAAGCTCATCGTAATGGAGATTCCAATGTTACGCCAATGGTAATTGATCTAGCACATGGTTTAAGAGGTGGAGAGGTAAATACAAATTTATTAGCGATCATGACTCATATGTTTTGTATCAACTCAAAATGCAAATAATTTATACATGCTTTAATTTCAACCTTTAGACCAATTGAATCGGCGACAATGCTATGCATTTGACATCTTGTTCTTCCAGTTCCAAGGGATTGTTGCAGTTGATAATTCAACTAGTTATAGGGTTAAAATTTTTATTGTTATTCACCATGTAGAAAATTCGATGAAAAAAGATTGATGATAGTTTTAGTCATCCCTTCGACCAATTGTTGTAGAAAATTTGACTAATTCTCATCGAAATTTAAGGTAAAATTTACTAGTGTATGGATCCACCTAAGCTTTTCATAGGAATTTCCTCACTTAGAATAACACCAATAAAATCATCATATTTAAGGGTATTAGAACTAGAAACAGAATTATGAACAACCATTACCAAGCCATTCCAGCTTTTAGGCAAAGAACACAAAATCAAGAGAGCTCTGTCTTCTTCATCAAAAATAATATTGACAAAAGTTAATTGATTGGTAACTATATTAAATTCATTTAAATGATTAGCAAATGACCCACCTTCCACCATTTTCATATTAAACAAATGCTTCATGAGAAATACCTTATTTGAAGCGGAGGGCTTTTCATACAACTTCTTTAGGGTTTTCATCAAATCTTCAATCATCATTTCTTGTGTAATATTGAATGCTACTGATTGTGCTAGACATAATCGAATAATACCAAGAGCCTTTCTATCAACAATTACCTAGTCCTCATCAGAAATGCTTGCTGGTTTGTTGGCTTTTCCTTCCAACGACTACCATAGATCCTTTTAATAGAGATAGTCCTCCATTTTCATTTTTCATAATTGAAAGTTCTACCCATTAAACTTGTCAACCTTCAGCCTACCCTCATCTGCCATTTCTCCCACTCAACCGTGAGACTCCCACTAAACTGTGAGATCTTCCTGCAGAGGATAACTAAAAAAATAACCTCGCTTTGATACCACTTGTTAGGATTAACTAGGCAGAAATAACAATTACATGCAAATATAACCAATATCAGAAAACATTAAACCACATAGAAGAGGACACAATACACAAAGATTTAATGTGGTTCACCCAATTCTTGGGCTATGTCCACCAACAGCGAGTCCAATATTATTATTATCTAATGATTACAACCTGATTACAATCCATAATCCCTTATAGCTCAATTCTACCTCAAGTACTAAAATCATAAATAATGAAAATCCCTAACCCTAAGCCATATTATACAATATTTTTCCACTTTAGGGTTATAATGAGTTACAATATGTCAGCCCCAAAATAGCCAAAAATATGTCAGCCTTAAAAAAATTCTTCGACGAGGTCAGGAGGAAAAATGTACAGTACTTCCCTAGATAGTACTTTCTTGACCAGTCACCACAAGCTAACACATATTTGTTTATGATATTTTCTAATTATTTTAGGGCTATCTTGTCACTTTTTCAGTAACTCAATTCCTTATTTCATGCTGTAGTGGTTGAAAGTGTTGCCCTAGTTTTTCCCTAAATTACCCTAATCTTGTTGTAGTCCTTGTTCTTATAAGAGGATTCCCAAGGTCATTTGGTGGTTGTCTTTTCCATGATTAAATAACTGGTCTCTTCCCAGTTGTTCCTTTCTCTATTTGTGGATTGAATTTCTTGCAAAACCAAATAATAGACAAATTTCTACTAGTTTATAGTTAAGAATTGGTAGCAGAGGTCTATAACCTCTATGTTTCATAGAGATTCTAATTAATCATACAATTTTCTTATTTATGTGTGGAGTATTCTATGTTCAGTACATCACCTTTTTATCAGTTCCACTGTAACTAATACAAAGATTATAGGAATTGCTTTGAATCTTGTCTCATACTTTAGTGGTTTGTCATTTCTTATTGTCTTGTGAATTGACAAGCTCAAGTCCATAGTTTTAGATTTAGTTCTATATGTCTTGATATGCTTTTTTGTTAACTCAGGAAGTTAAGTAAATGCTTGGTGTAACTTGGTAGAATTAAAGGGTATTAAGGAGATTGTTGTAAGTAATGAGGTTCTTAGTATAATTTGATTTTCATTTGTAAGGCGAATGATATGAATCAAAAATAAAGTGAGGAATTGTTCTAAATACACCTAATAGATAAGAGACTGATCACAAACATTTTGTGAAACAAATAATCTTTCTTGTCTATCAATTCTACCCCTTAAACATCAAATTCCAAATCTTAAGTCAATAGTTGTGGACTTAATAGAAAAATCCCCTACTTTATTTGCTAGTAATTTGGTAGTGTATCTAGCTTCACATCCTATCCCTTTATGTCACAAATAACAAGAAGTATTATGGGCACCTATCTACTCTACGAGGATTAGTGGAAAAGTGAAATTAAGTGATCGTAATCCTAGGTACACCCGCCTAAATTTTGCAGAGTTCAAACTGTAGAAATCCCTTGTGCTTTGTTAATTGGTCCTTGTTCCTATGTTAATGTACTAATTGTGGGAAGTAAGCTAACCCATAGGTGAATTTCTACATTTCCAAGCTTGTTAAAATATTTCTGAGCCAAGAGCCAACACAACTAAAGAAGGATCATCCTCAATTAAGAGAAAATGAATGCCATCGATAGTGTCTCCCATATCCTCAATGTAGGACTCCATAAATGAACCTGGAATGTCTATGAAGAAGTCATCCCAAGGAACTAGAATTGGAAGACAAGGAATATCTTGCTGCACTAAATTACAAGAACCCATGATTCTAGGAATGCAATCATCATCAAGAGAAATAGTAGGAGTGATCTCAAATGTATAAACTTAGAAGCAACTTTAGCATCCTTACATTGAGCCTTTAAATCTTCACAAAAATCAAGTGTTGCAATATATTCAAGCATCCATAAGGTATGCTAAGGAATGTTATCTACATCATCAAGTGGAATGAGACAATATGTGACTAGATATTTTGGGAGTGGAGGAACACACGGATCTCCAAAGTGCTCCCAAACAATGGTCCAACATGTGCGTGGGCACTTAATATTCTCAAGCTTGGATTTGACTTAAGGAATTGAATAGATGTTGTAGTATATCAATCCAATGATGTCATTATTATTTTCACACCAAGTCAATTGTTTCCACTGAGAAGTTGGCATAGGAATGACTCCATAAAGATGAGGCAAAATCTTCAACCATCTGCAATATGTGAGGACACCTTTTGCCCATGACTCATAATTATCCCTAGCTAAATGCATAACTACAAGATGAATGGTATATCATGATTTTGGCCATGATATACTTCTCACATTAAAAATTGAGATCACAAATGATTACACCCCACAATCAGGCTATAATAGACTTAGATCACTATGCAAAAGACCAATCTATGGCCTATGCATTATAATTGAAAAAGTAAGCCAAATTATAAAAGTATAATTTTTTAGCATAGTCATTGAAATCTAATAATAGATCGAGAAAATACAGAAATAATTATGCACTTTCAAAAAAATTGCACTTGAAAAGGAGTTCATATAAGTCCGAATGAGGCCTTGGAAGTTGCAAAAAATGAGATTCATGATTTTCATAAAACATCAAGAATAGAGACTATAAACCACTTGAACCATTATGTAGATTGTGAAATTTTACCCCAAAACAAAAAAAATTCTCAAAAAAAGGATTCTGGATGACTAGGATATCGATGTTTGAAAATCACCTCTGGATTTGTTTTTTTGAATCACCATCGCCGCACTTCCAAAATTCAAATGACTCTACATTTGGCCTTGGTTGCCCAATTTGGATGAAAAAAAAATTGATTTAGGGTCTTTTATACCTCCTTAATGTGATGCCAACCTCTAATTTATACCAGCAAGCTCCAATTTTAACTTTCAACAAAATTCTCTCCAAATAGGCTATATAATGACACTCCTATGGATCTGATACCGTATAACCTTTACATACCAGTCTTGCTTTGTTCTTTGTGATTTTTCCATCTTAATATACATTAATCTTGTTTCATAACACCCATTTTTTTCTAATAACATTCTTTCATGTTGGTCTAGGTCCCAGTTCCCATGTTTGATTCTTCTCTATTTGATCTACTTCTTCATTCATTTCTTTTATCAACCATCATATTTTCTAGCTTCTACAAATGTCTTTGGTTCTACCTTGGATATGAAATATTAGTTTGCATGTCCACTTGGCTTGGCAATTATTATCATTTTCTAAACACCTTTGTCTTTATCTCCAACAATCTAATTCTCTAAATGATGGTCTTTGTACATTTTTTGTAGGTGTGTTCAATATTTTTTAGGTTCCTTTTCTTCTTCATCTACTCTAATTTTTTCTTCTAGAGCATTCTTTTCATCTACAGGGGTAACAATAATATCTTCAAAATCAAAATTAGGCTTCAGATTAGCTTGATCCCATTATTCACTTACTCAAACATCTATACTCTACACAATCTTCTTTAGCCTCAAAATATAGCATTGGTATTCCTCTCTTCTTGTGGTATATCCCATAAATATTACTTTATCAAGTCTTGCACCAAACTTTCCTAGATTTTTTTCATTTCTTTTGATGTAGTATTTTCTTCCAAATATTCTAAAATACTTAACAGTGTCAAACTTTTCAAACCACAACTCATAAGGTTTCATTGTATTATTCACTCTCAAATGTACTCTATTTAAAAGATAAATGAAAATAATCATAATATATCTTTGATATATATTAGGTAGCTTAGCACCTTTCAACATAGTCCTACCCATATCAACAACTAGTCTATTATTTCTTTCAAAAATTGATGTAGGGCTAGTTGGTTGTATGTGCAATCCTTACCATAAAAAAATTTTCATTTTTGGTTTCAATTTTTCTTTTGTTTGGATTCAATAATCATGAGAAATTAGGAACCATCATGAGTAATTACGAGGTTTTAGGAGCTATTAGGAGTCATCAAGAGTGGGCACACGCTAGATTCCAACACAAAATTTAGACAATAGTGCAAAAGCACAAACATTGATCCTGGATGCCAATGTGAAAATCCCCATACGATGAATGTGTAGATCTAGGATATGCATGTAGATCTTGGATGCATGTGGTACCACAAAACCTAATAGAATAGAAAAAAAAGAAAATAAATTGACTAAGAAAGGTCAAATGAGGCCTACCTTGTCCTAGGGATTGTCTTGCTTAATTGCGACACATATCTCCTTGATCCCGATAGGACAAAAGTCTCATATGTGAGGAATTTTTACTTAGATACTCTGAATCTCAAGTAAAATACTTGTAGTGAATAGTGAAAATGACCCTTCTAGGGGCCCACCGAGTACATATATATCATAAGATGGGCCCAAAAATGTGGAATTTTTTTTGTGGCATGTCTAGTTCCATTTTTGTTTTGATTCTCCCCCACCCTCTAGGGGCAAAGATACAGAGGGCATATTATTCCCTACAACTAATTTTTCACTTCCAAATGGGACTAATGCTTCATAAACATTCTTCTCACCAAAGTAGTTTCTTCCATTTTTTATACTAATTTTGTTTTGAGTTTGTAGACTACATCAAAATGATCTCATATTGAACATTGGGGGCATCACACCTTACAAGGTTTGTTGGTCAACGCAGGTAATTTTTTTGAAAGGTAATAAATGAACTTAATTTTCTCCATGTATTTAATGACATTTCATCTTTTTGAGAAGCTTTAGTGCACTTGATCCCTCATAGCGATCAACTCACTAAAGTAGGGGAAAAATGTAGTATCCTAAAATCACACCTATACATTTATAGAACTTGCGCATTAAACCTCGTGCATTAGTAGTAAAAGATTATGGTCAAATGGTCATATTTTGATATCACGGCCTTCTATAATGTAGTGTCCATGATCTCTAATCCAAGTTTGAGCCTCACATAGTTGGGCATGAGCACGACATGTTGACAGTTGTACGGTTCACTAACCTCCACAAAATTTGAAAATGCAACACTACTTTTGGCACGTGTCCCTTCTCTTGGACACATATGAAATGGATAATTTTACCCATTTACAATGATAAAAGGATAATTTTTGTTCATTTTATTTCTCTCATACTCTGGCTATTGGCTCAAGCTATCTACCTCTCTCTCTCTTGACTTCTTATAGAAAAGCTCTACCAAATTTCATACACAATCTTGGCTCAACTTGGAGAAGATCAATATTGCATGTCTTTATCTATTTCTTATTTATATCATTATTTGTACTAGCTTACTCTATTTTTATCTAGCATATCTCATTGTGTCCTATATTACTAATCCATTCGGTAGTAAGGGCTTTCCTCTCACAAGCAAGGCTCATTTTTATTGCTTGTCTTTTGTGTAGTATGGGTTCTCCTCCATTAAGTTGGGAGTTATTTGTATTTATTGTCTCCATTACAATTTATCATTTATCTCTATTTGGTTTTCCATGGAGGTGGGAAAACCAAATCAAGGGTTTGACTGAGGAAAAAATCTACATGGCCCCAACACTTTTCCTTGTTTCTATGTGTCCAGGTGACAAATAGGTACCTAAGCAATAGATTCTAGAGAATTTTAAGTTATCTTTAGTCTCTCTTTTTTTTTATAAGTTGGACTATAGTGTGGCACACAGACATCCCCGCAACATGCTATAGTATGAGGCCAAGAGCTTCAAATTCATTTGGTAAGCAATTTATATTTCATACTTCCTATTTTTGCAATCAAAGTATTCATAGTCATTGTAATTTATAAATTATTATCTCCCCTCTATATTTTCTTTTATAATAGTAATATATTGGTTTTAGTTTAATTTATTTTATTTATCTTTAGTTTATTCAAGGTTATTCATTTTTTTTAGAGTGAATTTTAATTAGTTTATTTAGATTGAAGTCTTTCCCCATAGCTCTACGTGCTAGTAGAAAAAAGGTAGCATAAGGAAGGTTTTCTCTTGTGGAAGGTAGTAAATCTCTTTCTCTACACATTCCAATCAATCCATAATTCTTCTCTTCCTTCTCAACTAAGTCAATTTGAATGCTCCATTCTTCCAAGATTCTGTACTAACCATTGGATTATACCACATGGGATCAAGGTGAGTGCAAGTCTATAAAAGGGGCTCTTATTCCTCCATTTTGGACTAATTAAAAATCTTGTATTTTGGAGATCTTGAGCATTGGAGAGATTTTTAGAGAATTCTGAAGTCTGAATTTGGCTTAATATAATTGTATCATTTTATCTTTTAGTATCACATCATAGCATATATCATAGTAATCATGTTTTTCAATCATCATCATATAGCTTAATATCTTCACCATTCATTTAGCATCTTTGTATTTAGCATCTAGTTGAATTATACACCATCATTAAAATATATTGAAGTCATTTTGGAAGGTGATAAGTTTTGAGAGCATTGCATCTTACTGAAATCTCTACAAGGAGAAGAAAATCAATGGAACCAAGCTAAAGAGCCAAGGTAAAATAAGTTAACATTTAGTTTTTCATTGTTTCTTTATGTTTCATTGAAATGCTTATAGAAAGGTATAATTTTGATGTTGTTTGATAATATAATAGTATATTCTACATTGTTGTATCTCATAGGTATACACTAGTATTAATTTGCAAAACCAAAAGGGAAAAGAGCTACAAGAAGGAGAGAAAAAATTCTAAGATGAAATGTAAAGTACTAAAGGTTCATTAGAGGTAGAGAAATTGAACTACCAAACATGATGCAGGAGCATCTCAAGTCCTTGGCAATCCTGTATCACCAAAAAAAAGTTAGAAGTGTTAGGTTTTCTTAGTAGCTACATTTGGTTCTTGGTGATGTTTTCCTTTGTTTACCAACATGGCTTGTTTGTTTCTTGGTTCCTTCATTAACTGAGCTAGCTCGGTTCCTTTTTTTTCCAAGTTATTTCCTAGAACTTGGTAGTCTTTCTCATCGAGTGATTTATTTCTATTTCCTATTGAGGCCGACTTGTGCATTTAAGTTTGGTCATGGAGTTAATGTTGGTATCAATCATTGGGAAGCATGTAGACCTAGATCTAGTCATTTAACTCTCTAATGATGGATCTGAAGGCTGAATTGTTTGGTACCCTCTTGTATAAATGTAGTAGTTATTTGTAGTTTTAGGAGGTAGTTTTAGAAGATAGAAGATAGATTCTGAAGGAAGAATCCTCACATGTTGGAGGACTATTGTAATTGAAATTGAATGTATTTGGCCCTAACCAGGAAGGCCTTACAACCCGACATGTATGAGGTTATTTGATGAAATATAAATATTTGTTTTGCATTCTCTATCTCTCTCTCTATGTTTTATTACTTCTGTGTGTTGTTCTATGAGGAGCTTTAGGATTAGGGTGTGCCTTTGGACCCTTTTCCTTCCCTGACTTGCATCAGGTTGTATCAGAGCAAGGTTGAGATCTAGATCAAGATTTGAAAATCTAGGTTGAGGGTTCATTGTTGTAAACCCTAGTTGATATTGTTGTGGGGTAGAAGATTGCAATCTGACCTAAAATTGCAGAGGGTTTCAAGATGGTTTGCAAGAGGAAAGATGCAGATCTAGGATTGATAAACATGCTAAAATAAATTACTTCTATGTTAGAAGCTATTGAGACAGCCAAACATTGAGGAAGACATCTTGAAGATGTTAGTGATGAAGAAATTAAAGAGGAACAAGGAGAATCTGAATCTGCACCAGTGATGGATCAGGGTGAGGAAATAATTTTGAAAGCTTTGACAAATCTGAAATCTACAGTACATTTCAATCCTCCTAAGTATAGTGGAAAGCTAGAGTCAGATGAATTGATGGATTGGATCATTTAGATGGAAAAGTATTTTGAATATGAAAATATTCTTGAGGAAAAGAAGGTGAAAATAGAAAGCACAAAGTTGAAAAGTAATGCATCCTTGTTGTGGGACCATCTACAATTGGACAAAAAGAGGAAAGGAAAAGAAAAAATCAAGGTATGGAATAATATGGTGAATAAATTGAAAGGAAAGTTCTTACCATGTGATTATCAAATTAACCTAGTTAGGCGAATGCAAAGTTTGAGACATAAAGATAGTTCAGTAAAAGATTATACTGAGGAATTCTATAGATTAGATATTAGATCTGGACATGATGAAGATGAAGTGGAAAGAATTTCTAGGTACTTGAATGGGTTAAGAGTTTCCATCCAAGAAGAAATTAGTCTGGTTAAGTTAGAAATCATTGAAGAATCCTATCAGTTTTCCCTGAAAGCCAAGGAAAAACTTTAAAAAAAGACATGAGAAAAGATAAAGAGGAAGAGGTGGTAGATTCCCTAGGGGAAGAGGTCGATCTTATGGTAAAAACAATAGATCTCATCAAGACAAAAAAAATCTGGACAAAGGCAAGATTGAGTGGAAAGGTGAAAGTTCTTCTAGAGGAAGAGGTAGTAATCACCAAGTTGGTTATAGAAGAAGTGGATTTTGTGGAACTTGTTACAATTGTGGAGAGGAAGGAAATAGGTCATTTGAATGTACACATGCAAGTAAGAAGGTCAGTAGCAGTAGAAATGCCTTGGTACAAGAAGACTCACCGAATGAACCTGAGAAGGAAAAGAACTTGATGGTTAGAAGAGCACTGTGGAGTGAAAGTAATAAGGAAGATTTGGTAAGGAAAGGTTTTTTTAAGACCAGATGCAGAGTTGCTGATGAAGTGTGGAAGGTAATCATTGATAGGGGAAGATCAGAGAATTTGGCATCTAAGGAAATGGTTACAAAGTTAGAGTTGGAAAGGTTGAAATACCCAAAGCCCTATCAGATCTCATGGATCAAGGATGAGCATACATTATTGGTAAGTGAACAATGCTATGTGAATTTGAAAATTGGAAAGTTCAATGATAAAATGTTGTGTGATATCATGCCTATGGATTGTTGTCATATTTTGTTGGGTAGACCTTGGCAATATGATAGACATGCTATATATGATGGGAGATTGTATAAATATACTATTTGGGATGATGGGAGAAAGAAAATATTGTTACCTTTGATTGAAGAACCTATTAGTATTTTTTGAACATCTATGAAAGTTTTTTTGATGGAAGGAAGAAAGCTTATTGAGGATTTGAAGAAGAATGATGTGTGTTTTTCTATGATTCCTAACAAACTGAGTGAGAAAATAGTGTACAACATACCTGAAGAGATTGATAAGATACTCACCAAGTATAGAGAGATCATTTTTAATAATGTACCTAATGGTTTTCCACCAAAGAGAATCATTGATCATTGTATGGATATAATCCTTGGAGCTAGTTTACCAAATAAGGCACCACATCGGTTAACACCTACCGAGAATTAGGAATTAAACTGACAAATCCAAGAATTGTTGCAAAAAGTTTTGATTCAAGAAAGTTTGAGTCCATGTGTAGTACAAGTTGTATTGGCACCGAAGAAGAATGGATAATGGAGAATGTGTACTAATTCCCGAGCAATAAAAAAGATAATAGTGAAATATAGGTTTCCTATACCAAGAATGGATGACATAATGGATAGTTTGACTGGAGAAAAGTATTTTAGAAAAATTGTTTTGAAAAGTGGATATCATCATATCAAAATAAGAGAAGGTGATGAATGGAAGACTAGTTTTAAGATAAGAGAAGGTTTGTATGAGTGGTTGGTTATGCCTTTTGGTTTAACTAATGCACTGAGTACTTTTATGAGATTGATGAATGACGTTTTGAAGAAATTCTTGGGTAAATTTGTGATTGTATACCTAGATGATATTCTGATATTCAGTAAGATGAGACAAGAACATTTTTTGCATGTTAGAAAGGTATTGCAGAGATTGAAAGAAGAAAAGTTGCTGATTAATTTGAAAAAGTGTTCCTTCATGAAAGAAGAGATTGCATATTTGGGATTTGTGATTTCAGGTGATGGTTTGAAAATGGATCCCAAGAAGGTTGAAGCTATTTTGAATTGGCCTACACCTAAAAATGATAGTGAGATAAGATCATTTCATGGTTTAGCAAGTTTTTATCAGAAGTTCATCATAAATTTCAGTTCAATTTGTAATGCTACGACTGAAACTATGAGAGGAGATAAAAGATAATTTAAGTGGACACATGGAGATGATAAAAGTTTTGGGACTTTGAAGTAGAAGGTTATTGAATTGCCTGTGTTAACTTTACCTAATTTCAATAATCTATTTCAAGTGGAATGTGATGCAAGTGGTAATGCCATAGGAGCTATTTTGAGTCAAGAAGGTAAACCTATTGCTTTCTTTAGTGAAACATTGAATGATGCAAAAAGGAAATATTCTGTCTATGATCAAGAGTTCTATGCTATTGTTCAAGCCCTAAAGAAATGGAGACATTATTTGATACTAAGTGAATTTGTGTTGTATACTGATCATAAGGCTTTACAATATTTGGTTAGTCAGAATAAGTTGAATCAAAGACATATGAAATGGGTTAAGTATTTGTAGAGTTATACATTTGTGATAAAACATAAGAGTGGAGTCACTAATTGAGTTGTTGATGCATTGAGTAGAAGAAGATATTTGATGACTGAGATGAGAATTGAAGTTCTTGGTTTTGATGACATGAAAGATTTCTATGCAAATGACCCTAATTTTCTGAGCCATGGAGGAAGTACAAAGCACCTATTTAAGATTAATTGAGTACTAAATGGGAAGACTATTTCATTCAAGAAGATATGCTATTTAAAGGTATTCAATTATGTATACCGAGAGGATCAATGAGAACTAATTTGATAAAGGATAAACTTTGTAGTGGTTTGGTTGGACATTTTGGCATTAATAAAACATTGAATTTGCTTAAGGAGAAATACTTTTGGCCACAGTTGTATAAGGATGTTCATAAATTTGTGAAAATTTATGGAATTTGTAAAGTTACAAAAGGAGTAATTAAGAATACTGGATTGTATACACCGATTCATGTTCCTAAGAAAACTTGGATTGATATTAGTATGGATTTTGTTCATGGCTTACCAAAGACAGTAAGAGGTAATTATTCTATATTTTTTGTTATGGATAGATTTTCTAAAATGACACATTTTATACCTTGTAGAAAGACATCAGATGTAGTGCATATATCATATCTTTTATTTAAGGAAATTGTCAGATTACATGGATTAACGAGGAGCATCATCTCTGATTGAGACACTAATTTTGTTGGATACTTTTGGAAGACTCTTTGGAAAAAGTTGGCTACCGAGTTGTGGTATAGTTCTACATTTCACCCATAGACTGATGGACAGATAGAGGTTGTAAATAGAAGTTTGGGTAATCTTTTGAGATGTTTAGTTGGAGATAAACTAAGTAATTGGGATTCTATGTTAGGACAAGAAGAGTTTGCATAGAATAATTCAGTGAATAGAGTATTGGAAAAGCACCTTTTGAGATTGTTAATGGTATAAAACTGAGAGGTATATCAGATTTAAAGGATATTGCTAGTGAAGAAAAGAGAACTGCTGAAGGAGAAAAAATTGCTGAGTTCATAAAGACATTGCATGAGGAAGTGAAACATAAGTTGGAGAATAGTAATAAAAAATACAAGGATAGAGTAGATAGATCAAGAATACTTAAGACTTTTACAGTTGGGAATGAAGTAATGGTACACTTGAAGAAAGATAGATTTCCTATTGGAACATATGGGAAGTTGAAAATGAAGAAATTTGGTCCTTGAAAGATATTGAGGAAGTTTGATAGTGAAAATTCTTATGAGATTGAGTTACCTGATGACATGGATATATCATCTATATTCAACATTATAGATTTGTATGAGTATCATGAACCTGATGAAGATATAATAGTACCAAATGATTATTCTAAGAAGCAGATAGAAGAAGTTGAGCAGATTTTAGAACAAAGAGTTGGCAAAAGCATAAGCGGATGAAAATATATGGAATATCTAGTAAAGTGGAAGAAAAGACCAATTAAAGATAGTTCATGGATTTGAAAATCTGAGTTGGATCACCTCGAGTTATACATGTTGCATGATTTAGACAATCATTTCAAATAACCCCAGGTGTCTGATGTAGGAGTATCTGCAGTCCTTGGAAATCCTATATCACCAAAAACAAGTTAGAAGTGTTAGGTTTTCTCGGTAGCTTCTTTTGGTGATGTTTTCCTTTGTTTATTGAAAGGGCTCAGTTCCTTCATTTTTTGAGTTATTTCCTAGTGTTCGGTAATCTTTCTCACTAAGTGATTTATTATGATTTCCCTATTGAGGCCGACTTGTGCATTTAATTTTGGTCATGGAGTTAATGTTGGTATCAATCATTGGGAAGCGTGTGGACCTAGATCTAGTTATTTAACTCTTTGATGGTGGATTTGAAGGCCGACTTGTTCGGTAGCCTCTTGTATAAATGTAGTAGTTATTTGTAGTTTTAGGAGGTAGTTTTAGAAGATAGAAGATAGATTCCAAAGGAAGAATCCTTGCATGTTGGAGGACTGTTGTAATTGAAATTGAATGTATTTGGCCCTAATTGGGAAGGCCTTATAGCCTGACATGTATGAGGCTATTTGATGAAATATAGATATTTGTTTTGCATTCTATGTGTGTGTGTGTGTTTGTTTGTTTGTTGCTTCTATGTGTCATTTAGTGAGGAGGTTTGGGATTAGGGTGTGCCTTTGGACCCTCTTCCTACCCTGCCTTGCATCAAAATAATAGAGACCACCTTAGAGAAAAAAGAAAAGGAATTTACAAAAAGTCAACTGAAACATTCAAATGCACAAACGCAGGTGGATAAGCTTAAAGAGATTATCAAAGAGAGAGACAACCTCATCCAGAAACTATTAGCTTACATCATAGTTCCCATTACAACAAGTTTTATTACACTAGCACAACAATTATATGTATCTTTGTAGAAAAAAATTGAAGTATCTATGTTGAACCTAATGCCAACTTTTAAGTTTGTTGTTGATGATATGGAATTGAGTGCTAAGGTAGGGGTCACCCTCAAGGACACTTAGTGGAGGATAGATTCTAAATAAGTAGAGGTTAAAAACCTAACCAAAAAATTATGTATAACAAATGAGGAAACTTTATCATCTATTGGAATCATTGATGGAAAGAGGTTAGAAACAACAAAGACTAGGAATTTTATCAATTGTGGAGAGGCTATGTTAGATACTAAGGAGTGCCTCAAGGTTTTAGAATCCTTTGACATGCATAAGAAAATAGAGATTGGGTTTTCATGTAGGCCAGTTTTCCCTCTTCTTTTAGAATAGATGGGTTATTGTTACCAAAAGACTAGGAAAAATAATTTCAATTATAAATAAGTGATAGGATCAATTCTTCAAATAGGTCTTAGGAATTGAATCAAATGATGCTTAGGTTGGATTGATCTTGGATCCCCTGGTCCATCTATATTTTAGTCTTGAAGTAGCGAATCCAAATTAGTTGAATTTTTTTAATACTTGGGGGGGGGGGGGTTGAATCATTATTCCCTAAATATTTTAAATTGTTAACATATAGTTATAATTTTCACTCACTGAAGAAAAAAACTACAACTAAAACATGATTGGCATGAGCACAAGATAACACCATATTTTTTTATTATGGAAAAAATAAATTAGAAAAACCACATAGAGGGTTAGCTCTCAATATTCTATAACTAGATGCTCACTGTTGAAGGGATCATTGCCTAAGAAAAAAAAGGCTCAATACCAAAGAATCACTACCAAAAGAGATTATGGAATGAACTATTATAATTGCATTTGATGTATGCATAAATTAGTTCCTTTGTAGTTCAAAACATAGACTTGATACACTTCATTTGTCCTTTAGTAATTCACATAGCCTAATATCCTTTTGTAGATTTACATACTCATTGCAATCCCATATATCATTACTCCTATATTTTTATGTATATTTATCTCCTTCTTGAAGGATATATATACTTTTTCCAGCCATATATTATGTCGACCAAGCCAAAGTACCAAGTAGTCAGTTGGGATAAATCATTACATGTTTTATCAGGAATATGATTCATGTTTTCCTCAATATGTTAGCTAAAATACTATCAATATTGATGTCCACTTGAGATTATATATTTCAATAAAACCTTATGATAGACTACAACTAATTGAATATCTTAAAGGAGATATTGATGACTTCAAAAGAAAGTGATTGATGATCACTGAGCTACTAAGGTATATGCGAGACATTAAATCATTTAATGTATTGTCATTGATGTCAACTAGTTTTGACTATACTTATCATGATAGTTACAAACATCTGAAGAAGGAAATAATGGTGAAAGGATGAGATATCTACATGAGGATAAGATGTATGAGAAAGATATAGATATGGTATTCATTGGGTAACTTATTGATGAGTGTATGACTTTATGTTAGTGATTTGATTATATTACATGATTCTGTTATGGATTGAAGATCAAGAATGAACAAGTTTATGTGGTCGGTAAATGAAGAACTTAGGATACACTGAGTTGGAACAATGTACACCGAGAAAGTGTAGTGTATACCGAGTACAATGTTAACTGAGTCAAAAGTCACTGACACATTAGGGTATTGACCAAATAAAAGAAATAAATGGAACATATGACTGTCAACTAAAGATGATGAGATGGAAAAATATGAATGATTTCGAGGTTAAAGATAAAGTTTTTAATAATGATCAAATGACTGAAAAAATTAAAGGATGATTAGGTGAAGGAGAATGAAACATGTTATTGAAATAACTATCTAGAAAGGTTAAAGTGGAAAAATAAACAGTGAAGATTAAGAGGCAAAATATATGGCTAGAAATAAAATGGTTTGTTATGCCCATAAAAGGAGACACAAGATTCATTATGAATTCTATAATGCATGTGAGAATATTGGATTCATGCAAAGCTGGTCAAATAGGTTAAAGATAGAACTAAGAAATTTTGTAGACAACACTAAGCATTAGAGAAAAGAATTACTAAGTAGAACAGAGTTGGATAAAATAAAGAGATTGAATTGAGTATAATGGCCAGAGGTATTTTGAGCTTAGCATAGGTCTGAAAATCTAGAAACAAGTTGTATTTGAATCAGATCATTACTATTGCATTCTAACAATTTCTACAGATAAAAATCTTAACTAAGTGGGACTTAACAATCTTTATATTTCAATATGACAATCAATAGATGTTGATTATTTTCTTGTTGACCCCATAGTGAATTTTTGGTCACAAAGAACTATTAGTGTTAAATCCTCTAACCAAGTTGCACCTTAGAATTGTAATCTTTAACATGGTTGTCTCTTAACTGAGCTCACTTTAGAAGAGTGAAATTATTTTGGGTTACTGATCCCAGGAAATTTTTCTCATAACCAAGTTTCCACGTTAAAAATGAAAGTGTTATATGTGTATGGATGTGGTGAATTTTTATTTTATTTTAAACATTACTATAACTGGATTGATCGATATATACACTAGTTAATTTACTTCTATTTGGTAGATGAACAAAAATGCACAGTTAAAGTTTTATTGAGTTTGTTAAATTGTTTGAAAGATTTGTTTTATACATCAGGGATTATTTTATCTTGTTTGTAGATGACTTCTCTAGAATGATGACTGCCATGTTTTTGAAATAAAAATTTGAAGCTTTCAAAATGTTTAAGTGGTATAAAGAAAAAGTGGAAAAAGAAAGTGGTAAAGAAATGAAATGCTTAAGGTCAGATAGAGGTGGTGAATTTATTTCTGATGAGTTCACTAATTTTTGTAATGAGCATGGAATTAAGGGACATGTTTTTGCACTAAGAACACTTCAACAGAATGGGATCAGTGAAAGGAGAAATAGATCAATTGTGGATTGTGCTAGAACACTGATGATGAAAAAAATGTTGCACAAATGTACTACATAGAAGATGTTTGTACTATTATTTACACACCAAATCGAGTTCAACTGAAGAAAGAATCAAACAAGACACCTTATGAAGTACGGTATGGTTACGCACCTAATGTGAGTTATTTTAGAATATTTGGAAGTAGATGTTACATTATGAAAGATGATATAAATGAGAAATTTGATTCAAAAGTTGATGAAGGAATATTTCTAGGATATTTTACTAAAACAAAATCTTATAAATGTTTGAATAAGGCCACTAACAAGATGATTGAAAGTAAAAATCTGAGAGTAGATGAATTTTCTGAGAAGAATGATGAAGAAAGTAAAAAGGAACCAAAAGACTATGGTAGATTTGTTTACATTGAGGAACCTAAAACTCTACTTGAGCAACAGTCTGGCATTATTGAGCAATAGAGTAATGCTACCAAGCAATAGTCTATATAGACTGAGAATCAACAAACTATTACCAATGAAGATCATGATCATGCACTGAGTGGAGAACACATTGAAGAACAAAGAACTAAACCTGTATTTTCTAGATATGTAAGGAGACATCATCCACAAGATTAGATCATTAGAGATAAAAGAGAAGGAATGATGACACAAAGTAAGTTGAGAAACAACACATGCTTAGTTTGTGAATTTGAGCCTAAAAGTATTAAAGATGCATTGGAAAATGATGAATGGATTAAGGAAATGAATGAAAATATTGAGAAAATATAGAAAAACTAGACATGGACATTGGTACTAAGACTGAAAGATAAGAATGTGATTGAAACCAAATGGATATTCAGAAGCAAATTGTATGAGAATAGAAATGTCACTAGGAATAAAGAAAGACTAGTATGCAAAGGTTATGCACAAGAAGAAGGTATTGTCTATGGAGAAACTTTTGCACCCATTTCTAGACTTTAAGGAGTAAGAATATTGCTTTCATATGATGCTTACAAAGGTTTTAAAGTTTATCAGATAGATGTTAAATATTCATTTCTAAATGGGATACTTGAGGAAGAGGTATACATTGATCAACATGAAGGTTTTGTTGATCCTAATCAGAGGACTATGGTATGTAAGTTACAGAAAGCATTATATGGATTGAAAAAAACACTGAGAGCATGGTATCAAAAGACTACATTCCTACATAAATTAGTATTCAATTTTTTAGAACAAGTGACAATAAACATTTGTATTTGAAAGGTGAAACTAATGACAAGATTCTTATTGCTAAAATTTTTTTTTGATGACATCATATTTGGAGGACATTATAACTTATGCAAATCATTTGATGATGAAATGAGGAAAGAATTTGAATGTCAATGTTTAGAAAGATTAATTTTTTTCTTGGCTTGCAAATATTACAATAGAAGGAAGACATATACATCACACAATCAAAATACATCAAATAAGTATTGAAGACATTTGGTATGGAAGACTCAAAACCATTCGGTACACCAATGGTCACCAGATGAAAATTTACAAAGGAAGAAAAATCAATCGAGGTAAATCAAACCTTGCATAGATCAATGTTTAGAAAATTGATGTATGTTGTGCATAGGAGACCAGATATTGCACATGTAGTTAGAATTGTAGCAAGATTTTATGCTAATCCTAAAGAATCACACATGACTGCTATGAAAAGAATTTTGAGATACTTGAATAACAATGAAAACTATGGTTTATGGTCTAAGAAAGAAGGCAAATTTGAACTGAAAGTTTACACTCATGCAGATTGGGATGGAAACATTGATGATAGAAATAACACTACTGGTGGAGCATTCTTTTTGGGAGAAATATTGGTTACTTGGATACATAAGAGATAATGATGCATTTCTCAGTCCACTGTAGAAGTATAATATGTTGTTGCTGCTACTAATTATTAAAATATTGCATGGATAAAATAACTATATGAAGGTATGAATTAGGATATCACTGACCTAGTGATAATATATTGTGATAATACAAGTGCAATTAATATTTCAAAAAATCCAGTGATGCATGAAAAGACAAATCATATTTCTATTAAGTATCATTACTTGAGGGAACAAGTTAAAGAAAATCAAGTAAGATTTGAGTATGTAAAATCACAAGAGCAACTTGTTGATAATTTACTAAACCCTTACCGAAGGACACATTTGAATACTTGAGGAGTAGACTAGGGGTCCATCCCCTATCTAACAATCACTAAGGTGATTAGGAAGTTTCATCAACCTATACTTTATCAAAATATCTAATGATGTTGATGCATAATGTTCACACTTTGGGTTTCCTAAGGTTGTGAAAGTTGGAAGACAAACTAATTATCAGTACATGCAAGGTACTAGAGTTTGAATTTAAAAATAGAGATATTGATTTGGCTATTGAAGAGATGATTATTTTCTTTTTGCATTTATATAAAATGGATAGAGATTCAATGAAATATCCATATTAGAGAGAGAGTTATACATGAAATATCTATATGTAGGAGAGACTTACATGATTGAAGCAAGGGAGAGAAAATGAAAGGGAGAGATTACCGAAAGTGAGAGTATTAATGTTGTGTAGTAATTAAAAATATTAAATGTATAAGCTAGGGAGAGATTACCGAGTTACAACATTTTCATATAGAGTTGTAGAACATATGTTTGGTATTCTATGACATATTTCATATTGTGTTTCCATCAATGCCAAAGGGAGAGATTGATAGACTACAAATAATTGAATATCTTAAAGGAGAGATTGATGACTTCAAAAGACAGTGATTCATGACGACCAAGATACTAAGGTATATGTGAGACATTAAATCAGTTAATGTATTGTTATTGATGTCAACTAGTTTTTTCTATAATTATCATGATAGTTACAAACATCTAAAGAAGGAAATAATGGTGAAGGAATGAGATATCTACATGAGGATGAGAATGAACAAGTTTATGTGGTACATAAATGAAGAACTTAGTGTGTGAAGAGAAAACCTAATGTGTTTGGAATAGGTGTAGACATTCAAAAATTAGTTAAAAAGCCTATTCATAGAATATATTAAATGAAATTTTCAGACACTTCAGAGAGGACTTAAACGGGAGCACCCTATCACCGTTTGATTTTCCCTTGACTTAGGGATGTGGGTGTTCTCTACAATCACTTGGAGCATATCCCTAATGATGATTAGGGGGGATTAGGATGGATTAGTAACCATAAGAACCCTATATTGGCATAGAAAGAGGTATGGAACACCCATTCTACCCCTAAGGCCTTAAGGAGCCTAAAGACTCAAGAATGCAATTTAAGCTACTAATGAGTAATCTATGATGGATTTTAGACCAAATGAGACATAGTATGATGCAAAAATAATTAAGAAAATCTTGAAATAACTAGGTTCAATCCATTTAGATTAATCTAAGATGTGTTGGCAAGCATGGAAAATGAGTTAATCTAGCATATATGAAGAAAACTTAAGATCTAGGATTAATCTAGCATTATAACACTACTCAATGTAAAAGATGTGAATCAGTTGTTTTCTCTTAGGAAGTGAGGGTATTTATAGGATTTTGGAAAGGGCTTGGGTTAGGAAGGAGAGTTAGGGTCAAAGGTAAGGTTTGGGGTAGAGTTAGGGTTAACGTTTGGGTTATGGTAAGGTTTAACCTTGGGTTAAGGTTTCTCACACATGTGTGAGAAATAGTAGGAAAGTGTGCAAGGTGAACAAGAGTGGAAGAAGAGACATGGGTCTCTTTATGAGGCTGTACGAAGTCTTAAAGATTGTGTAAGGGGCTATTAATGAGTCTGTAAGGCTCATTAATGGAAGGGTTTGACCAAAAGTCAAGGAGACTTTGGATTAGGCTAAGAAATGTAGGAAACATATCCTAAATGGGTTTAGGAAAGTTTAGGGAAGTTTAGTAAATATTGGAAGGGTTTAGGAAAGGCTAGAAGATTCTAGGGTTTTGGGGCTTTAAATAAATATTTCATTTATTTATTCATTGTGACATCATTTATCAAATATTGATTTAATAAAGAGAGGAAAATCACTTAAAATTGATTTAAATGATTTGGGGAGATATTCTTTAATTAAATGTGTCTAATTAAAATAGGAGAAGGGATTAATGGCATAAAAACTAATTAATTAAATAATTAGATAAATAATTAATAAATGATGATGTCATCAGTGATTTTCAGAGAAATAAAAATACTTTTATTTTCTAATGGATTTTTAGGTGTCTACATTTTTCCCCTCTTTGATGTGATGCTACAAGTGGCGTGGCGTCAAAGACAAGAAAATAAGATGCCTTGGGCTAGAATTTAGAGGAATAAGGGGTTGTGCCCCCTCGAGAAAATAACACAAAGATAACACTTTGGAGAATTTTCTCAAAAAGAACATAGAAGGGGAGGGAAAGGAGGAAGGGACAAGGGAGGATAAATAACCAATATTCCAAGAGAAAATATGGAGGAATGCAAGATGAGGTGGAATTCAAAATGCAGAATGGAGCTACATGAAAGATGCAAGATGCAAGATTAATCTATATGATTTAGGGGATTTTGTGGAGCTCTAAGTGTAAATGTGGAGAGCACAACCTAGTTTGATATAGTAACAGTAGAGAGCTTCCAAGGATATTGGGATCACAAGGCCTTATCACCAGCATTATAGAGGATTAAGGCTAAAAAGATACGCAGGGTTGCCCCAACATCACACATGAACCAAAGAGGAAGCATGGTAGAAACAATGCTAGAGAAACCATAAAAAAATGAAATTTATCAAGTGCACCATGTAACCCAGAAGATCACATGTGAACCGTGGAAGGTTCATGTCTGACTAACTCATAGGAAGAAGCAAGAAATCAAAAGACCTTACCCTAGATTGCCCTCATTTGCAGTGCACCATGATATAAAGGATCATGACAAATTTGAGGAGAGGAGCAATGAGAAGCTATAAAAGATTAACAAGATCCAAAGGAAAAAATCCAATACCAAAATGATAACTCTAAAAGACATCCTTTTCCAAGGAGAGAGATTGCATTGATTGATGGTGGGAAGATTTGGTCTAAACATGATGAAGGATACATTGACATGGACCGGGGTTGATTAGTGGAAGATTATGTCTAAAGGAGGAAGGATACATCCTCAAGGACTTGCTAATTAATGAGAGAATGAGTGTTGTTGTTCACTTACAAATGATGAGTCGAGGAATAATCATTGTGATCAAGGATAGTCGATAATTGATGTTGTTGAAGTACAAGGCTGAGTGGGAAAAGATTTTTGATGAAATGTTGTTGTAGGAATGACAAGGATTATGTACAAAAAAAATGCAACAAGATATGTTCAATGAATAGGTAGATATTTACAATGGATATGGACAAAAGATCAGGATTTGGGATAGGAAAATCTTGCTATATAGGATATATATAGGAAGGATTGCACTATACAAGATAGATACATGATATGTTGCAAGATATGTATAGGATATGGCTTTATTGCTGGATTGGAGAGGTTTGAGGATGGAACAATTTGGGATAGAAGGGGATGGTGGTGGGGATGGGGATGCAAAAAAGAGGACTAGGTGTTGGGATGGGAGTTTAATAGATAATGACCCAGTCCACTATGTATGGTGCCTATTTCTAGGTTTTCACCAACATACTTGTCCAAGGCACTTGAATTGCCAAGTTTTCACCATTGGACAAATGATTTTTCTTTTCTTTTTTGCTTTGTTTTGTATTTTTCTGGATTTTCCAAATTTTATGGATTTTCTGAATATATAGGATCTGATTCAAGCATAGAACCTCTTTAGATGTATAATGTTGATTGGATCATTCAAGGGCTCACCTTCTAGTGTTGATAGCTGATAGGATCCGAAGCCAAAGCATGTTGTGACAACATAAGGCCCCAACCAAGTAGGCTCAAACTTGCCTTTTTTTTCTCTCAATGTGCTTGCACTTTATGATTTTCTTTTAGAACCATGTCTTCAACCTACAATTATCTTGGATGGACCTTTTTGTTATAGCTCCTTTTGAGTCGATTCTAGTATGCAACTAGGTGATGATATGCTTGCTGCCTCTTTTCATCTAGTAGATTAAGCTATGTGAGGCATGCCACTCAAAAGTCTTCATTTTTAGTAAAGTTTCTCATGGAGACTCGAAATGATGGGAGCTCAACCTCGATCAATAGAATGGATTTGACACCATATACAAGGGAATATGGGGTGGTTCCAGTGGAAGTGCAGAAGGAAGTGTGATAGGCCCAAAGGGAAGGATTTATTTGGATGTGTTAGACCTTCTTGAGGATTTTTTTGTTGGTTGCCTCAGTTTGGTCATTTCCTTGGGGGAAATAGGGACTAGAGAAATGGTGATGGATGTAGTGTTTGGCACACAGATCATCCACATGCTAGTTTTCAAAAGGTGTGCCATGGTCTGTGAAGATGGTAGATGGTATACCAAAGTGACAAATGATATGGTAAAGGATGAACTTGGATATTTGGATGCTAGTAGTTAGGGTGAGTAGAATTACTTCAACCCATTTTGTGAAGTACTCTATAGTAGTTATTATGTACTTATGTCCATCTGAGGAAAAGGTGAGTGATTAAGTTGACAAGGTCTAGGCCCCAACATGAAAATGGCCAAGGTGGCACAATGGGTTACAAGTCTTGTGCTGGTGTATGAATAAGATTTGCATGCTACTGACATGGTAGACATTTCCTAATGAATTCACAAGCATCATATTCCATGGTTGGTCAATAGTACCCAACTTGAAGAAACTACTTTTCTAGAACCTTGCCACTTGTGTGGGCACCACAAATTCTAGTGTGGACCTCTTGTAAAGCCAGGATGACCTCCTTTGAATCTAAACACCTAGAAAGGATATTATGATATCCTCAATGATAAAGGGGGTTGGCTACAAAAGTGTAGTGGGAAGCTTTGCTAATTAAGTTTTGGCATTGGTTATTGGTGAGATGAGGAGATATGATACCATTTTTTAGATATGCATGGATGTCATGGTACCATGGGGACTGAGGACCAACCAAGACACACACCATTTCTACATCAGCATTCTCATAAGAGGGCGTGTGTAGCTTCTTGACTAAGTATTCATATTACATTGAATCGCAAGGGATCTCTAACAAGTATCCAATGGTTGCCATTGCATTGGCCTCTTTGTTCTAAAGTCTTAGTATCTACACGAACTGTAGATTTAGGAAATGTTCTTTTAGTCTATCGACCAGTTCTTTGTAAGGTAGAAACTTGTCATCCTTCATATGAAATTCACCTAGGACCTGGTTGATAATTAGTTGTGAGTCTTAAAAAACTTGCAATTCTGTTATGTTCCACTGAATGGCTATTTTGAGGCCTGAGATGAGTGCCTCATATTTTGCAATTTTATTTGTGCATGGGAATCCTAATTTGAATGACTTTGAAATATAGTCACCTTGAGGTGTGATGAATAGGATTCCTTCCACTGACCCATGTGATGTATAGGAGTGATTAAGGGGCATTCTAGGGTACTCGGTGAATCTACATGGAGGTGTGTTATTTTGGTTCTGTGTTACTTGGTTGGAGCTTTAATTGATGGTCTTGATTATTGAAGGAAGCTCAATCACTGAAGGAACTCAGTAAAACATCTTGTGCTCAGTGGAACTTTTACTCAGTGATGCCTGTGGTGCTCGATAATGCTTGGCGTGGTCAATTGTTTCACTGGTGCCTGGTAGTTCTGGTTCACCGACTGGAGTTCTTGAGGGTTTGGTTGGCCAACTTGGTGCATTTATTTTTGGTAGCTTTTGTTGTATTCTCCTATGTAGATCTTGAGGATGACATGGAGAATTAAATGTTTGTAAGGCTATTTGTAAGCCAACTATTTTTGCATTTAATATTTTTTTGTAATAGGAGTTGACTTGGCTTAGGAGTTAATTGTTTCTTCCAGTTGACTTATGGCTGAAGATTAGTATTTAAGGAGTGTTTGCATAGTTGCTTAAGGGAAGACTAGAGGTAGTGAAAGTAGTAGTTTTTGAGAGATAGAAGCTTAGATCTAGATCCTACGAGATCTTGAAGATCAGATTATTTATTTGGTAGTTTTTAATAGTAGAGCTAGTGGTTTGCATGCTTGGAGACAAGAATATTGCTTGGTGGCTTGCGAGCTCAAGTTCAGATATGCCTTAGGGTTTCCATCAATTGCATATTTGTTTCAGAGTGGACTAGCTAGAGAGATTGCATAAATACCTTTAATTATATTTGGCCCTAGCCCGAAAGGCCTTATAGTTGTGCATGTTAACAAAAATTTAGTTGAAAACATTGTCTTGTTGTGTTATTCCACATTGTGGTGTTTGGTTAGTTGTTGGGACTGTCCTTAATTGGATCCTCCTTACCTGTCCTATGTCAGGTGGGGTCAAAATGAGAAGATATTAAGTGTGTAAACCATTATTTGGTTGAGGCAATTTGCACCTAGACCTTGTTGGTGACTTATTGCTTTGGGTTTTCAAAAGTCTTGAAGGATGCTTTAGAGAAGATTGGACCCTAGAGAGATTGTAGATCTCTGTGATGTTGTGGAATTAAAGATAACAAAGAAAGTAAAAGTTGATTTCAGATTTGAGATGGAATTGATGAAGAATGACATGATCACTGAGGTCATGAGAGCTCTTTCTAGTATGCCAAGGAATCTTGCTACTAATGATGGTTATGAGGAAGCTGCTAAAGACTTTGAAGTTGTTGGATCTAGTGGTGATGACTAGAGAGATAGATCTGGGGAAGATAGAACTGGTTAGTTACATAGATCTGGAGCTCAGTTACGTACTAGTTGCTGAATGGAAGTTTCCACTTTCTCTGGTACTTTGAGACCCAAGGACTTGATTGATTGGATTGGTGAATTAGAAGACTTCTTTGAGCTTGAAGAAATTGAAGATCCTCTTCAAGTAAGATTGGCACAGACTAAGCTAAAAGGACATGTTTCTCTTTGGTGGAAATAATTACAAAGAGATAGAGAATATTAAGGTGAAATGGAGATCAATCGGTGGAGTTTGATGGTGACTAAATTGAAAGCTAAGTTCATACTTGCTGACTATGAGCTTGACTTTCTTAAGAAGTTGTAGAATCTAAAGCAAAAAGATTTGACTATGAAAGACTATACTAAGGAGTTCTATAAGTTGAGTATTTGGTCAGGACAAAAAGAACTTGGTAAAGAAAAAGTAGCTCGGTATGTGATGGTTTGAGATTTAATATTTAGGATGAGCTTGGTATGCTAAAGATTGATTCAATCAAAGATTCTTATCAGTACACTCTGAAGGTAGAAGATAAGTTGAAAAGGAGACAACATAGTAATTCCTGAGGGAAGGAAAATATTGTTCACTCAGTGGACAACAAACTGATTGTTAAAGATGAACCAAAATATGTGGAATTGAAAAAGAAGATAGGTAGAGTTATCTTTAAGGGTACATGTTATAATTGTGGTGAAGGACACTATTCTTTTGAGTGTACATAGAAAATTTTTGGTGACCAAAAAATTGTTGTGGTAAATGAGAACATTCATAATGAACCTGAATCTAAGACCTTGCTAGTTCAGAGAACATTGCTTCGTGCAAAGGAGGAACCTTGTCAGAGGACTAACTTGTTTAGGACTAGGTGCAAGTCTAGAGGTAAAATTTGTGATGTAATTGTCAATAGTGGTAGTACTAATAACCTTGTTGCTGAGGACATGGTTCAGAAAATTGGTTTGAATAGACTGAAACATCCTCATCCTTATAGGATTGGTTGGTTACAAGATGTTCATGCTCTAGAAGTAAGGGAGTAGTGCTTTGTTGATTTTTAGATTGGCTAGTATAAGGATCTAGTGTTGTGTGATATTGTGGAGATTAATAGTTGTCATATATTTCTCGGTAGACCTTGGCAATATGAGTGCAAAGCTATGTATGATTGTGTCAAGAATGTGTTTACTATTGAGAAGGATGACATGAAGTTTTCCTTGATGCCTTTTATGGATATAACACTTGGTAGGAGAAGCCTGAGTATTGGTAGCCAAGTTGAGTTGTCAGATCCTAAGTGGATGGATGATTAGTATGGAGAACAAGCCCATGTATTATCAAGGAAAGACATGAAAAGACAAAGGAAACAAAAGTGGAAGAGTATGCAAGGTGAAGAGTTGAAGGACTTTTATGTGAAGAACTAGTTTGGGGTTTATGTGCTGAATCCTAGAATATTTTCTTCCATCCTATCAGAACATATTTTCAAACCTGGGGTGTCTGATACAGGGGCATTCTAGGGTACTCAGTGAATTTGCATGGAGGTGTGTTATTTTGGTTCTCTATTACTTGATTGTAGCTTTAACTGACGGTCTCAGTTATTGAAGGAAGTTTGGTCTCTAAAGGAACTCACTGAAACCTATTGTGCTTGGTGGAAATTTCACTCAATGATGCCTATGGTGCTTGATAATGCTTGGCATGGTTAGTTGTTTCACTAGTTCCTAGAAGTTCTAGTTTACCGACTAGAGTTCTTGAGGGTTTGGTTGTTAGAAATAGGGAATACTGAGAGGGGGGTGAATCAGTATTCTAAAAGCTTTAACTTTTTCCCAATTATGGATATAACAAATTATCTTAACACATGCATAACATAAGAAGCTAAACAACATGCATAGTAATAAAACTAAAGAACTCATAACACATTATTTGTTCTCAAGGAAACCTTGATCAAGGGAAAACCCCAGTGGGGAGGGTACCCACAAAGATCCAATAATCAAAAGTATCTTGTTAAGGATGTTGACCCTATTAGGAGTCTATTACATGCATATAGTGTCTCAGTCCTCATTAAGGGACTATAAACAAGTAATATACAATGTTCAATGATTACAAAAATAGGTTAAGGTACATAACCGTATACTTCTTGCATCACTTTTTCACAATTACATCTTTAAATATCTTTATACAAGTTATTAAGATTAATAAATTTCTAGTTAGCTATCATATTGAAAAATATCTTTATCCAAGGGTTAACATCCAAGATTTCATCCCTTTATATTGTTAAGTCATTATTTTGATAAACAAAATAATCCCTTAACACTTTTTCTATTCTGTCTTCATATTCTATCCTATCAACTCAACACTATCTTTAGTAAAACTGTCATAACTTCTTTCGTATATGTTGTACTAACTTGCAATCTAAGGTGAGTCTTCAATAGTCACCATAGAGTCTATTTTCAAGTGCACAAGCACTAAACTTACTCCAATCAACATCACAAATCAAAACTGTCATCAAGTTCATTGGTAAAAACACACTGTCTCATACTTAGACAATTTTCATTGCACTCTGACATACTAGCTCTCTGACCTATGCGATCTTCATGTAGATCATATGTTACCATAATGACAAAATATATGTAACCAACTCAACCAAATTTCCAATGATCTTCCCCTTTGTCATTGGTGGCAACATATGAGAAAATTGGCTAAGTCTTACAACTTCAAAATCTCAAAATTGTGGCTATAACAAAAATATATATATACTGTCCTTATGACTTCATGAATCCTCTCTATATACTATACTCCCCCTAAGAGTATGTATCCTTATCAATTTTTTTCTATATATCTCTCCCCCTTTGACAACAATGACACAAAAAAAAAGTAAGGAGGGTAACAAAACTGTGTTCACAAAAAGTTATACCTTACTTCAATATTGCAAAGCTAGTAGGCTTGCAACACAATCTGCAAAATTGATCTTCATAGCCTCTAACTCTTTCTCCCATTATTTCTTAATTGAATCTGCCACACTGAGTAATGCGCACAATCCATAAGATGCAATCTCATATGCTTGGAGATTTTCATAACTAAACTTTTGAAAAGATGTCTTGGTTGAAAGACATTCTTCCAATTGCCCTTCAATAGTGCTCAAAACTTAGAGAAATGTGCTCTCTTAAAAGAGTGAATCTCTTCAACTTCCTATCCTTGTCATCTTGTAAAACTCTCATTTCATCATAAATCTTGCACATTTTCTACTCAATATCAAATACCTTCAAATTGGGGCTCGAAAGAAGGTTTGTCTTATTCCAAATTTTTGCTTCCTTCACCTTCATCTTCTAAACTTCCTTTGCTACCAAGTTCTCTGATTTTGTACACTGGATGTACAAGGATTTTCCTCTTTCTAAATTCTTTCTCAAGTCCTTTATATAGATATCAAGTTATTGATATCATTCTTGATATTCTGACTAATGTCCAAAAGTGTTTTGGCCTCATAAGTTGCTTGAGCTTTCATCTTTGCTATATCAGATAGATTTTTAAACTCATTATCAAAAGTGTTCATTACTTTCTTTGCTCTCTCCAAATGGTCATCTTCTATAATTTGTGTAGTAATAATAGTTTGTAACTTCTCAGTAAGCTCTTTCAGGTATCCTTCAAGGCTCTTTACTTTCTTGTTCTTACCAATGATCTTGTTCAAAGATGTGATCAATTCCATCTAATCATCATCATCTACTTCCTTTCCCAAATTCTCAATCATAGAACCAATCTGAGTTTTCTTGCCAGTCTTAGGTGTAAGACTGATTTCTTCTTGAGTGGGAACATGTAATTGTTTCTCTACCACTTTAGGTTCTACAATTTTGGTTTCTGTCTTCTCTTCTCCTTTGGTACTACCTACTCTTCAAAAGCTAAATCATCAAATTTTTTTTCAAGTTTCTTGAATAAGTTATCATCACTATCCAAGGTGATCTTAGTTACTTCTACATTCATTACTTCATCCTCAATATTTATGGTTGGTGAAGAGGGAATGTCCTCTTTTTCTACTTCTTCTGCTTGATCTTTGTATTCTGCTGCAACTGATGATTCTCCAGCATTTTTTGACATAACCTTAATGATTGCTTGCTCTATTTTTGTGTTAACTTCTTCATATCTGCCTCCCATAATTTGAATAGTTCTCTTCTTGGTTCTCAAATGGGTGCTTAAATCCTCCATCTTGCACTTAAGTAATTTGCTCACATATTATTTTGTCTCAATCTCAGATATCTCATAGCCAAGAGGGTCTATGAACTTTGTTCTAGGTTCTACTGCTTCAATGTAAGTAAAGTCAGTATCAACCATGAAACATATCTCATTTTTATACTTCTTCACAAGAGACTGTGGGATCCTTGATCTGCTAGACATCAAATTCTAAAATGATTTAATTACCAACACTGCAGTTTCATTTACTTTATCAATAACATGCCTCCTATAAACTTGGTTAATCCTTTCCATTGTATTTTGGCCATCATTCTAGTCATTTCCAATTGTGAATGAAAATATTCTCAATAAATGAAAGAACATATAAGTGATTAGAGATGAGAATCTAAACTGTGAATACTTAGTCTTCTTTATCTTTTCCAAATTCTCAAACAATTGTCTCCTCAAAATCTCACACATATCAACTTGTACTTTATCCACACACATCAAATAATCTGCATGTATCATTCCAATTGCCATGTCATCCTCTCTTGATTTAGAACAAAACTTAGTTGTTAGGATCTTACATAAGTATCTGACATCATCTTGTTGTATCTTGCTAATTACTATTCCTTTGCCATTGTAGCATGAATTTGTGTTTTCTATGACTATTTTCCTCATGTTTTCTCATTCAAAGGAATTTCTCCAATTTTAGATAGTCTAGTTACTTCATGAATTAAGTAAGTTGTAATATCTATTACTCTGTCATCTAACCAAAACTTTCCATTGTGAATTCTGCTTAGGATTATCTTGGTACATTCATCATTGTCAAATTCATATTGTAAAGCATACTTAATGATCTCATTATCTTTCAAATACTCAAACCCTACTTTCAATGACATGTCCTGATTATAGATCTTTTGATATTCCTCTGTGAAATCACTATCACTGATAGTCTCTATTTTACATCCCAAATAACTTCTAACATTCTCTAGATGTAAAACTCTGTATGGTACAGATGACAAAGCTAACCTAGGATCATATTCCAAGGGTTCTACTAGTTCCCTTTTCATCTTAGGTCTATTCTTATCTTTGACATTGTGAATCAAAGAAATATCCATGATATCTTCTAATTCCTTAACTGATTTAAAGATCTACCAAGTAAAATACCTCGATTTCATGATTTAAGATTCAACACAAAATTCTTCACCAAATCCTTGCAAAATGCTTCCAATCACTACTCTTTGATCTCCTTAACACTTGTATTCACTTTGATGATCAAATAACACCATTCTTGACCTTTTATCAATTCAATCTCACTTAGATCTAACATCACATTCAATTCTTTTGCCACTTTTTTCTAAAAAGTTGATTTTGTTAACCTACAAAACTTAAAACTTCTTGCGATCTCAAAAACATAATATTTTTCTTTACGTTCTTAACCATAGCATTAGAACATCACATAATACCTTGCATTAACTATGCAAGACTCAATTCATCATATATCAAATTCTACACTAATCTAAGTTCCTATTCTACTGTAATTTTCATGAATTAAGTTCTTTGAGATGGGTTAGGTAAAGATTCATTCTTACCATTTAATACTTCACCTTTTTGACTGCCTTCAATGCTAAATATGTCTCCTTGATCTATGCTTTTAACAAACTTCTCTTCATCTGAATTACTACAACATCTGTTCTAACTATTGCTTGCATCTTCATTTCTTCTTACATGACTTCTAGGGTTAGGATTGGTATGAAAAACTCTACTGTTCATTCTGCAAAACCTTGTTGTGTGTCCAATCTTGTTACATATCTAACAAACTATTCCATTGTTTCCATATCTTGGTCCAAGCTAATTGATCTGTGATCTACAATTTCTAGCAATGTGTCCAACCTTGTTGCATCTATAACATAATACTCCATTTCCCTTGTTCATATCTTTAGTAGGTTTCTTATCTGCATGGTTAGTATTTCTAAACATTCTACTACTATTGTTATTGTCAACAAATTTAGGTTTTCTACATTCAATAGCTCTATGTCCAAAACCATGACAATTATAACAATAACCATTAAGAGGTTTAAATTTCTTACCTATGAAATCTGTCTTCATATGACCAACAGTATTACAAGCCAAACATCTACCTTTGAATTCTCTTTGCATACCTTTAGGTGATTCCTCTTGCTTAGGTGATTCACTTTTTCACAATTACATCTTTACATATCTTTATACAAGTTATTAAGGTTAATAACTTTCTAGTTGGATATCATATTACAAAATATCTTTATCCAAGAGTTAAAATCCATGATATTGTCCCTTTATATTGTTAATTCATTATTTTGATAAACAAAATAATCCCTTAACTCTTTATCTATTCTATCTTCATATTCTATCATGTCAGCTCAACACTGTCTTTAGTAAAACTATCATAACTTCTTCCGCACATGTCGTACTAACTTTCACTCTAAGGTGAGTCTTCAATAGTCACCATAGAGTCTATGTTCAAGTGCACAAGCACTAAACTTACTCCAATAAATATCACAAATCAAAACTGTAATTAGGTTCACTGGTAAAAACACACTATCTCATACTTAGACAATTTGCATTGCACTCTGACATACTAGCTCTTTGATCTGTGAAATCTTCATGTAGATCATATGTTTCCATAATGACAACATCTATGTAACCAACTCAGCCAAATTTCCAACATTGGTTGGCTGAATTGGTGCATTTATTGTTGGTAGATTTTGTTGTGTTCTCCTATGTAGATCTTGAGGCTGACATGGATAATTAAATGTTTGTAAGGTTATTTGTAAGATGATTGTTGTTGCATTTAATATTTTTTTGTAATAGGAACTGACTTGGCTTAGGATTTAATTGTTTCTTCTAGCTGACTTGTGGCTGAAGATTAGTACTTAAGAAGTGTTTGGGTAGTTGTTTAAGGGAAGATTAGAGGTAGTGAAAGTAGTAGATTTTATGAGATAGAAGCTTAGATTTTAGATCCTGTGAGATCTTGAAGATCAGATTGTTTATCTAATAGTTTGTAATAGAAGAGATAGTGTTTTTCATGCTTGGAGACAAGGAGATTTCTTGGTGGCTTGCGAGCTCAAGTTCAGATCTCCCTTAGGGTTTCCATCAGTTGCTGATTTTTTCAGAGTTGGAATAGCTAGAGAGATTGTAGAAATACCTTTGACTGTATTTGGACCTAACCCAAATGGCCTTACAACTAGGCATGTTAATAAAAATTCAGTTGAAAATATTGTCTTGTTGTATTATTCCACATTGTGGTGTTTGGCTACTTTTTGGGACTATCTTTAGTTGGATCCTCCTTACCTGTCTCGTGTCAAGGAGCCATCAAAGTATAGCTTCCATATGGGTTGTTCTTTGATCATACATATGTCTTCATCAAGGAGTTCCATGATTAGTGGATATACATCCACAAGAGGTACTTCTACTAGCTAATCAAAAATTACTTTCCCTTTGATTGCTTTCTAATCTACATACTGAATGTCAAACTCACTGAGTAGCATGACCCATTTTTCCATACAACCTATGAGAGTTATCTTGGAAAATAGATAATTGAGTGGGTCCACCTTTGAAATGAGCTTGATTGTGTGGCTAAGCATGTAATGTCTAATATATTTAGTGGTGAAGAACACTATGAGGCATGCTTTCTCCATGGGTGAATAATTAAGCTCATAGCTGACAAGAGTTTGGCTGATATAGTAGATGGCTCTCTCTCTCTCTATTGTTGTCATCATGTTGTACTAAGAGTACCCCCAATGTAGTAGTGCTTTCCAAAATGTAGAGTATGAGAGGGTGTCCTAAAACTAGCGGTACAAGGATGGGAGAGCTTCAAACCATAATGATGGAGATGATCGAACACACTTTCAAGGATGTCTATGTGTTCACATCATGTTTTGGATTTTGCAAGTATATCATCCACATAGTCTTCCAAGATTTTGTGGACAATATCATGGGAGATGGCTGTCATTGCTCACTGATATCTGGCTCATGTGTTCTTCAGACCAAATGGCATCATGTTGTTATAGAAGGCACCCCATGGAGTGGTGAATGCTATTTTGTGTTGATCTTCTTCTGCTATATGGATCTGATTGTATCTTGAGAAGCCATCCATGAGTGACAACATCTCATGGCCCACTATGAGATCTACAATCATATCTATGTTGGGTAGTGGGAAATCATCTTTGAGACATGCTTTGTTGAGATCTCTAAAGTCAGTACATATTCTCATTTCTCTAGAAGGGTTAGTGATAAGCACCATGTTGGAGATCCACTAAAAAATAATCAATGGCTCTAATGATATTTTCTTGGAGGAGCTTTTCTAACTATTTTTTCACCAATAGGGCTACTTTGGGATGCATTTTACATAGCTTATACTTTACTAGCTTGGTATTAGGGTCCACTACAAGATTGTGCATAACAAGACTTAGATCAAGCACGAGCATGTGTGCATATGACAATGCAAAGTTGATAGTGGCTTCTTTGAGGAGTGTTGTAAATGCCATTTCTTCATCTTCTATTAAAGATGCTACAATGTAAGTGATTCTTGGGTATTCTTTTGTGCCCAAGTTGACTGTCTTGGTTTCCTCTATGGTGATAGGTGATTGCTCTGGTCTATAATCTTGGATGGGAGGAAGAGGCAAGTCTCCATTTTTAGTGCCTCAGAGAGGTTTTCACCAAAGGATACACCCTTTATTTTATCATTTTTAGAATAAGAATGTTCCCTAGAGGGGTTTTCACATAAGGAATCATACTTTTCTTTTTCTTTTTCACTTTTGTGACTAAACCTTGCCTGTTCCCCAAAATATCCTTTAGGGTCAACTTTATAGATGTTAGTTAATTATGAATCTTGATCTTCTTGTGGTCCTGATGCCCCCATGAATTCTAGGAGCACTTTCATACTTTGGAACTCATCAAGGGTAAGTGCACAAAGATGAGGGACCAAAAAGGGGGTATAAGATGCCACTTTTTTCCTAAAATTAGAAAACTCTAAACTTCAACAAGAAATTGAAGATAGTTAGACTCAAAATTTTAAGATGTGACAAAAAAAAGAGTTGTAATACTCTGAATCTAGTTCCTAAACTACTAACTTATTTTGAAAATCGTGCAGATTAAGGCCCTCAAAAAGGGGGAGCAACAAAAGTGGTCCTATTTTGTGTGAGAAAACATAACATAGTGTCTGGTGTGCTCCCCCTAAAATGTTAACTTTGTTGGAAAAATGGTCAGTGCTCCCCTCGAGATTCATGACATGGTTTAATAGCCTCTTGTGTCTTCTATAAGTCTATTGGTTGTATCGGGCATTAACAAGTTGATCTTTTGGTACAATAACAACCACTACTTGTAACAAGTGGTATTAGAGCTTGGTCATAGGTTTGAATCCCCTCGGGTAACACTGAGGGGGAGATTGTTGGAAAAATGGTTAGTGCTCCCCTTAGGATTTGTGACCTAGTTTAACAGCCTCCTATGTCTTCTATAAGTCTAGTGGTTGTATCAGGCATTAACAAGTTGATCTTTTGGTGCAACGACAACCACTACTTGTAACAAAAAAAAAATTTGAATTTTTTTAATTGCTCTAGTGAGAAGTTAGCTAACACCACATAGTTTATCCCAGAATTTTTTGGTAATTTTTGATGAATGTATAATTTTTGATGAATTTACGAAGTGCACACATCCTGAAAAAATGAAATTTCTGTGTGCTCCCCCTAGAAATCATTTAAAACTAATCAAAAATCAAATTTTCTTTTTTTTTAAAAAGTGTGTAGAATGGAGTTTAGTTTATAAAAATGTAACTTGTTGCAAAATTCGATGAATGAGCCAAAATCTATGCCCAAAATACTACATGTTGGTTTTTTACAAAAAATGAACATACATAGAAAATAAATTAGAGTTGAAAAACTTAACATAATCAAAATTCAAAATAAATTATATGCTTAGATAGCTAATAGAGAGATCTGCAATATCACATCGTCTGATTTTTACATTCTTGAGCCACAAGTAAACCTGACGAGGAGCACAGAAAAAAAGATGTCATTATTTTGTATGTTTGCTGGAAAACATGTCTCAGGCCTATTTCAATCATCCAAGCCTTTGGGTTGGATCTCCAAGGCAAATCCAAGCATTAGGATTGGTAAATTTCAATGTCTTACAAAGCATGTGCACCCTACTAAAATCCATGAATTCCATATGGCGTGTGCCCTATGAAAGTCATAGATTTCAATAGTGTGCTCCCCCTATAGGGTGTGTGCCCTATTTAAGTCATATATTTAAATAGTGATGAGAAATAGTTAGAGAGAGAGAGAGAGTCTCTCTCTCTCTCTCTACACCTTCCTATCCTCTATATTTTCCCTTCTTACCATCTTTCACCCCCTCTCTCTCTCTCACACACAGATATGCTCTCTCTCACCTTCCTACCCTCTATATTCCCTCTCTCTCTCTCTCTCTCTCTCACATAGACACACACACACACACACACACATATGCTCTCTCCCACCTTCCTACCCCCCCCCTCTCTCTCTCTCAAATGTAAGTTCATTTCCACCTTTGGAAAGGCAGTCTCACTCCTTATTTTATAACAAAGGGAAGCCATCTATTGTCCAAGGTTTTAATTCAGCTAACAAGTGGAGAGCTTCTCAAGGTACTGATACCTTTCATAGAGAAGTTCCTGATTCATCTCAAGGTTCTCATTTAGGTGGCCAACTCCTTGGAGGTCCACAAATAGACCCATTGATTTCCCAATTTGGTAAAAGGGTAGATGCAATTTTGGAAGGAGTATCCCAATTGAAGAGAAATGGAAATTCCAATGAGCATAAAGTTATTATAGATCCAATGGCTAGGTAAATGCTAGTGGAAACCTCATTCACCACACATAGTCGTTTGATCACCGTTGACGAGTCCGGGCTGAAGTGTCCCTCAAGTTCACTTAAGAATGAAATCAATGATCTTTGTGGGGTCATATCTCAAGCTCATGTAAGGTAGAATTGATCCATTAATTTCTATAGGACCATGTTTCTTGGGCCTTCAAAAGCCTGTCTTGGTTTTGAGAGATTCAACTTCATTTAAATTTGGAAAAACATTCTTGGTCAATGTCAGAACTCACAGTGTTCCTTAGTTTAAATGGCCAATGTTATGTATCCTTCCAACCATCAGTCATAGAAACAAACCATCTATTCCAAAATCTCTGAATGACCGGGTAAATGCTAGTGGCAACCTCATTCACCACGCATAGTCATTCGATCCCTGCCAATGAATCTGGGCTGAAGTGTCCCTCAAGGTCACTTAAGCATGAAATCATAAATCTTTACAAGGTCATATCTTGGAGCTCATGTGAGGTAGCATCAATCCATTAGTTGCTACGGGACTCTGTTGTCAGGGCCTATAATAACCTGTCTTGATTTTTAGAGATTTAAGTTTGTTTAAAATTGGAAACACATTCTTGGTAGATGTTGGAACTCAAAGTGTTCCTCAATTCAAATAGACAACATTATGTATCCTTCCAACCATTAGTTGTAGCATGGAACCATCTATTCCAACAACTCTAAATGGCTAGGTAAACTCTAGTGGAAGCCTCTTTCACCATGCACAGTCATTCAATCCCTGCTAATGACTCTGGGCTGAAGTGTCCCTCAAGGTCCCTTAACCATAAGATCATGTGAGGTAGCATTGATCTATCATGTGATATGAGACCATGTTGTTAGGCCCTACAAAATCCTATCTCAATTTTCAGAGATTCAATTTCATTTAAAATTGGCAACATAGTCTCAGTCGATGTCAGAACTCAAAGTGTTCTGCAGTTCAAATAGCCAATGTTGTGTATCTTTCAAACCATTGGTTGTAGAATCAAACCAACTATTCCAATAGCTCTGAATGGCTAGGTAAATGCTAGTGGAAACCTCATTCACTATGCACAATCATTCGATCCCCACCGATGACTCCGAGACGAAGTGTCCCTCAAGGTCCCTTAAGCATGAAATTAGTGATCTTTGCGGGATCATATCTTTGAACTTGTATGAGGTAGCATCAATCCATTAGGTGCTACAAGACCATGTTTCCAAGGCCTACAATAGCCTATCTTGGTTTTCAGAGATTCACATTCATTTAAATCAGCAACACATTCTCGATCGATGTTAGAACTCAAAATGTTCCTTAGTTCAAATGGGCAACGTTGCATATCTTTCCAATCATTGGTCATAGTATGTAGTCATCTATTCCAAAACCTCCAAATGGATAAGTAAATGCTAGTAGAAATCTCATTCAGCACACATGGTCATTTGATCCCCGCTGACGACTCTAGGCCGAAGTGTCCCTCAAGGTCCCTTCAACATGAAATCAAAGATCTTTGTGGGGTCATATCCCAGAGCTCATGCAAGGTAACATGGATCTGTCAAGTGCTATGGGACCATGTTGCCAAGGCCTCCAATAGCCTATCTCAGTTTTCAGAGATTCAAGTTCATTTAAAATTGACAACATATTCTTGGTCGATGTCAGAACTGAAAGTGTTCATTAGTTCAAATGACCAACATTGCATATCTTTCCAACCACCAGGTTTAGCATGGGACCAACTGCTCCAATAACTCTAAATGGCCAGATAAACACTAGTGGCAACCTCATTCAGTGCACATGGTCATTTGATCCCAGTCGATGACTCTAGGCTGAAGTGTCCCTTAAGGCCCCTTCAACATGAAATCAACGATCTTTGTAGGGTCATATCTCAGAGCTCATGTGAGGTAGCATCAATCCATCAGGTGCTACGGGACTATGTTCCTAAGGCCTACAATAAAATGTCTCAATTTTTAGAGATTCAAGTTCATTTAATTTTGGCAACATATTCTCGATTAATGTCAGAACTGAAAGTGTTCCGCAATTCAAATGACCAATGTTGTGTATCTTTCAAACCATCAGTCATAGAATCAAACTGTATGTTCCAACAGCTCCAAATGGTCGAGTAAATGCTAGGGGCAACCTTGTTTGGCACATACAGTCATTTGAACCCCGTCGATGACTCTGAGCTGAAGTGTCCCTCAAGGTCCCAAAAGCATGAAATCAATGATCTTTGTGGGGTCATATCTTGGAGCTCGTGTGAGGTAGCATGGATCCGTCAAGTGCTACGAGACCATTTTGCTGAGGCCTACAATACCCTAGCTTGGTTTTTAGAGATTCAAGTTCTTTTATATTTGGAAACATAGTCTCAGTTGATGTCATAACTCATAGTGTTCCTTAGTTCAAACGGCCAATGTTGCATATCTTTCCAATCATCGGTCGTAGCATCAAACAATCTATTCCAACAGCTTTGAATGGCTGGGTAAACACTAGTGGAAACCTCATTCTCCATGCATAATCATTCAAACCTTGTCAATGACTATGGGATGAAGTGTCCCTCAAGGTCCCAACAACATGAAATTAGTGATCTTTGTGGAGTCATATTTTAGAGCTCATGCAAGGTAGCCTCAATCCATCAGGTGCTACAAGACCGTGTTTCCAAGGTCTACAATAGCCTATCTCAATTTTTAGAGATTCAAGCTCATTTATATTTGGAAACACATTCTTGATCGATGTCAGAACTCATAGTGTTCCTCCGTTCAAACAACCAACATTGTGTATCTTTCCAACCGTTGGTCGTAGCATCAAACCATCTATTCCAATAGTTATGAATGGTCAGGTAAATGCTAGGGGAAACCTCATTTGACACATAGTTTTTTGAACCCTGTCGATGACTCCAAGCTGAAGTGTCCCTCAAGGTCCCTTAAGCATGAAATCAGTGATCTTTGCAAGGTCATATCTTGGAGCTCGTGCAAGGTAGCATCGATCCGTCAGGTGCTACGAGACCATGTTTTTGAGGCCTATAATAGTCTATCTCAGTTTTTAGAGATTCAAGTTTGTTTATATTTGGCAACAAATTCTTAGTTGATGTCAGAACTCACAGTGTTCCTCAGATCAAATGGCCTACATTGCATATCTTTCAAATAGTCGATCGTAGCATCGAACCGTTTGTTCCAACAACTTTGAATGGATAGATAAATGCTACTAACAACCTTTTTTAGCACACACAGTCATTCAGATGCCACCAATGACTCTGAGGTGGGCAATAGGATGAGTGAAAATATGTATTATAGTGTTTTTCATTAACAATCAGTCAGTTAGGGGACAATTAGAAGTTAGTTTGTAAAAGCATAAGGTTGCACATCCACATCTGCCATAGTAGTCTTATTAATAGAAGAAATCTTGCCAACATTAGGGTACCCAAAGATCAAAATAGGCTTGGTATTGGGGTCAATCGACAACAACCTTTCCATATGTTGCCTCACCTATTCGAGGTCATGTCTTTATATTGTGACTATCCCATGGAACATGGAACACACTAATGAATATAAATGTTTGATTCCACGTGATCTTGGATAGGTTGTGACATAGAAATATTGCCTTATATTATATTTATAGATTTTTGCATTCATTTCATTATTTTTGTTATTATTATAGTCAAGGAATTGACTATCATTGAGGAAACTGACTGGCATTTGTAGCACAGTCAGTAAGTTAAACATACATCGATAAACATACAAGCATAACTATAAGGCATGGGAAATTTACAAAGCATAAGATATCCACATAAATATAAATTAGTATACATCAATACATCAAACACATGAATTGCATATCTAAAACATAAAAAAATATATTCATAGGGCATGAAGGGTATGTGCAGGATCATGGTATACCATACTATGGCTTTAAGTGACAATGAAAAATTACAAAATCAATGTTAGTCAACTTGACGTAAAAAGTTGAACATCTTATGAACCTTATGTGAAAAAGTTGTAAGAGTAGAATATGTAGGGAATTGAATGTAGTTTCTAAACTACTAGCCCTTGTTTGAAATTTTTTTTGTCTAATTGTTCAAAATTTTAGGGAAAAGATAAGGAGTACGTGTATGTCTGACCACCTTAATCACAATCAAATGATGATATATTTTTCCAAGATTCTAGATATAAGTAGTAGACTCATGCCTGGATGTGACACATATTTTTTTATAATTTTTGGTCAAATAAATAATTAATTATGAATTTTTTGCTACAACTTTTTCAGAATAAAAAAACTCTCATGTCTGACCACCTTAACTAATTCAAAATTTTACCAAATTCAAAACTTTTTTTTTCTTATAGTAGCCAAAGCATAGAATGTGATGCATGTTTTAGATTTCAAAAAGGTTAAACAGTTTGAAAGTTATAGTTGTTTTTCAATTAGTATGTCAATTACGACTTTAAAGATAACTCAATTTTAAAATAAGTAATAATTACTTAAAAAACTCAAAATTTGATAGCAATTATATCAATGGAAAGCTGATAATGTCTTTAAGAAACCCTTTTTGTTTCATCAATTTCGGGTGAAAAAATAGTCATCATCTACATGGTCAAAGTCTTGGTATCAAGAACTATCTCCTGAAACATGCCTAAAGTGTTGACCACCCACGTTTGGTAATGCCTAAGCAAATACCAAGCCTAATTGGATATCTGATAAAATCGGATATCCAATATTTTTGGATATTCGAAAAAGCCCGCGTATTTTGAAATTTCAAATTTGAATTTCCCCACTTTTCCCAAATTCAAGTTTGATAATAAATGTATTTTTTTCATAGTAATATTAATTGTGTTATACTAAGTTGTATTATTTTTATGTTAATATTAATTCAAGTTTCATATTAAATTATATTTTTGTTATGTTAATATTAATTTCATTTTAATCATTAATATTAAATAATAATAGCATAGCATTAATATTATAATATAAATTTTTATATTAGTATGTATTATATTATTTGATATACAAAATGATTTCAAAAAAATACTTGCATAGTTGATTTGAGGATAGACAGTTTCAGCCCAAATCCTTTTGAAAGTATCCAACATAGGATTTTTGTACAAAATCCTTGTAATTTCAGCAGTCTGACTATACTGAATAAGTAGATCATGTCAATGGAATTCCCCTTGATTGAATATAATCAATTGATTTTTTAACTCTTGAAAAGAAATTTCACACAGATGTAGAACCATCATACACTCATCATCTGTTCTAGAAACTAACAATGGCATAAAAATTGATGTAAGAACATTTAAGGTACATTGTCCACAAAAAGGTATATGAAACCTTTAAATATACATTAAAAAGTGGAGGTGAAGGCTCTAGATCTGAGAGAGAGAGAGAGAGAGAGAGAGAGAGAAACATCTAGTTCATCTACTCGACTGGGGCATATTTGGGAACAGACTGTCTCCATTTAAACTCAAGTCTCTAAAAGTAGTTATATTTGTTAGTGGAGGAGATAAAACCATTGGATAATGCTATGGTCACTGGAATCTCCATTTCTCTTCAATTGGGATACTCTTTCCAAAATTGCATCTACCCTTTTACCAATTTGGGAAATCAATGGGTCTATTTGTGAACCTCGAAGGAGTTGGTCACCTAAATGAGAACCTTGAGATGAATCAGGAACTTTTCTATGAAAGAGATTAGTACCTTGAGAAGCTCTCCACTTGTTAGCTAAATTAAAAACTTGGACCATAGATGGCTGCCCTTTGTTGTAAAATGAGTGATACTACCTTGCCAAAGGTGGCAACGCACTTACATTTGAGGGATAATGCCCAACATGAGTAACCTAGTTTCCCAATTCCCATATATGCAAAGCCATTGACGAATAGGCATTTCTAATAGAAATATTTGTGGTGCTAGAATGAAGTGCATGACCAAATTCTTTGCCTGCTAATGAACCAATTTGAGGCTTCATTTCACATTTCTCTATGGATAATTCCACAGCAATTGTTACTTCTCTATCTCAATTTTTTGTGTCAGTGTACATGTGCACTAAAGAACTTCTATCACTAGTTGAGCTACTAGAAGATGGTGAGTACTCATCATCATCATATGACATAGGCTCACATGTATAGCTTACTTCTTTCCTTTTCCGCTTTCCCCTTCCTAGCTATTTCTCCTTAACTGTAACTTCTATCATGGGTCCAAGAAGCTCTTCCCACGCTTTCCCATTAATATGCAAATATTTTTTTCAGGAATAGTATTTTCTACATTTATTATCATATTGATTTGATTTCCTAGCTCTTCACTTGCTTTTCTCATTTTGCACATCATAGGCTAGGATTTGACAGCGTGTATGACCTTGGTACTACCGACATTAATGATAAATTTTACCTTTTAGCTATTAAATTTTTGTCATTTTTCCTGTATGATGCTTTTGTGTACAAATTGTGGATATTCTCTAGGAAACTTTTCATTTTTTCCTATAGGATGCCTTTTATACAAATTTTATCACATGTAAGGACCCCTAGGAAATCCTCATGACCCCTATGGACACATTGGAATGATCAAATGTGTCCCAAGGGGTGCTATGACCCCTTTAGACACACTTGAGCATTCAAATGTGTCAAAAGAGATCATGGGGACTTCCTAGGGGTCCTAGTATGTCATATCACATGTTAGGACCTCTAGGAAGTCCTCATTACTCCTATGCAAACATTGGAATGTTCAAGTGTGTCCTAAGGGGTCCTACGACCCCTTCCGACACACTTGAGCATTCAAATGTATCGAAATGGGTCATGGGGATTTTTGAGGGGTCCTACTATGCCTAATCACATGTTAAGACCCCTAGGATGTCCCCATGAGCCCTTTTGACACATTTGAATGCTCAAGTATGTCGTTAGGGGTCCTATGACTCTTTAGGACACACCTGAGCATTCCAATGTGTTGAAAGGGGTCATGGAGAGTTCCTAGGGGTCCTAGTACACCTTGTCACATGTTAGGACCCCTTTAAAGCTCTCGTGACACCTATGGACACATTGGAATGCTCAAGTGTGTCCTAAGGGGTCCTACGACCCCTTCCAACACACTTGAACATTCAAATGTGTTGAAAGGGGTCATGGAGAATTCCTAGGGGTCCCAATATGCCTTATCATGCATTAGGATCCCTAGGAAGCCTCTTTGACCCCTATGGACACATTGGAATGCTCAAGTGTGTCCTAAGGGGTCCTACTATGTCTGAACATGTGTTAGGACCCCTAGAAAGTCCCCATGACCCCTTTTCACACATTTGAATGCTCAAGTGTATCCTAAGGGGTCCTACAACTCGTTAGGACACACTTGAGAATTCAAATGTGTCAAAAGGGGTCATGGGGACTTCCTATGGGTCCTAGTATGCCTTATCACATGTTAGGACTGCTAGCAAGTCCCCATGACCCATTTTGACACATTTAAATGCTCAAGTGTGTCGCAAGGTGTCCTATGACTTGTTGGGACACACTTGAGCATTCAAATATGTTGAAAGGGGTCATGGGAAATTCTTAGGGGTCCTAGTATGCCTTATAACATGTTAGCACCCCTACAAAATCTCCATGACCCCTTTCAACACATTTGAATGCTCAAGTGTATCCTAACAAGTCTTAGGACCTCTTAAGACACACTTGAGCATTCAAATGTTGAAAGGGGTCATGGGGAATTCCTAGGGGTCCTAGTTGCCTTATCACGTGTTAGGACCCCTAAGAAGTCCCCATGACCCATTTTGACACATTTGAATGCGCATGTGTGTCCTAAGGGTTTTTGAAACTCATTAGGACACACTTGAGCATTCAAATGTGTCAAAAAGGGTCATGGGGAGTTCTTAGGGGTCCTGTCCTACTATGCCTTATCACATGTTAGGAAAACTAAGAAGTCCCCATGACCCCTTTGGACACATTGGAATGCTCAAGAGTGTCCTAAGTGGTCCTACAACCCCTTCTGACACACTTGAGCATTCAATTTTTTTGAAATGGGTCATGGGGACTTCCTAGGGGTCCTAGTACTCCTTATCTTTCTTTAGGACCCATAGGAAGTCCCCTTGACCCCTGTCAACACATTTTAGTGCTCAAGTGCGCCATAAGAGGTCCTACAACTCTTAAGGACACACTTGTGAATTCCAATGTGTCAAAAGGGGTCATGGGAAATTCCTAGAGGTCCTAGTATTCCTTATCATGTGTTAGGACCCCTAGGAAGTCCCCATGACCCCTTTTGACACATTTGAATACTCAAGTGTGTCCTAAGGGGTCCTACGAATCATTAAGACACACTTGAGCTTTTAAATGTGTCAAAAGGGGTCATGGGGACTTCCTAGGGGTCCTACTATGCCTTATCATGAGTTAGGACCCCTAGGAAGTCTCCATGTCCCCTTTCAACACATTTGAATGCTCAATTGTGTCCAAATGGGTCTTATGACAATTTAGGACAAACTTGAGCTTTCCAATTTGTCGAAAAGGGTCATGGGGACTTCCTAGGGTTCCTAGTATGTCTTATCACGTGTTAGGACCCCTAGGAAGTCCCCATGACCCCTTTTGATGCATTTGAATAATCAAGTGTGTCCTAAGGGGTCCTATGACTCTTTAGAACATACTTGAAAATTCAAATGTGTCGAAAGGGGTCATGGGGACTTCCTAGGGGTCCTAACATGTGATAAGGTGTACTAGGACCCCTAAGAAGTCTCCATGACCCATTTCAACACATTTGAATGCTCAAGTCTATCCTAAAGAGTCGTAGGACCCCTTAGAACACATTTGAGGGTTCAAATGTATCGAAAGGGGTCATGGGAACTTCTTAGGGGTCCTAGTATGCCTTATCACATGTTAGGACCCCTAGGAAGTCCCCATGACCCCTTTCAACACATTTGAATGCTCAAGTGTGTCCTAAGAGGTCCAACAACTTGTTAGGACAGACTTGAGCACTCAAATGTGTTGAAAGGGGTCATGGGGATTTTCTAGGGGTCTTAGTACACCTTATCACATGTTAGGACCTATAAGAAGTCCCCATGATCCCTTTTGAGACATTTGAATGTTCAAGTGTGTCCTAAGGGGTCCTATGACTCTTTAGGAAATCCTTGAGCATTTCGACGTGTCGAAAGGGGTCATGTGGACTTCCTAGGGGTCCTAGTACACCTTGTCATGCGTTAGGAGCCCTAGGAAGTTCCCATGACTCCTTTTAACACATTTGAATGCTCAAGTATGTCCTGAGGGGTCCTACGACACTTTAGGACAATCTTGACCATTCAAGTGTGTCAAAGGTGTCATGGGGAGTTCCTATGGTTCCTAACACATGATAAGGCATACTAGGACCCCTAAGAAGAATGCATGACTCCTTTAAACATATTTGAATGCTCAAGTTTGTCCTAAAGAGTCATAGGAACCCTTAGGACACACTTGAGGGTTCAAATGTGTTGAAAGGGGTCATGGGGATTTCCTAGGGGTCCTAGTATGCCTTAGCACATATTAAGACCCCTAGGAATTCCCCATGACCCTTTTTGACACATATTTTTAGCTGAAGTGTGTCCTAAGGGGTCCTACGACTCTTTAGGACACACTTGAGCATTCCAATGTGTCAAAAGGGGTCATGGGGACTTCCTAGGGGTCCTAGTATGCCTTATCACGTGTTAGGACCCCTAGGAAGTCCCCATAACCCCTTTCGACACATTAGAATGCTCAAGTGTGTCCTAAGGGGTCCTACGACCCCTTTTGACACACTTATCATTCAATTGTGTCAAAAGGGGTCATGGGGACTTCCAAGGGGTCCTCGTACACCTTATCACCTATCAGGACCCATAGGATGACCCCATGACCTCTTTCAACACATTTAAATGCTCAAGTATGTCCTAAGGGTTCCTACAACTCTTTAGGATACACTTGAGCATTCAAATGTGTCGAAAGGGGTCATGGGTACTTCCTAGGGGTCCTAGTATGCCTTATCATGTTTTAGGACCTATAGGAACTCCTCATTACCTCTTTTGACATATTTTAATGCTCAACTATGTCCTAAGGGTTCCTACAACTGATTAGGACACACCTTAGCATTCAAATGTGTCAAAAATTGTCATGGGGACTTTCTAGGGTTCCTACTACACTTTATCACGTGTTAGGACCCATAGGAAGTCCCCATGACCCCTTTTGACACATTTGAATTCTCAAGTGTGTCCTAAGGGGTCCTATGACTCCTTAGGACACACTTGAGAATTCCAATATGTCGAAAGGGGTCATGGAGATTTCCTAGGGCTACTAGTATGCCTTATCATGTGTTAGGACCCCTAGGAAGTCCCCATGATACCTTTCAACACATTTCAATTCTGGAGTATGTCCTAAGGGGTCCTATGACTCATTAGAACATACTTGAGACTTCAAATGTGTTGAAAGGGGTCATGGGGACTTCTGAAGGGTCCTACCACACCTTATCACATGTTAGGACCCCTAGGAAGTCACCATGACCCCTTTCAATGCACTTGAATGCTCAAGTGTGTCCTATGGTGTCCTATGACTATTTAGGACACACCTTAGCATTCCAATGTGTTGAAAAAGGTCATGGGGCCTTCCTAGGAGTCCTAGTATGCCTTATCATGCATTAGGACCCCTAGGAATTCCCCATGACCCCTTTTGACACATTTGAATGCTCAAGTGTGTCCTAAGGAGTCATATGACTCTTTAGGACACACTTGAGTATTCAAATGTGTTGAAAGGGGTTGGGGGGACTTCCTAGGGGTCCTAATGTGTGATAAGGTGTACTAGGACCCCTAAGAAGTCCCCATGACCCCTTTCAACATGTTTGAATGCTAAGGTGTATCCTAAAGAGTCGTAGGACCCCTTAGGACATTCTTGAGGGTTCAAATGTTTTGAAAGGGGTCATGGGGAGTTTCTAGGGGTCTTAGTATGCCTTATCACACTTTAGGACCCTTAGGAAGTCCTCATGACCTCTCTCTCTCTCTCTCTCTCTCTCTCTCCCTCTCTCTCTCTCTCAATCTCTCTCTTTCTCCTCTCCTAACTCTCCTCTCTCTCTCTATCTCTCTCTAGGTGAGAGAGAGAAAAAGAGGAGAGAGGAGAGAAAGATAGGAGAGAGAAAGGTGAGTGAGATCTCTCTCTCTAGGTGAGAGAGAGGAGAGAGGAGAGAGAAAAGTGAGAGTGAGAAAGAGTAAGATATCAGATATCTGATAATATTAGATATTTGATATTATTGGATATCTGATTCTTTTCACTGGTGTTAAAAAAAAACAAGCTTCTCTAGGTCCCTCCAGAGAGTCATGTGTTTTTCATGAATTACGAGATTTGAGTTGCAGCGGGAAGACAAAAAACCACTTTTTGGGGTGATTTTCGCTATTACCAAAGGTATTTCATCTTTTTTTGGTGTGATTTTCTCGATTACCAAAGGTATTTCATCTTTTTTGGGGGTGATTTTCTCTATTAGCAATTGTATTTCATCTTTTTATTGGGTGATTTTATCAATTACCAAAGGTATTTCATCTTTTTTTGGGGAGATTTTCTCTATTACCAAAGGTATTTGCATCTACCTTTTGGTCTAACTATGGGGTGTTGTAGTCGTCAAAAGCATAAATGGAAGAGGAATCTCACAAATGAAGATGTTGAAGTGTATAAAGAAATGGCTAGGGTTGCCCACTGGAATAAGAGATAAGGAATGTTAAATATGAATGAAGATGTCGGCATACACCCACCTTTGAATGTGGTTTCAAGTGAAGAACAAGAATTTGAAGATGAAAATGTAGGTTTTGAAAATGAACATGTAGATGTGGCCAATGGAAGTGTGGACATTGCTAATGACAATCCATCAATTGAATATGAAGGAATTGAGAATGATAATGGTGCAAAAGAACCAAATCAACGTTACACATCATTAAATTATATGAGAAATGAAGTCCCTTAGGAGGAAGAATGAAAAAATTCAAAATTGAGACCTTCAAGAAGAACTAAATGGTTACTTGAAATTGATGAGAACATAATGAGCAATTTCAATGGTAAGAGATCAGAAAGAAACATTCGGTTGTGGGTTTCAAAAGTGTTTGATCTTTTTTTTAGGTACAAGACATTGGTTGAGAAATGTCAAATGTTTGTGCAATTGTTAAAGATGTAGAAGATGAGACATATACTAGTCAAATTGAAGATTAGTGTGAACAAGAAAAAGGAGCGAAATGCTATTATTATGAGAAATCTTTTTAGTGCTCTCAATTCCATTGGGAAGACTACCAAGGAAAAAGATAAGACAGCCACTAGGAGGGTTATTACAACCTTCTTAGTAAGTCATCATTTGAGAAAGGCTCATTTGATGAGACAAACTTGTGTTGACTTGAATCTAAATCATAAAACTTTGGATAGAACACTTGCAAGAAGAGAAAGACTTGATGATTCTCTTCAAAAGGATACATTGGCTTATGGTGGGAGACTTTCATGTTATGATAAGAAACTTACCGATGTTGTGAAGGAAAAAAATTTAACTATTTTGGCAATCTAGCTCAAGAGTGTCACCAAATGTGAAGGATGTCTTGAAGTTGAGAATTGGCATTCGAGCCCGCACCATGCATCCCAAACATTATTTGGAGGTGGGTCAAAAAATGATGTTCAAAAAATTTTGTGAGACACATCCAACATTGAGCATTCAAATGTGTCTAAAGGGGTCATGGGAAATTCCTAGGGGTCCTAGTACACCTTATAACACGTTAGGATGCCTAGGAAGTCCCCATGACCGCTTTCGACACATTTGAATGCTTAAATGTGTCCTAACAAGTCATAGGACCCCTTAGGATACACTTGAGTAGTAAAATGTGTCAAAAGGGGTCATGGGGACATCCTAGGGGTTCTAACACATGATAAAGTGTACTAGGACCCCTAGGAAGTCCCCATGACCCCTTTCAACACATTGGAATGCTAAAGTGTGTCCTAAAGAGTCACACGTTAGGACCCCTAGGAAGTCCCCATGACCCCTTTCAACACATTTGTATCCTCAAGTGTGTCCTAAGGGTCCTACAACTCCTTAAGACACACTAGAGCATACCAATGTGTTAAAAGGGTTCATGCGAACTTCCTAGGGGTCCTAGTATGCCTTATCATGCATTAGGACCCCTAGGAAATCCCCATGACCCCTTTCGACACATTTGAATGCTCAAGTGTTTCCTAAGGGGTTCTGCAACTCATTAGGAAACACTTGAATGCTCAAGTGTTGCCTTATCACATGTTAGGACCCCTAAGAAGTCCCCATGACCCCTTTTGACACATTTGTATGCTAAAGTGTGTCCTAAGTGTCCTATGACTCTTTAGGAAACACTAGAGCATTCCAATGTGTCAAAAGGGGTCATGTAGACTTCCTAAGGATCCTAGTAAGCCTTATCATGCGCTAGGACCCCTAGGAAGTCCCCATGACCCCTTTTGACACATTGGAATGCTCAAGTGTGTGCTAAGGGGACCTATGCACACTTCCAACAAACTTCAGCATTCAAATGTGTTAAAAGGGGTCATGGGGACTTCTTAGGGGTCCTAGTACACCTTATCATGCATTAGGACCCTTAGGAAGTATCCATGACCCCTTTTGATATATTGGAATGCTCAATTGTGTCCTAACAAGTCCTCTGACTCGTTAGGAAAAATTGAGCATTCCAATATATCAAAAGGGGTCATGGGTACTTCTTAGGGTTCGTAGTACACCTTATCATTTGTTAGGACCCCTAGGAAGTCCCGATGACCCCTTTTGACACATTTGAATGCTCAAGTGTGTCCTAAGGGGTCCTACAACTTATTATGACACACTTGAGTATTCAAATATGTCGAAAGGGGTGATGGGGACTTCCTAGGCATTCTAATATTCCTTATCACACATTAGGACCCCTTGAAAGTCCCCATGACCCCTTTTGACACATTTGAATTCTCAAGTGTGTCATAAAGGGTCCTACGACTCTTTACAACACATTTGAGCATTCCAATGTGTCGAAAGGGGTCATGGGGACTTCCTAGGGGTCCTATTACACCTTATCACACATTAGGACCCCTAGGAAGTCCCCATGACCTCTTACAACACATTTGAATGCTCAAGTGTGTCCCAAAGGGTCCTATGACTCTTTAGGACACACTTGAGAATTCTAATGTGTCAAAATGGGTAATGGAGACTTCCTAGGGATTCTAACACATGATAAGGTGTAGTAGGACCCCTAAGAAGTCCCCATGACCCCTTTTGACAAATTTGAATGCCCAAGTGTGCCCTAAAGAGTCATAGGACCTATTCAGACACACATGAGGGATCAAATGTGTTGAAAGGGGTCATGGGGAATTCCTATGGGTCCTAGTATGCCTTATCACATGTTAGGAGCCCTAGGAAGTCGCCATGACCCCTTTCAACACACTTAAATTCTCAAGTGTGTCCTAAGGGATCCTATGACTCTTTAGGAAACACTTGAGCATTCAAATGTTTTGAAAGGGGTGATGTGGACTTCCTAGGGGTCCTAGTACACCTTATCACATGTTAGGACCCTTATGAAGTCCCCATGACCCATTTCGACACATGAGAATGCCTAAGCATGTTGTAAGGGGTTGTACAACCTTTTGACACACTTGAGCATTCAAATGTGTCAAAAGGGGTCATGGGGACTTCCTAGGGGTCCTAGTTGCCTTATAATGTGTTAGGACCCCTAAGAAGTCCCCATGAAACCTTTCAACACATTTGAATGCTCAAGTGTGCCTTAAAGAGTCATAGGACCCCTTCGGACACACTCGAGGGCTCAAATGTGTTGAAAGGGGTCATGGGGATGTATTAGGGGTCCTAGTATGCCTTATCACATGTTAGGACCCCTAGGAAGTCCCCATGACCCCTTTCAACACATTTGAATGCTCAAGTGTGTCCTAAGGGATCCTATGACTCTTTAGGACACACTTGAGCATTCAAATGTTTTGAAAGGGGTCATGTGGACTTCCTAGGTGTCCTAGTACACCTTATCACATGTTAGGACCCCTAAGAACTCCCCATGACCCCTTTTGACACATTGGAATGCCTAAGCATGTCGTAAGGGGTTATACAACCCCTTTCGACACACTTGAGCATTCAAATGTGTCAAAAGGGTTCATGGGGACTTCCTAGGGGTCCTATTATGCCTTACCACATGTTAGGACCCCTAGAAAGTCCCCATTACTACTTTTGACATATTTGAATGCTCAAGTGTGTCCTAAGCAGTCCAACAACTCTTTAGGATACACTTGAGCATTCAAATGTGTCGATAGGGGTCATGGGGACTTCCTAGGGATCCTAGTACACCTTATCACCTGTTAAGACCCCTAGGAAGCCCCCATGATGCCTTTGAACATATTTGAATGCTTATGTGTGTCCTAAGGGGTCCTACGACTGATTAGGACAGACTTGAGCATTCAAATGTGTTGAAAGGTGTCATGGGGACTTCCTAGGGGTCCTACTATGCCTTATCATGGGTTACGACCCCTAGGAAGTCTGCATGACCCCTTTCTTCACATTTGAATGCTCAACTATGTCCTAAGGGGTCATATGACTCCTTATGACACACTTGAGCATTCCAGTGTGATGAAAGGGGTAATGGGGGTTTCCTAGGGGTCCTAGTATGTCTTATCACGCGTTAGGACCGCTAGAAAATTTGCATAACCTCTTTTGACACATTTAAAAGCTCAAGTGTGTCCTAAGGGGTCCTATGACTTTCTAGGACACACTTGAGCATTCAAATGTTTCAAAAGGGGTCAGGTGGACTTCCTAGGGGTCCTACTATGCCTTATCACACATTAGGACCCTTAGGAAGTCCCCATGACCCCTTTCAACACACTAGAATGCTGAAGTGCATCCTAAGAGTTCCTAGGACCCCTTCTAACACACTTTAGCATTCAAATGTGTTGAAATAGGTCACGGGGACTTCCTAGGTGTCCTAATACTCCTTATCATGCGTTAGGATCCCTAGGAAGTTCCCATGACCCCTTTCAACACATTTGAATGATCAAGTGTGTCCTAAGGGGTCCTAAGACTCTTTAGGATACACTTGAGCATTCCAATGTGTGTAAAGGGGTCGTGGAGACTTCCTAGTGTTCCTAGTACACCTTCTCACATGTTAGGACCCCTAGGAAGTCCCCATGACCCCTTTCAACACATTTGAATGCTCAAGTGTGACCTAAAGGGTCCTATGACTTGTTCGGACACACTTGAGGATTCAAATGTGTTGAAAGGGGTCATGGGGACTTTCTAGGGGTCCTACCTTGACTTATCACACCTTAGAACCCCTAGAAAGTCCCCATGACCCCTTTCAACACATTTGAATGCTCAAGTGTGTCCTAAGGGGTCCTACGACTCTTTAGGACACACTTGAGCATTCTAATGTGTCGAAAGGGGTCATGAGGACTTCTTAGGGGTCTTATTATGCCTTGTCACATGTTAGGACCCCTCGGAACTCCCCATGACCCCTTGCAATACATTTGAATGTTGAAGTGTATCCCAAGGGGTCCTATGACTCTTTAAGACACACTTGAGCATTCAAATGTATCGAAAGGGGTCATGGGGACTTCCCAGGGGTCCTAACATGTGATAAGGTGTACTAGGACCCCTAGGAAGTCCCCATGACCCCTTTCAATATATTTCAATGCTCAAGTGTGTCCTAAAGAGTCATAGTACCCCTTAGGACACACTTGAGGGTTCAAATGTTTTGAAAGGGATCATGGGGACTTCCTAGGGGTCCTAGTATGCCTTATCAAGTGTTAGGGCCCCTAGGAAGTCCCCATGACTCCTTTCGACACATTTGAATGCTCAAGTGTGTCCTAAGGGGTCCTATGACTCTTTAAGACACTTGAGCATTCAAATGTGTTGAAAGGTGATGTAGGAGCATCCTAGGTGTAAGAGCAATCTTGCATCACCAAAAAATATTTTTGCTTGCCTTTCAATAAGGGCTATCTTGTGCAGAGCTACTATTTATGGAAATTTATTATTTTTAGTATGTTAGTCATATGATCTCAGAATGTTCTGATTTCACAGTTGGAGGTTCATCTCAGTCATTTCAGCCTACCAATTGAGTTTCATTGCCATATCATCAGTATTGGTGAAGTTATTGAGGTTTTTGGGTAAAAAATCTTTCAGGTCAATTTTGAAGGTCTTAGAGGCTCAGATCACAATCGACCCCTGGCTTACAAGCATTAGCATGTGTCAGGTGCTGTAGATCTCATCATGGCGTTTCCAAAAAGTTGTTACAATAGAAAAATGAAATTATGGTTAGAAAGTTATGGCCTCTGGAAGTTGGGTTACCTAAAATCATATTTTGTATTTCTTTTGAGCTGACCCTATTGTAATAATTGTGAAAAATAAATAATTCTATGTTTAGTCAGCCTAAAGGGCTAAATTTTTGGAATCTTCTCAGTTGGTGGAAATTGCCTATATAAGAAAGGTTTGTAGTATTGTCTTAGGCAGTTCAGGACATTTTTGGGTAGTAGATCTAGGTATTGATTGGAGGCTTTGTCCTATAGAATATTGTAGGGAATGCCCATGTGGCTTTGCATATTGTAATTCTGAGAATTTGTAATTCCACATTTGTGGAGATAATAAGAAGCCAATTTTTTGTTCTTGCATATTACTGTTGTTTCTCTATTTCTGTTATGTGTTTTTGGTGTTAAGGGGAGCACCCTTCATCAAGTTGTATTATAGAAGGAGTTCGTGAGTGTGTAAATAGATTTCTGATTGTGAGGCAGTTTGCACCAGGACCGTGGGTTAGGGTTTCTGTGTAAATAGATCACTAACTTTGAGGTAGTTTGCACTAGGATCGTGGTTAGGGTTTTAGTGCGCATTGAGAAAATGCCTCCACGAAGGGAACGTGGTGGAAGAACTGGTGTTGTAACACCTGAGGCTAGAGTACTCCAGAGACAAGTGCAAGCATTGCAAGAAGAGATTTGTAGAGGAATGAATCTTAATGTTAGAGATGAAAGTGAGGATGAAGCTGAAGAAGGAAATGATGATCAAGAAGAAGAAGCTAAAGTTTTGAATCAAGAGGAAGAAAGACTTTTTTGGGCCATTTCCAAGATCAGGAAAAGACCTAAGATCAAGGTTCCTACATTTTCAAGGAATCTTAACCCAGAAGAATTGATCGACTAGATCAATGAATGTGAGGAATATTTTGAGTATGAAGATATTGAGGATCCTGATAGGGTCAAATTTGCAAAGGCTAGACTGAAAGGTCATGCAAAGATTTGGTGGCAAGAGATTCAATTGGAGTGAAATAGATGAGGGAAAGATAAAATCACAAGATGGGATCAGATGGTGGATAAATTGAAGTGACAATTCATTCATGTTGATTATGAGCTTGACCTACTGAGGAAAATGAAAAGTTTGAAGAAAGAAGGAAGATCTGTTCAGGAGTATACAAAGGAGTTCTATCAAATCATCATCAGAATAGACCATGTGGAAGCTGATAAGGAGAAATTTTCCCATTACCTTAATTGTTGAGGCCAAGCATTCAAGAGGAATTGAATCTGGTTTGGATGAGTAGTATTGAAGAGACATACCAGTTTACCCTAAAAGTAGAGGAAAAGCTAAACAAGAAGTTTGAGACCAGATAAAATAGAAGAGGTCACGGTGGATGGTCATATGTAGGCTGAAATGAAGATCTGAAAAAGAAGGATGAGGCCAGTAGTAGTCAAAATTAGAGAGGAAACAAGTTCAATCATTTCCAAGATCAGAACAATAGAGATTAGAGAGGAAGGGGAAGAGGACAAGGTTCAGGAAGAGGAGGCTTCCGTGGAACATGTTTTCACTATGGAGAAGGAGGTCATAGGGCATTTGAATGTCCTCAACACCAAGGAAGGACAGATAGGAGGAATGAAGGCTAGGCTAGAGTTGCACATGTAGATGAAGATGCTAGATCATCAAATTTTGAAGATGCTGAAAGAGGAGAAATGTTGATTAACAGAAGAGTCCTACTGAGTGGTGAGAATGAACCTGAACAAAGGAGGATCCTATTTCACACTAGGTGCAAGTGTGAGGGTAAGTGTTGTGATGTGATTATTGATAGTGGCAGTACTTATAATTTGGTGTTAGAAGAGATGGTGACAAAGTTGAATCTCAAGAGGCAGAAACATCCACATCCATATTGGGTTGCCTGGGTGCAGGATAACCGCAAGGTCATGGTCAGTGAATAGTGCCTAGTAAAGTTCAAGATTGGTGGGTACCAAGATGAGATACTATGTGATATCATATTATGGATGCATGTCATATGTTGTTGGGTAGACCATGATAGTTTGATAGATGTGCTATACATGATGGTTGTGCGAATACTTATTCTCTAACAAAGGATGGAGTGCGACATAAGCTAAAACCATTGAAGGAAATAGAAGAAAAGGTATGTGGTAATGCAAGAATAACTTTTGTTGATAGAGGAAATTTCTCAGATGGTATGCGGCATGAGCATATGTGTTTTACCTTAATTCTAAAGGCTAGGAAAGAGGAAGTAGAAGATGTACCTGTAGAAGTTGTAGAATTATTGAATGAGTTTCAGGATAATGTGCCTGATGAATTACCACCAGTAAGAAAGATTAGTCATCAGATGGACTTGATTCCAGGAACTAGTTTTTCAAATAAGGAAGCACATAGAATGACACTAGCAAAAAGTGAAGAGTTGAAGATAGATTTGATGTTTAGTTCATCACATCATCCACAAATTGTATATGGAAGTAGTCCCAGAAATGCATCTGAGTTGAGAAAGATAGATAAAGGAGAAATAAGTAGTGCTGAAGCTAAGGATTTTGCAGAACATTTGAAGAACATCCATGAGGAGGTGAGGAAGCACATTACCAAGATGAATGCATAGTATAAGGCTAAGGCAAATGAGTAAAGGAGGCATAGGGAATTTCAGGTTGGAGATGAAGTTATGGTTCATTTGCAAAAGGAAAGATTTCCAGTTGGTACATATAACAAGTTGAAAATGAAGAAGTTTGGGCCATGTAAGATACTGAAGAAGAATGATTCAAGAAATGCATATGAGGTCAAGTTGCCTACTGAGCTGAATATTTCACCAATATTTAATGTTTTAGATTTGACAAAGTATCATGAAGGAGGTGTTGAAGATGAGGTTACAGCAACACAGTGGAGTATTCCAACAACTAGTTTAGATATCAAGGAGATTGAAGACATACTGGATAGTCATGTTGGCAGAAGCACAAGGAACAGGACATATGAAGAGTATTTGGTCAAATGGAAAGGATGACCTATTGAAGATTCATCATGGCTAGCAAAGGAGGAGGTTAACCGTCTTGATTTTCCTCTGCACACCTGAGTCATGATAGGGTCACTTCTCAAATTACCCCGGGTGTCTGATGCAGGAGCATCTTGGGTGTAAGAGCAATCTTGCATCACCCAAAAATATTTTTGTTTGCTTTTCAATAAGGGCTATCTTGTGCAGAGCTGCTATTTATGGAAACTTACTATTTTTAGTAAGTTGGTCATATGATCTCATAATGTTCTGATTTCACAGTTGGAGGTTCATCTCAGTCATTTTAGCCTACCAGTTGAGTTTCATTGCCATATCATCAGTATTGGTGAAGTTATTGAGGTTTTTGGGTACAAAATCTTTTAGGTCAATTTTGAAGGTCTTAGAGGCTCCAGATCGCAATCGAACCTTGGTTGACTAGTGCTAGTGCATGTCAAGTGCTGTAGATCTCATCATGGCATTTCCAAAAAGTGGTTACAATAGAAAAATGGAGCTATGGTTAGAAAGTTATGGCCTATGAAAGTTAGGTTACCTAAAATTAAATTTTGTATTTCTTTTGAGCCGACCCTATTGTAATAATTGTGAAAAATAAATAATTCTATGTTTAGTCGGCCTAAAGGGCTAAATTTTTGGAATCTTCTCAGCTGATGGAAATTGCCTATGTAAGAAAGGTCTGTAGTATTGTCTTAGGTAGTTCGGGACATTTTTGGGTAGTAGATCTGGGTATTGATTTGAGGATTTGTCCTACAGAATATTGTAAGGGAATGCCCATGTGGCTTTGCATATTGTAATTCTGAAAATTTGTAATTCCACATTTGTGGAGATAATAAGAAGCCAATTTTCTGTTCTTGCATATTGCTATTGTTTCTCTATTTTTGTTATGTGTTTGTGGTGTTAAGGGGAGCACCCTTCATTAAAAGGGGTCATGGGGACTTCCTAAGGGTCCCACTACACCTTATCATGTGTTAGAACTTTGAGGAAGTCCCCATGATCCCTTTCAACACATTGGAATGCTCAAGTGTGTCCTAAGGGGTCCTACGACCCCTTCTAACAGACTTGAGTATTCAGATTTTTTGAAAGGTGTCATAGGGACTTCCTAGGGGTCCTAGTATGCCTTATGACACTTGAAGATCCCTAGGAAGTCCCCATGACACCTTTCAACATATTTGAATGGTCAAGTGTGTCTTAAGGGGTCCTATGACTCTTGAGGATACACTTGAGCATTCAAATGTGTCAAAACAGGTCATGGGGACTTCCTAGGGGTCCTAGTATGCCTTATCACATGTTAGGACCCCTAGCAAGTCCCCATGACCCCTTTCGACACATTTGAATGCTCATGTGTGTCCTAAGGGGTCCTACGACTTGTTAGGACACACTTGAGCATTCAAATGTGTCGAAAGGGGTCATTGGGACTTCCTAGTGTTCCTACTATGTCTTATCTCATGTTAGAACCCCTAGAAAGGCCCCATGACCCCTTTTGACACATTTGAATGCTCAAGTGTGTCTTGAGGGGTCCTAAAACCCTTTAGGACATACTTGAGTATTCTAATGTGTCAAAAGGGGTCATGGGGACTTCCTAGGGGTCCTACTATGCCTTATTACATGTTAGGACCCCTAGGAAGTCCCCATAACCCCTTTCAACACATTTAAATGCACAAGTGTGTCATGAGGGTTCATGAAACTCATTAGGAGACACTTTAGCATTCACATGTGTCAAAAGGGGTCATGGGGACTTCCTATGGGTCCTTCTACACCTTATCACATGTTAGGACCCCTAAGAAGTCCCCAGGACCCCTTTAGACATATTGGAATGCTCAAGTGTGTTGTAATGGGTCCTATGACCCCTTCTGATACACTTGAGCATTCAAATGTGTCAAAATGGGTCATAGGAACTTCCTAGGGGTCCTAGTGTTCCTTATCTTGCTTTAGGACCCCTAGGAATTCCCCTTGACCTCTGTCGACACATTTCAATGCTCAAGTGTGTCCTAGGAGATCCTATGACTTTTAAGGACACACTTGTGCATTCTAATATGTTGAAAGGGATCATGGGGACTTCCTATGGGTCCTAGTATGCCTTATCATGCATTAGGACCCCTAGGAAGTCCCCATGACTCCTTTCAACATATTTGAATACTGAAGTGTGTCCTAAGGGGTCCTACGAATCGTTAGGATACACTTGAGTATTTAAATGTGTCAAAAAGGGTCATAGGGACTTCCTAGGGGTCCTACTATGCCTTATCACAAGTTAGGACCCCTAGGAAGTCCCCATGTCCCCTTTTGACACATTTGAATGCTCAAGTTTGTCCTAAGGGGTCCTCCAACTCTTTAGGATACACTTGAGCATTCCAATGTGTCAAAAGGGGTTATGGGGACTTCCTAGGGTCCCTAGTATGCCTGATCACATGTTAAGACCCCTAGGAAGTCCCCATGACCCTTTTTGACACATTTGAATAATCAAGTGTGTCCTAAGGGGACCTATGACTCTTTAGGACAAACTTAAGCATTCAAATGTGTCGAAAGGGTTCATGGGGACTTCCTAGGGGTCCTAACACATGATAATGTGTACTAGGACCCCTAAGAAGTCACCATGACCTATTTTGACACATTCTGAATGGTCAAGTATGTCCTAAAGAGTCGTAGGACCCCTTAGGACACAATTGAGGGTTCAAATGTGTCGAAAGGGATCATGGGAACTTCCTAAGGGTCCTAGTATGCCTTATCACCCATTAGAACCCCTAGGAAGTCCCCATGATGCCTTTTGACATATTTGAATTCTCAAGTGTGTCCTAAGGGGTCTTGTGACTTGTTAGGACACACTTGAGAATTCAAATGCATTGAAAGGGGTCTTGGGGACTTCCTAGGGGTCTTTGTACACCTTATCACATGTTCAGACCCCTAGGAAGTCCCAATGACCCCTTTTGACACATTTGAATGCTCAAGTGTGTCCTAAGGGGTCCTATGACTCATTAGGACATACTTGAGCATTCAAATGTGTCAAAAGGGGTTATGGGGACTTTCTAGGGCTCCTACTATGCCTTATCATGCGTTAGGACCCCTAGGAAGTCCCCATGACCCCTTTCGACACATTTGAATGCTCGAGTGTGTCCTAAGGGCTCCTATGACTCTTTAGGACACACTTTAGCATTCAAATGTGTCGAAAGGGGTCATGGGGACTTCCTAGGGGTCCTAGTACACCTTATCATGCGTTAGGACCCCTAGGAAGTCCCCATGACCCCTTTCGACAAATTTGAATGCTCAAGTGTGTCCTAAGGGGTCGTAGGACCCCTTAGGACACACTTGAGCATTCAAATTTGTTGAAAGGGGTCATGGGGACTTCCTAGGGGTCCTAACGTGTGATAAGGTTTACTAGGACTCATAAGAATTCCCCATGACACCTTTCAACACCACTGAATGCTCAAGTGTGTCCTAAAGAGTCGTAGGACCTCTTAGGACACACTTTAGGGTTCAAATGTTTCGAAAGGGGTCATGGGGACTTCCTAGGAGTCCTAGTACACCTTATCATGTGTTAGGACCCCTAGGAAGTAGGAAGTTCTCATGACCTCTCTCTCTCCTCTCCTCTCTCTCACTCTCTCTCTCTAGGTGAGAGAGAGAAAGAGAGGAGAGAGGAGAGAAAGATAAGATAGAGAAAGGTGAGTGAGATCTCTCTCTCTCTAGGTGAGAGAGAGAGTGAGAAGAGAGGAGAGAGAAAAGTGAGAGTTAGAAAGATTAAGATATTGAATATCTGATAATATTAGATATCCGATATTATTGGATATCCAATTCTTTTCATTGGTGTTAAAAAAAAACAAGATTCTCTGGGTCCCTCCAGAGAGTCACATGTTTTTCCTAATTTACAGGATTCAATTTGCAGCGAGAAGACAAAAAACCACTTTTTGGGGTGATTTTCTCTATTACCAAAGGTATTTTATCTTTTTTTGGGGTGATTTTCTCAATTACCAAAGGCATTTCATCTTTTTTTGAGCTGATTTTCTCTATTAGCAAAGGTATTTCATCTTTTTATGGGGTGATTTTATCGATTACCAAAGGTATTTCATCTTTTTTGGGGAGATTTTCTCTATTACCAAAGGTATTTGCATCTACTTTTTGGTCTAACTATGCAGAGTAGTTGTTTTTGAAAGCATAAATGGAAGAGGAGACTAACAAATGAAGATGTTGAAGTGTATAGAGAAATGGCTAGGGTTTCCCACTAGAATAAGAGATAAGGAATGTTAAATATGAATGAAGATGTCGGCATAGACCCACCTTTGAATGTGGTTTCAAGTGAAGATCAAGAATTTGAAGATGAAAATGTAGGTTTTGAAAATGAACATGTAGATGTGGCCAATGGAAGTGTGGACATTGCCAATGACAATCCATGGATTGAATATGAAGGAATTGACAATGATAATGGTGCAGAAGAACCAAATAAATGTTACACATCTCTAAATTATATGAGAAATGAAGTCCCTTAGGAGGAAGAAAGACAAACTTCAAAATTAAGGCCTTCAAGAAGAACTAAATGGTTACTTGAAATTGATGAGAACATAATGGGAAATTTTGATGGCAAGAGATTAGAAAGAACCATTCGATTGTGGGTTTCAAAACTTTTTGATCAATTTTTTAGGTACAAGACGTTGGTTGAGCGATGTCAAATGTTTGTGCAATTGATAAAGATGTAGGAGATGAGACATATACTAGTCAAATTGAAGATTAGTTTGGACAAGAAAAAGGAGTGGAATGCTATTATTGTGAGAAATCTTTTTGGTGCTCTCAATTCTATTGCGAGGACTACCAAGGAAAAAGATAAGAGAGCCGCTAGGAGGGTTATTACAACCTCATTAGTAAGTCATCATTTGAGAAAGGCTCATTTGATGAGACAAACTTTTGTTGACTTGAATCTAAATTGTAAAACTTTGGATAGAGTACTTGCAAGAAGAGAAAGACTTGATGATCCTCTTTAAAAGGATACACGGGCTTATGGTGGGAGACTTTCACATTGTGATAAGAAGCTTACCGATGCTATGAAGGATAAAATTTAACTATTTTTGCAATTTAACTCGAGTGTCACCAAATGTGAAGGATGTCTTGAAGTTGGGAATTGGCATTCGAGACCACACCATGCATCCCAAACATTATTTGGAGGTGAGTCAAACAATGTTGTTCAAAAAATTTTGTGAGACACATCCAACATTGCAAATCTCACAAAGAGATTTTGAAGCCCTGAAGCCTTTTTTTTGTGTGCCTCTTAAGATTTGGAATACTTGTTGTTGCAAATATCATGTGGAGTTTTCAATGCACCATGAATTGTTACATTCCATTGATTCTACTTTGTATAGTAGTGAAATTTTGGAGGATTGTGGTGCAAGTGCTCTTCCAAAATCATCAAGAGACTTGCTAGATCATTTTTTATGTCCTAGAGATGATGGATGTTTCTTTTATAGAAAAGATTGCTTAAATGAAAAGTGTTCAAAGTTTGGTGGGCTAGTGAAGTTTGTTGAATGTTTTCATGAGGGCTGTGAACACAGTTTTGGAAAGACAACTGTCCATAAAAGGTATATGAAACTGTTAAATATACATTAAAAAGTGGAGGTGAAGGCTCTAGATGTGCGTTGGTTACTAAAGAATGCAAGGTAGCTGATTTTATTTCAGATTTCAGGAAGAATATTTTTTACAAGTATGCAAGGCATAGTCATAGGTCTCAGTGGTTGGATCATCAATTCAGGATGTGTACAGACACTTTTCTGATTGGCACTATTATATTGGTTGTTGACTTTGTAGAGAACTATACATTGCAGCCCAAAATGAGTTGCGAGCTCAATATTAAAATTCTATTCAAGTTTCTATTTTTGTGCACATAACATATAGACATTCCCCTGATGGTACAGAAGATGACCATAAGATAATCAAAGAGTACCATTTTTATATGAGCGATGATAGATCACACTCATCCAAGTTTGTCCAACATTACTTTGAGAATTATTTTGAGTGGGTGCAAAAAAATAATATTTATATGGATAGACATCTCATTTGGTTAGATAATTCCACAGGTCAATTAAAAAATGCTCGTATGTTTTATTGGTTATGTAGAATGCATGTACAGAAAGGTGTACCTCATATTTGGATTTTTTTTGAGGTTGGTCATGGAAAAGGAGAGCATGATGGAGTAGGTGCATGCACAAAGAGAGCTCTAGTTAAGGAGCAATTGAGGATTTCTGGTGCAAAACTCATTGATGCCCATTCTATTGTTGATTGGTGTACTTCAGCATTGTCATAGGGGGGACTCTTGATTCAGTGGTGTGCAAATTATTTTGGTTGGTTGAGTTGGGAACAATAGGAGATAGGTTGGATTGTCAAACTATGAAAGATTCTTCAAAAATGAATTCATTTCAAAGCTCAGATGTTGGTACATGGACAATTTGGACACGAGAGTTGGTTTGTTATTTTTTGATTTGTCTTTAGTATGATTGGGATCAGTGTGAGTAAAGTGAGTGGGTTGATACATGGGTTCCACATTATCTTACTCCTTTATCTCTCATAGTCTCTATAATAAATGATGACATGGATTGTTCACTTGACTATGACCATCTTTCAGATCTTCTACAGCCAGGACATTTTTGGCATTGGTTGCACCAGAAGGGAATGATGAGAGATCAGATTACCGGTTAGCATGTTGTGTACAAGGAAAGCAGAAACTTGCACAACCAATGATAGATGATGATATGTTCACATATTCAATAGGACCACATGTTGTTGCGGGAACATGGTTGCACACATATATGATTAGAAATAATGGAATTCTTGCATTTGAAGACTATGAGAAGCACAAAACCATTCTCATGTAATCACACCTTGTTATAGCAGCCAATGTTAAGTTGTTGAAACATCAAGGAAAACCAAAGACAAAGGAACTTTGGACTATTAGTACTACTGATCATGAAGCAATACTAAATACTCTCAAGAAAAGACATGACCCTTTAGGCACACTTCAATAGGTAAGTTCAACTCAAGTTAAAATATAGTTCTATAATTTGCATATTTAGATGCCAAAAGGGAACTTCTTATATTCTCTATTAACTTTTATTCTACCTTCTGAATGTAGGGATTGGAGCGGAAAGGACACTTATTTTTTATATATAATTGTGTAATTTGCATATTTAGATCACAAATTTTGTATATAAAACCAACAGTCAAATGTAATGTGCATAGTTAGATGCCAAATTTTGTATATAAAAACAACAATTGAATGTAATGTGCATATTTAGATGCCAAATTTTGTATATAAAAACAACAATCAAATGTAATGTGCATATTTAAATACCGAATTTTGTATAGAAAAAATTTGATGCAAAATTAGATGCAAAATTGGAAATATAAAAGAGCCCATGGGGTTGATTTGCAAATATTAAAAGCCCACGTTTGTATCATCTTAATGCCATGTAAAGTGCAAAAAATGTGTTTCCTTACTATGAATGTTGTATCCTTATATAATTTTTATCATCTTAATTTTGTATCCTTACATTTCTATTGTCTTAATTCCATTACGTTTGTATCATCAAATGATGTAATAGTTGGATTCATTGAGTCAAAATTAGTCAAATGTGTCCAAAGTAAAATGATGATTCCTTGGGTGAAGAGATAGTGTTCAAGGATTGCATTCTAGCACTAAATGGACTATACCATTAGCTTCGGTTGGGTGGGTAAACTCTAGAAACAACCCCATTTTGACCACTGAGTCAATAGAACATTTCGGACCACGCCGGACCATAGTGTCCCCAAGGTGCACTAAGCACGATTGGGCAGTGAAATTTCAAAGCTCATAATTTAGACCCTATGAGAGCTATCAAAGATCCATGACATGCTACAAGATAGAATTTCTAAGGCCTACAATAATGTCTCTCCATTCTGGGAGATTCAAATTTGTTTAAATTTGGCATGCCAGGTTCGCTCGATGCCAAAACTTGGAGTGAGGGTCAGTTGAAAGTTGCACGAATGGATTACTTCTAAAACATTCATCTTGGCACCAAATGGATTGTGCCATTATCTCTAGTTAGGTAGGTAAATGCTAGGCACAACCCCATTTTGACCACTGAGTCAGCAAAACGTTCCAGACCACACCAAACCAAAGTGTCCCCAAGGTGCACTAAGCACGATTGGGCAATGAATTTTTGAGGCTCATAACTTAGACCTCATGAGAGGTATTAGAGATCCATGAGATGCTACAAGATGACATTTAGGAGGCCTACAATAACCTCTCTCCATTCTAGGAGATTCAATTTTTTTTGAATTTGGCACGCCAATCTCGCTCGATGCCAAAACTTACAGTGAGGGTTAGTTTAAAGTTGTAACAATGGATTACTTCCAAACCATTCATCCTGGCACCAAATGGACTATTCCATTAGCTCTAGTTGGGTGGGTAAATGCTAGGCACAACCTCATTTCAACCACTAAGTTAGCATAATGTTCCAGAGCACGCCGAACCAAAGTGTCCCTAAGGTGCACTAAGCACAATTGGGTAGTGAACTTTCAAGGCTTGTAACTCAGACCCTATGAGAGGTATCAAAGATTCATAAGATGCTACAAGATGGCATTTCTAAGTCCTACAATAACCTCTCTCCATTTTGGGAGATTCAAATTTTTTTGAATTTGGCATGCTAGTCTCATTCGATGCCAAAACTTGCAATGAGGGTTAGTTGAAATTTACACCAATGGATTACTTCTACACCATTCATCTTGGCACCAAATGGAATGCACCATTAGCTTCGGTTGGGTGATTAAATGCTAGGCACAACCCCATTTCAATAACTGATTTAGCAAAACATTTTGGACCACACTCGACCAAAGTGTCCCCAAGGTGCACTAAGCATGATTGGACAGGGAACTTTCGAGGCTCGTAACTCAGACCCCATGAGAGGTATCAAAGATTCATGAGATGCCACTAGATGAAGCCTCCAAGGCCTACAATAAACTCTCTCCATTCTGGGAGATTCAAATTTGTTTGAATTTGGCACGCCAGTCTCGCTCGATGCCAAAACTTGCAGTGAGGGTCAATTGAAAGTTGCACCAATGGATTACTTCCAAACTATTCTTCCTGGCACCGAATGGACTACACCATTAGCTCTGGTTGGGCAGGTAAACACTAGGCACAACCCCATTTCAACCACTGAGTCAGCAGAATGTTCTGGACCATGCCAGACCAAAGTGTCCCCAAGGTGCACTAAGCACGATTGGGCAGCAAATTTTTGAGGCTCGTAACTTAGATCTTGTGAGAGGTATCAAAGATATGTGAGATGATATAGGACAACATTTTTTAGGCCTACAATAACCTCTCTCTATTTTGGGAGATTCAAATTTTTTTGAATTTGGCACACCAGTCTCGCTCGATGCAAAAACTTGCAGTGAGGGTTAGTTTAAAGTTGCACCAATGGATTACTTCCAAACTATTAAGCCTGGCACTGAATGGATTGTGCCATTAGCTCTAGTTGGGTGGGTAAATTCTAGGCACAAATCTATTTAGATCACTGAGTCAACAGAACATTCTGGAACATGCCGGACCAAAGTGTCCCTAAGGTGCACTAAGCACGATTGGGCAGAAAACTTTTGAGGCTCATAACTCAGACCTCATGAGAGATATCAAAGATTCATGAGATGCTACAAGATGGTGTTTCCAAGGCCTACAATAAGCTCTCTCCTTTTTGGGAGATTCAATTTTTTTTGAATTTGGCACACCAGTCTCGCTCGATGCCAAAACTTGTAGTGAGGGTCAGTTGAAAGTTGCACCAATAGATTACTTCTAAATTGTTCATCCTAACACCAAATGGACTATGCCATTAGCTCTGATTGGGTGGGTAAAAGCTAGGCACAATCCTATTTTGACCATTGAGTCAACAGAATGTTCCAGACCACACTAGACCAAAGTGTCCCAAAGGTGTACTAAGCACGATTGGGTAGTGAACTTTCAAGGCTTGTAACTTGTTCCCCATGAGAGGTATCAAAGATCTATGAGATGCTATAAGATGGAGTTTTTGAGGCCTACAATAACCTCTTTCCATTTTGGGAGATTCAAATTTGTTTGAATTTGGCATGCCAGTCTCACTTGATGCCAAAACTTGCAGTGAGGGTCAGTTGAAAGTTACACCAATGAATTACTTCCAAACCATTCATCTTAGTACTAAATGAATAGTGCCATTAGCTCTGGTTGGGTGGGTAAACACTAGGCACAACCCTATTTCAACCACTAAGTCAATAGAACGTTCCAGACCACGCCGGACCAAAGTGTCCCGAAGGTGCACTAAGCATGATTGGGCAGAAAACTTTTGAGCCTCGTAACTCGGACCCCATGAGAGGTATCAAAGATCCATGGGATGCTAAAAGATGGAATTTTTTAGGCCTACAATAATCTCTCTCCATTCTAGGAGATTCAAATTTGTTTGAATTTGGCACGCCAGTCTTGCTCGATGCCAAAACTTGTAGTGAGGGTCAATTTAAAGTTGCACCAATGGATTACTTCCAAATGATTCATCCTAACACCAAATGGACTATTCTATTAGCTATGGTTGGGTGGGAAAATTCTAGGCACAACCCTATTTTAACCACTGAGTTAGTAGAATGTTCCAGACCATGCTTGACCAAAGTGTCCCTAAGGTGCACTAAGCACGATTGGGTAGAGAAATTTTGAGGCTCGTAAGTAGGACCCTATGAGAGGTATCAAAGATCTATGGGATGCTATAGGATGGTGTTTTTGAGACCTACAATAATCTCTCTCCATTCTAGGAGATTCAAATTTATTTGAATTTAGCACACTAGTCTCGCTCGATGCTGAAACTTGTAGTGAGGGTTAGTTGAAAGTTGCACCAATGGATTACTTCTAAACCATTCATCCTAGCACCAAATGGACTACACCATTAGCTCTGGCTGGGTGGGTAAATGCTAGGCACAACATTTTTTTGACCACTGATTTAGCAGAATGTTCTAGACCACGCCAGACCAAAGTGTCCCTAAGGTGCACTAAGCGCAATTGGGCAGAGAAATTTTGAGGCTCATAACTCAGACCCTGAGAGAGGTATCAGAGATCTATAAGATGCTACAAGATGGAATTTCTGAGGCCTACAATAACCTCTCTCTATTCTGGGAGATTCAAATTTGTTTGAATTTGGCACACCAATCTCGCTCGATGCCAAAACTTGCAGTGAGGGTCAGTTGAAAGTTGCACTAAGCACGATTGGTCAGCAAACTATCAAGTCTCATAACTCAAACCCTGTGAGAGGTATTGGTGATCCATGAGATGCTACAAGACCATGTTTCTTAGGCATTCCTAGTGTTTTTTAAAGGGTACAGACAGAGTACTGATATTTTGTCTAAAAGACCAATATGTTTTGATATGGCCAAAAGGGTGTTTGATTATTTAATTAGGCTAGTTTGAAGTCTTTTAGCCATTGGGAGTAAAAGGTAAGTCTACAAACCTTGAAAACACTTTAATAGATATCCTTATATACCTCAAATGATGAATTACATGTGTGAACACATGTAGCACATAAAGTGTACACATAATTTTTCCTAAGTCATGAAGCATATATGTAGCACATAATTATAAAGCATACAACATGAATTCACTTAAGTCATGCACGTAGCCCATACATGTGAATTTAGGTTATGAATATTGTACTTGAATATACATGAATATACTTAAGGCATAAATTATACACATGAGTACATACACACAAACATATTTACATACTAACAATGAATAAATGAACACACAATTAACAAATTGGATTGAATATCAAGTTTCATATATATATCAAAATGAACAATAATTCTATACATATTTATATGTCAACATATCTAGATACAATGTGGCATACACCATCTCAAAATATGTCAAATGACATCTCAAAATAAGAAGTTCAACTACAAATATCTCTAGGACATCCTATTCTACTAGTGGATCATCAAAATGGACCCTCTTTGAAGTACTCTTCGGCTCTAAAGGATCTTGCATTCAAACACAAAAGTGAAACCCCAAGTTAGATTAAAATTCAGAATCATAGTCAACAATAATAAATAAAATTTAAACTAAAATTGAAATCTCATACACCTCGCCTCTTTGTCTCCTCCCATGGGCAAGAGACCTAATATATGTCCTAGGTAGCATAGGAATAGTGCCACCAATGATGACTCCCACCTATATATGTTTACGAACATGAGATTGATCTATGAGTTATACTATTTAATGTTAAAAACTTGGTAGAAAATATATGTTTACAAAATAATTGAATTAACATCAAAACTTACCTCTGTTGAACTTTCTTTAGGGATTGTTGGCTGAGTCATCAGTGATACAAACCCTTGCCATTCTGGCTCCCTCAAACTAGTAGTGACCTACAAAAGTCAAACAAATACTTCATATTATCATAACTTGACCATATTATATATACTTGATAGAAAAATACACACAAATAAATTTAGAAATGTATGTACCATGGGGCTATCACTCTGAATGGATATGCCTATGACTCTATCATGATGATAGGGTCTCACGACATCATCACATGCCACTCTCTATCAAATAAACCATGTAAATTAAAAATGAGTATGCACAATTGACAAGCATACATGTATGCATAAAAAAAAAATTTACTTAATTACCTTTCCTTTATCAATGGCTGACAATGGCATCCCCTCACATTGCCCCCCAATGGTAACTAGTGACACCTGCATTAGTATGTAAAAGATGATCATAAAAATTAGAAAACAATGTACATATACTATTATCATAATTTAAAAGGAAACCAATGAGTACATTAAAACATATGTACCATGGAAGAGTCAAGACCAAATGATATGGCCAAAAGCATGGACCTCTCCACTTGTGCCATATCCTCCTCTGTCATCAGCTGAACATAAATGTAACACATAAAAAGACATAAGTGAGAAATTATTATAAGAAAATTATACTAAAAATAAGAACAATAATGATGGAATATGGATGAAGTGACTGAGAGGGGGTGGGTGAATCAGTCAACCCTAAATCACTTTGCAATTAATTCTTTCCAGATCCCTTAGGATATCTTAAAAATGTTATCTATTTTAGCACTCGGTAAATAGATTGCAGTAACTTTGAAGATGCAGAAAGTATTAACAAAATTATCTTTTAGATATTCATCAGCACTGGTGTATGATTAAGATAGCAATTAAGAACACAAGAGACACAAGATTTAACATGGAAACCCAATATGGGAAAAACCACCAATGTATCTAGATACTGATTTTCACTTTTCTGAAGTGATGCCCGGTTAGAAGCCAACCCGGTAAAAGGTTACAAAACACACTGTTAGGTGTGACCTTGTTAGAGGATTTAATCACCCTGCTAGGAGTGGCCTGGTAAGAGGTCTTGAAAACAATTCAATGGAATTGTCACCTTGATAGAGGATTTACAATATGGTTGTTAAACCAACTTGGTTAAGAGATTTAGAATTCACTGTTACAATGATAAGAAGGTAACAATGAAAAAATGACCTGTATAATAATGCAACTGCCTTGCTGATTACAGATCTCTGTTCTACATATGTGTGATCCTTCCTGAGTGAATAAATCTCTGCTACACCTTAAGGATATCTGAACATCCTTCACAAATTTGCACACACCTTTCCTATCTTTTCTTTTGTAAAACTTCTTGCTGTATATCCCTATTTATTTTTCACATTTGACCTTTTATTTATATGATTTTAGATTTGTCAAATCAACATTATTTAGTATAACAGTCGGCTGAATTAAGAAAACTCTTTTTGCAAAAATCCTTCAAGGGCCGACAGTGCTCGGTGACCATAACTTTCTACAATCTTTCAGAGACCGAGGGAACTCGGTAAACATTGAAATTCCTTTGATAACCGACTGAACTCGGTAAACACTGAATTTCCTTTGATAACTAACTAAACTCGGTAAATGCTGAATTTCCTTTGATAACTGACTGAACTCGATAAACACTGAATTTCCTTTAATAACCGACTGAACTCGGTAAATGCTGAATTTCCTTTGATAACCGACTGAACTCGGTAAACACTGAATTTCCTTTGATAACCAACTGAACTCGGTAAACACTGAATTTCCTTTGATAACTGACTGAACTTGGTAAACACTGAATTTCCTTTGATAACCGACTGAACTCGGTAAACACTAAATTTCCTTTGATAACCGACTGAACTCGGTAAACACTGAATTTTCTTTGATAACCGACTGAACTCGGTAAACACTGAATTTCCTTTGATAACCGAGTGGACTCGGTAAATGCTGAATTTCCCTATTTGGCAGACTGACTGAGCTCAGTAGGAACTGATTACTGTGGAATATGATATTGTGTGACATCAAAGACAATACATAATTTGAGTAGCAATTTCCTTCAGACAATTGTTTCCAACAATCTCCCTCTTTGGCATTGATGGCAACACAATATGTCATAGCATAAGAAATTTGAAAGAGTTAGCTCGGTTCAAATTCAAATCTCCCTCTATCAGCAAACTTCCTTTATCCTGAAAATTCTTCCTTCTAACTATTGAAAATTTCTTGAATTAATAGAAAAGACATAGCAAACACTCCCTCTTTGACAACACATGCCAAAGACAATTCACATATTACTGGTGTAAATTAATGTACCTCAAGTACTGATTCATATGCAATGATTCCTTGAATATGCTACATCAACTGGTTGATTTTCAATCATGTTCTGGTTGATGCATCACTAAAACTGTATTTAGTGAGCCTCGGATAGGGGAATGACCCCTAACTTACCTCTTAGATACACAAATGCATCCTTAGGTAATGGTTTGGTAAAAATGTCTGCAATCTATTCTTTTGTATGAATATATTCTAATCTGATTTCCTTGTCCTACACCAATTCTCTAACAAAGTGATATTTAATAGCAATGTGCTTGGTTTTGGAATGCATCACTGGATTCTTCGAAATGTTCATTGCACTGGTATTGTCACAAAATATAACAACTGGTTCTTTGATTTCAACCTTCATACCTTCTAATAACTATTTAAACCAAATAATATTTGAACAGTTTACTGTAGCAGCAACATATTCTGCTTCAGCTGTGGATTGAGATGTGCAATTTTTCTTTTTACTAGTCTAGGATACCAGTCTTTTTTCAAGAAAAAATGCTCCACCACTTGTGCTTTTTCTTTCATCAATGTTTCCTGCCCAATCAGCATCAGTAAACACTTTTAAGTCTAGATTGCCTCCAAATTTATACCACAAACCATATTCTTCAGTTCCTCTTAAGTATCTTAAGATTCTTTTGATTGCCATCATATGATTTTCCTTAGGTTTTGCTAAGAATCTAGCTACTATACCAACTGCTAAGGCAATATCAGGTCTTGTATGTACTACATACTGCAATTTTCCAATCATAGATTGGTATAGGGTCTGATCAACTTCTTTTGAATCATCATTTTTGGTAAGTTTCAGTCCAGTACACATGGGTGTACCAACTGATTTTGAATCTTCCATACCAAACTTCTTAAGTATTTCCTTAATGTATTTAGATTGAGTAATGTATATACCATTCTTGCTTTGCTGAATTTGAAGACCAGCAAAGAATTTTATTAAACCAAACATAGACATTTCAAATTCTTTGTTCATTTTCTCTAAAAATTCTTTGCACTGATCCTCATTCCCTGTAAATATAGTATCATCTACAAATATTTCTGCCAATATAATTTTGTCATCCGGTCCTTCTTTAATATACAGATTGCTCTTATCATTGGCTCTTTTGAAATTAATTTGAATCAAATAGTTATGGAGTCTTTCATACCATGCTCTAGGAGCTTGTTTCAAACCATACAATGCTTTGTGTAACCTACAGACTATGTCAATTTTATCTGGATCAACAAAACCTTCAGGTTGTTCAATGTAGACCTCTTCATCAAGAATTTCATTGAGAAATGCAGATTTTATATCCATATGATATACCTTAAATCCTTTGTGTGCTACATAAGCAAGTAGAGTTCTTACACCTTCTAATCTTGCAACAGAAGCAAAAGTTTCTCCATAATCTATACCTTCTTCTTGAGAATAACCTTTACATACCAGTCTAGCTTTGTTTCTAGATACTTGACCATCTTCATTCAGCTTATTCCTGAATACCCATTTTTTTCCAATTACATTCTTATCTTTAGGTCTAGGTACAAGAGTCCATGTTTTGTTCTTATGTATTTGTTCTAATTCTTCATTCATTGCTTCAATCCAACTTTCATTTTCCAATGCATCTTTGATATTTCTAGGTTCAAAGTCAGTAAGCAGACATGTACCTTTTAGCTTGCTTCTTGTCATAGTACCATCTGATTTGTTTCCAATAATTTGATCTGCTGGATGATGTCTTCTGACATATTTGGCTAGTATAGGTTCCTTGGCTTTTGAATGATTTATGCTATTGTCTTCTAGGATGTCTTCTTCAAGTTGCTCGGGCTCGGTAGATATTTGCTCAGTAACTTCAGGCTGAGACTCAGTCTGAATTTCTTCCTGTGGATCAGTTTGAACTTCTTCCTGTGACTCAGTTTGTGACTCGGTAACTATGCTCGGCTCGGTAGATATAGTTTCCTTATTGATAGTTGTGTTTGCCAATGTTTCAGGTTCAATGTAAATGAATCTTCTGTAGTTCTCAGGTTCCCTTTTGCTTTCTTCCTCAGTCTTTTCTGCAAACTCATCAAATTTTACATGTATACTTTCTATGACTTTGTGAGTAGATAAGTTCAGACATTTGTATGCCTTGCTTTTGCTAGAATATCCTAGGAATATTCCTTCATCACTTTTCACATCAAATTTATTTCTTCTGGATTCTTTTAAGATATAACACTTGCTACCAAATATTTTCATGTAACTTACATTGTGTTTATAGCCATACCATAATTCATAAGGAGTTTTGAATGTGTCTTTCTTCAATTGTACTCGGTTCAAGGTATGAACTACAGTGCTGATAGCTTCCTTCCAGTACTTTATAGCGATGTTCTTTTCTATCATTAGAGTCCTTGCATAATCCATAATAGATCTATTTCTTCTTTCTGCTATTCCATTCTACTCAGGAGTTCTAGGAGTTGATACCTGTCTTTTGATTCCTCTTTCAATGAAAAAGTTGTTAAAATCATGGGAGATGAATTCACCACCTCTGTCTGATCTTAAGCATTTCAATCTTTTCCCTATTTCCTTTTCCACTCTTGCTAAGTACCATTTGAACTTTTCAAATGCTTCTGATTTTTCTCTTAAATACATAACAGTCATCATTCTAGAATTATCATCAACGAAAAGAATAAAGAATTTATCTCCAGTATAGCTTTGTATTCCAATAGGTCCACATAAATCAGTATGCACAATTTCTAAAATTTCTTTAGACTGATAGTTCTTACTCTTGAAACTAGTTTTACTCATTTTGCCAATCTGACAATTCTTACATAGACCAGTATCAGGTTTCTTCAAAATAGGAATGCCTCTAACCTTCTTGAATTTGCTTACTTTTATCATGTTATCAAAATTCACATGACATAACCTTTTGTGCCATAGCCAAATTTCTTCTATTTGAGCAATAAAGCATGAATATTCACTAAGATCAAGATAAAATAAGTTACCTTTTGTTTGTTTGCCTGATCCAATGAGTTTTCCTTTTTCATCCAGTAGTCTTGCTTGACCATTCATGAATTCAACCTTGAAACCAGTGTTGATTAGCTGTGCTACACTTAGAAGATTATGTTTTAGTCCTTCAACCCAATAAGCATTGTCACATATGAGTTCTTTGGTTAATGAGATTCTTCCTTTTCCTTTTATACAACAAGGTTCATTGTTTCCAAATCTTACATTACCACTATCACAGTCTTCTAGATATTCAAATTTTGTCTTGTCACCAGTCATGTGGTGTGAACATCCAATATCTATTATCCATATATCATCTTTGCTTATATGAGAAATAAGTGCCATCTTATCTTCATCATCATCAGATTCATCTTTTATAGCAATAAAGACAATTTCTTCTTCACTATCATCAGAATCTTTAGCCATAAAACATGTTTTCTTACCTTTATCCTTGAATGATTTGAAATTCTTTTTGCCATAGTACTTGTGAATTCTCTTCTCTTCCTTAACTTTCTTGTTTGGGCACCTAGCTGCAATATGTCCAATTTCTTCACATGAAAAATAGATTAAAAGAGTTTTACCTTTATATTTACCTTTCCCTCTAGAGTACTTCTTTGCAAGTAATGCTTCTACAATTTCAAGATCACTATCAGAACTTTCTTCTGATACTTCTTCACTTTCTGACTGAACTTCTTTAATTTTCTTGTTCATCTTTAGTGAAACCTTGGCCTCAAATGCTGATTCAATATTTTTGAAACTAGGAACATAGTTGTCATAGTTGTCTAATTCAAAGACTGTCAATCTTCCAACTAAAGCATCCAAAGTTATATTGTAGTTTGTTTCACATCTTCTTTCTTGAATAGCTGATACTCTTATTGCATAGATAGGGAGTAATGTTCTGAGTACCTTACTTATAAAAATTTCATCTGAGATTGTTCCTCCAGAAGCTCTAATTGCACTTACACTTGCTTTGATTCTTTCAACATATTTTGTAATGTTTTCATCTTCCTTCATATTCATCTTGTCAAACTGTCCTCTTAGGCTTTCTGCTTTGGCTCTTTTCACATTTGCATCACCACCATATATTTTCTTCAGTGCCATCCACATTTCATATGCAGTAGTGCATTCTTTAATATCATCAAATTCTTCATAGCTGAGAGTAGATGCAATGTCTATCATCATGGTGTTGTGAGTCTTTTTATCTGCAATGTCTTCAATAGTTAATGCGCCATTAGGAATTGTGGGTTCTTCATCAATGTATTTGCATCTTGAATCACCAATGGAAGCTAGATGAAGTTGCATGAGACCTTGCCATGCTGAAAATTTATCTCTATTGAGCTTTGGAATTTTCCTCTTGTAAGACATCCTGATCTTTAGCTTTGGTCCTTGAAACCCTTCCTGCAAGCACCAAAAGCTCTGATGCCAATTGATGGAATATGGATGAAGTGACTGAGAGGGGGGGGGGGGGGTGAATCAGTCAACCATAAATCACTTTGCAATTAATTCTTTCCATATCCCTTAGGATATCTTAAAAATGTTATCTGTTTTAGCACTCGGTAAATAGATTGCAGTAACTTTGAAGATGCAGAAAGTATTCACAAAATTATCTTTTAGATATTCATCAGCACTGGTGTATGATTAAGATAGCAATTAAGAACACAAGAGACACAAGATTTAATGTGGAAACCCAATATGGGAAAATCCATCAATGTATCTAGATACTGATTTTCACTTTTCTGAAGTGATACCCGGTTAGAAGCCAACCCGGTAAAAGGTTACAAAACACACTGTTAGGTGTGACCTTGTTAGAGGATTTAATCACCTTGCTAGGAGTGGCCTGGTAAGAGGTCTTGAAAACAATTCAATGGAATTGTCACCTTGTTAGAGGATTTACAATATGGTTGTTAAATCAACTCGGTTAAGAGATTTAGAATTCACTGTTACAATGATAAGAAGGTAACAATGAAAAAATGACCTGTATAATAATGCAACTGCTTTGCTGATTACAGATCTCTATTATACATATGTGTGATCCTTCCTGATCAAATAAATCTTTGCTGCACCTTAAGGATATCTGAACATCCTTCAGAAATTTGCACACACCTTTCCTATCTTTTCTTCTGTAAAACTTCTTGCTGTATATCTCTATTTATTTTTCACATTTGACCTTTTATTTATATGATTTTAGATTTGTCAAATCAACATTATTTAGTATAATAGTCGGCTGAATTAAGCAAACTCTTTTTGCAAAAATCCTTCAAGGGCCGACAGTGCTCGGTGACCATAACTTTCTACAATCTTTCGGAGACCGAGGGAACTTGGTAAACATCGACAATCCTTCAATAACCGACTGAACTCAGTAAACACTGAATTTCATTTGATAACCGATTGAACTTGGTAAATGCTGAATTTCTTTTGATAACCGACTAAACTCGGTAAACACTGAATTTCCTTTGATAACCGACTAAACTCGGTAAATGCTGAATTTCCTTTGATAACCGACTGAACTCGGTAAACAATGAATTTCCTTTGATAACCAACTGAACTCGGTAAACACTGAATTTCCTTTGATAACCAACTGAACTCGGTAAACACTAAATTTCCTTTGATAACCGATTGAACTCGGTAAACATTGAATTTCCTTTGATAATCGACTGAACTTGGTAAACACTGAATTTCCTTTGATAACCGACTGAACTCGGTAAACACTGAATTTCCTTTGATAACTGAGTGGACTCGGTAAATGCTAAATTTCCCTGTCTGGCAGACCGACTGAGCTCAGTAGGAACTGATTGCTGCAGACTATGACATTGTGTGACATCAAAGACAATATATAATTTGAGTAGCAATTTCCTTCAGACAATTGTTTCCAACAAATAAAATTTAAAAATAATGTAAAAAGTGAATGGTTTACCCTTACCATAACAGTGGGAGTCCATGGCACTGTAGGCTCTTGATGCACATCTCCATGAGCTGCTTCAGTGCCTATAGTGTGCTGTGTAGAATCATCCCCATCGAAGCTGAAACTATATGTATCACTAGCATTCAGGGGACCAAGGAAAATATTCTAGCATATAACGCAAGTGTGGTCCACACAAACATGTGATCTCATGGAAGTGCCAGAAGCATAAGAATGAGGAGGCAACAATGTTGTGCTCTATGTAACCAACAGATCACTCAACATGCAAATGGCTTGAATAGTCTGTGAGCTGGCCTCAAAAATAATGTCTGGATGCTGCACTATGGGAGGTGGTGAAATCTCAGGAGGGGGGACATATGTATGGGATTTTACCCATTGTGCCGATGGCCTGTCTTGTGGAGAACCTAAACCTACACCCTAGCTCTATCTCATACTCCAATAATCCACCTTTTGACCGAGCACAAATTCAGCATACAATTTTCTAAGAAAATAAATTGGGACATCCAAATCGTTGTGAGGCAGTCTATCAAAAACCATCCACCAACGGTCCCAAAAGTTGTCACATATTGCACTATTTGTGCACCATTTAATTGGCAAATTGTTTTTTTTAGGGTCTACTTTTAGACTGGTTTTAGGATCCACAAAAAGATTAGCTATGTCATGTTTTGTTATATTTAGGTTCATTACTTGATCATAATCAAGCCCAATGCCAAATTGGGAATGCATGGAATCATGCCAAAGAAGTGCAACATTATGTTATTGTGTTAGTTTCTCCATATTTTCAATTATTGTGTTCAATGTCATAAACATGGGGCACAATGTGGGGATATTAGCATATGCGGTTTCAAATCCTCTAAGTTCATTTAGATTATCTCCTATTAGATCTCCTAAATGATGAGGGTTTGTGACAGGTACATCTTTTGGAGGTGGGGGATTGTTAGGAGGTGGGTTTGGATTGTTTGCGGGATCATTAGGAGGGTTTTATGATTCCATGTCTGATAGCAATGAAAAAAAAATAGATAATTACAATGAATTTTAAAAGTCAATACAAAAAATCATTGCTACCCTAATTTTTATATTAAAAAATCTATATTTATATTTAAAAACAATAAAAAACAATAAAAATAATAAAAAAAAATAGAAGCTTCACTTACTTGGGCAATTTGGGAAAAATTGGATAGGGGATTTGGGATCGGATATCCAAAAACCTAGCTTTGTTCATGTTTTTGCAATGAAAAAATGTTGAACGCGGCTGGGTATAGTGATTTATATTCACTGGCAAATATTGGATATCTGATATTATTGAATATCTAATTCACCCTTTAGCTTTGGGTTTTGGCTTGGCCAGGTGTACTGAAACCCAGGCCTACTAAAAAGTCAACAAATCTATTTGTGCACTTTTGGATGAGTGAAAATTGGTTTTTTTCACATCGCCACTTTTTGGCATTCCATGATCTTACACATACTCTGAAGCCAAATATATATGTCCAATAATGCCATACATTGAATATATTCAATATAGTTAAACTAGCTTCCTCAAAGCCAAATGGATGTACAATGTATTACTTATACAATATACCAAAAATATGTCAACTAATGCCATATAGGCATACAATCCATATCCCTAATCTAGTCCTTTCCTGCTAGGGGAAGAAGACAAGTCCTAAGCTATCTTCGATCTTCACATCGATGGAGATGTAGTGGATGTTGTAGTCTTCTGAGTGTGCTCACTTGTCCTCCTATCTAGACTCTTCTATAACTCAAGTTGATAAAAAAATATTTAAGCATCAATGACTAATATACATCAAAATTGAATTATACAATGACATAAAATTGAATATTAGCTTACCGCTAGCAAATAGTCACTATGTTCATCTTCTAAAGGTGCACACTGGAAATCTGGAGTAATAAGTCCCTACAACAATGAACAAAATAATAATTAAAATAAATACATGAATATCATTATAAAAATCAATATAAAATATTAAAATAACAATAAAAATTAAGTGGTCTCTTTCATACCTCAATTAGTGCTTCAGAACTAGCTACTATTGCAGCTACTCCACGATCCAAAGTATCACAGACAAAAGGAGTCTTTGATGTCAATAACTAGAAATGAAACAAAAAAAGTATTATGCAGTCATCAAGATTATATATATTTTTTACAACCCTACTAATGACTAAATGATACCTCCATGAAGGTTCCACCATGTCCTTCAGTGTGTGGTGTCAAAGTTGAAGCTCCAACATTCAACTAGTGCACATGTACATGGAAAATTATAAGATAACCATTCATATAAGAACATACTACTGACATGTTAATTATAATGCATTATTACATATATACCTATTGACTCAATGGTGACATCATAAAGCCAGGTGAAAGAATGTGATCATCGTGCCTCTAGATTTTGATCATAATTTATTTAGTAATTTAGTTATTCATTCATTTATTAATTAAATATAATCAAGTAAATCAAATTAACATGAAAATAAAGATACCTCAGGGAAAGTGGCATGATACCCTTCCTTGTTTGTTGTGAACATCGACGGTCCACCAATGAATGTCTAATGCACATGCACAATAAGTTATGATATAATTATTCATATAATTACGTAATAATCAAATATATTAATTAAAATGTTTTTTTTGATACATACTTGTGGAATTGATGATGATGTTGTGAAGGGGACATTGGGATCATTTCCACTGCCACTACCACCACCACTAACACTCTTGCCCTAAATTTTCATCATAATCAATAGATACTAAATTAATTAGTTATTATTTTATAAATGAAATATGATCAAAGAAATTTAATGAGCTTGGAAATATTTACCTATGTCAATGGCAAATGTCATATTTAGAAAGCTATCAGTCATCATTCTAGGATCCTATTCCTCTCTCTCACTAGTACCAAATGTGCACAAGCATCCACATGATCGACAAATATGCCACCTCAAAGATTGACCATGGTCACCCTCAACTAAGGGAGTGGAAAATTGAATGAGAGTCTGTGTCAGAGCACTAATCGTGCCTAGTGTGTCCACCTCTACATGTTCCTTCACAATGGAAGGAATAGTAACATGATCCACATGTGGCTTGCTAATAGAAACCCTAGGTGCATTAGGGTCATGATGCTCCCCCACTCGATCAAATGATGACCCCCCTCCTCTACCCTTAGAATCTAGATAGTCAAAATAATTAGGCACCTCCTTGAGTACAAACTCACAATAGAGTTTCCTCAAGAAATATACATGAGCCTCATGATTGTTACAAGGAAGAAAATCAAAGGCCATCCACCATCTCTCCCAAAATTTGTTTTTAATTTCTTCATTTAAGCATCAATGAATTGAGAACCTCCTTGTTGTAGTTCTAAGAGTATTTGTGTCCCTTGGTTTTTTAAATAGCTTGCAAATGTCATCTTTTGTGATTTTTTTTTTATTTTTATGTCCCTATAAGATAATTTATTGGCATAATATTATTTTTGTTCTTCTCTTTTATCCCACCATAAATTAATTTTCCCACTAACCAAGCTTATGTGGGTCAAGATTGCTTCCAATTTTTTTGCAAGTCTTTCCCTTCTAGGATTTGTACCAATAGAATCTTTTAACCTAGTAATTAAATATTCTAATTCCTTTTCCCCTCTTTCAATTTGGTTCATCAAATTTTCTTGTGTTCTAGGAGGAGGTTTCTCGATTTGTGGAGGCAATTGAGGTTCATTTTCTTCATTTGTTTCTTCATTTAGTTCTTCATGAGGAGACAGAGGGTTTGGTGGAGATTTTGGTGGAGGATTTGGTTGAGGCAAATTATTTCTTCCTAGCAATTAAAAAAACTAGATTTTAAAATCTTCATTACACACAAATTTAAACAAAAATAAATTTTAACAAAACAAATTGCTACAAAACTAAAATTTTAAAACAAATAAGAGGCATGGGTTGTAAAAACACTTACCTCTTCTTCCGGATCGAATTTCATGATGTCATAGAGCCATTTGAAGGATGGATGAATGAAAACAATGGATTCACAAGCCAAAAGAAGAGTGTGTGCGCACTTGGGAAGGCCTTCTTAGCTACAAACGCGGGTTTGAGGAAAGAAAAATGAACTTTCCAACCCACAACAAGCTTTAAGAAGGCCTTTTTCAAAGTGTCTATGCCCTATAGGGTGCACACACTTTGTTTTGGATTGCCCAAGCCTAAGGCTTAGGCAACCCAAGCCATAGGGCATACGCACTATAGGGCACACACCCTATAGTGTGTACGCACTATGGGTGATGAGGGACCAAAAAGAAAAGTGGCATCTTTTTCATCCCCCATCTTTGTACATATACCCTCAATATGTGTGATGCTTGGTTGGTCCTAGTCTATGAGTTTGGGGTGGATGAGGGGAAGTTCTATGAGGTTAATGGTGAGCTGATGGAGGACAAAAGTTCTAGGAGGGTATCATTGTCAAAGATGTCATCATAGGATTTCTTTTCTTCCTCTTCAAGGATGTCTTCGATCTCTATGAGGTCTTCCAGGCTATTCAAGAAGGGAATGTTGGTCATGTTGGTGCCCCCAGTTGTGGTATTGGGCTATTGTATACCTAGGTGATGGTTATTAAAGCCAAGACCTTGATGTCATGGATTCTTTAATATTGTGATGGGGTCTTTGCTTCTATATTCTTGTGGTCCTAGACCATCGCCTTGATATTTCCATTGTTTTGTGGCATACTTGTGTGATTATGGATATTTGCCTTTGAAGTAGCCAAGGAGTTCAGTGTCAAGTGGTGGGGGATCTCTGTATAACCACCTATTGATGTCAAGGTCCATCTCTTGACTATTTATGTTGCCATGGGAAACAAAATTCCTACGTCCCATTTTCTTGATTTCATGATTTTCTTCAGCGGGCTTGCTTTGGTGACTCGGGCACCCTTATGTATCTAGATCAAGTGGGAGGGCCCCTATTACAAATGCATCATTTAGGGTGTATTCACCATAGCCCTAGTTGTTGATCTTAATAGAAGAGATAGTGGAGGCAAGGATAGTCTCTAGATCACTATGGGATCATGAAGAGTTGGCAACAGAAGTGCCAATGTTGGTTCCAGGACAATGAATGGAATGAAGGAATGATGCTTCCATCATATGATGGTTCGCAAAGGGTTGGGGGTTAGCATGGATGGTAACCTCAATGCCTTGATGTAGAAATTTGATGTATTGATGGTAAGTAGATGGTATAGCCTTGATGGCACGAATCCATGGTCAGTTGAGGAGGATGTTGAATGGTAGGTCAAGATCAACAATAGGGAAAATGGTGTCTTGAGTTTTTGGGCCTAGCTAGATAGTCAAAAGAATAATACATTTATAGGTATGCTCAAAGTTATCATATTCCTTGATGGTGATTACTTCGTGTGATATGTCAGCTTCCATGAACCCTATCTGCTGAATGAATTTGAGAGTACACAAGTTTAGGGCTGAATGATTATCTATCATGACCCTTTTAATGGAAAAATCTCTGACCATAATAGAAATGTGGAGAGGGAGATTATGGCTAGGCTCAATAGCTGGTATGTTAGATGGCTTGAAGGAAAGAACACATGGTGCTGATAGTGATGGAATATGGATGAAGTGACTAAGAGGGGGGGGGGGGGTGAATCAGTCAACCATAAAACACTTCACAATTATTTCTTTCCAGATCCCTTAGGATATCTTAAAAAATGTTACTTGTTTTAGCACTCAGTAAATAGATTGTAGTAACTTTGAAGATGTAGAAAGTATTAGCAAAATTATCTTTTAGATATTCATCAGCACTAGTGTATGATTAAGATAGCAATTAAGAACACAAGAGACACAAGATTTAACGTGGAAACCTAATGTGGGAAAAACCACCAATGTATCTAGATATTGATTTTCACTTTTCTGAAGTGATGCCCGGTTAGAAGCCAACCCGGTAAAAGGTTACAAAACACACTATTAGGTGTGACCTTGTTAGAGGATTTAATCACCCTGCTAGGAGTGGCCTGGTAAGAGGTCTTGAAAACAATTCAATGGAATTGTCACCTTGTTAGAGGATTTACAATATGGTTGTTAAACCAACTCGGTTAAGAGATTTAGAATTCACTGTTACAATGATAAGAAGGTAACAATGAAAATGACTTGTATAATAATGCAACTACCTTGCTGATTACAGATCTCTATTCTGCATAAGTGTGATCCTTCCTGATCGAATAAATCTCTACTGCACCTTAAGGATATCTGAACATCCTTCACAAATTCACACACACCTTTCCTGTCTTTCTTCTGTAAATCTTCTGCTGTATTTCTTGTTTATTTTTCACATTTGACCTTTTATTTATATGATTTTAGATTTGTCAAATCGACATTATTTAGTATAAAAGTCGGCTGAATTAAGCAAACTCTATTTGCAAAAATCCTTCAAGGGTCGACAGTGCTTAGTGACCATAACTTTCTACAATCTTTCAGAGACCGAGGGAACTCGGTAAACACCGACAATCCTTTACCTTCGATAACTAACTGAACTCGATAAACACTGAATTTCCTTTGACGACCGACTGAACTCGGTAAACACTGAATTTTCTTTGACGACCGACTGAACTCGGTAAACACTGAATTTTCTTTGATAACCGAGTGGACTCGGTAGACACTAATTTTCTTTGATAAACGAGTGGACTCGGTAAGTACTAATCTTCCTATCTGGCAGACTGACTGAGCTCGGTAGGAACTGATTGCTGTGGGCTATGACATTGTGTGACATCAAAGACAATACATAATTTGAGTAGCAATTTCCTTCACACAATTGTTTCCAACAATCTCCCTCTTTGGCATTGATGGCAACACAATATGTCATAGCATAAGAAATTTGAAAGAATTAGCTCGGTTCAGATTCAAATCTCCCTTTGTTAGCAAACTTCCTTTATCCTGAAAATTCTTCCTTCTGACTATTGAAATTTTTTTGAAGTAATAGCAAAGACATAGCAAACACTCCCTCTTTGACAACACATGCCAAAGACAATTCACATATTACCGGTGTAAATTAATGTACCTCAAGTACTGATTCATATGCAATGATTCCTTGAATATGCTGGATCAACTGGTTGATTTTCAATCATGTTCTGGTTGATGCATCACTAAAACTATATTTAGTGAGCATCGGATAGGGGAATGACCCCTAACTTACCTCTTAGATACAAAAATGCATCCTTAGGTAATGGTTTGGTAAAAATGTCTGCAATCTGCTCTTTTGTATGAATATATTCTAATCTGATTTCCTTGTCCTGCACCAATTCTCTGACAAAGTGATATTTAATAGCAATGTGCTTGGTTTTGGAATGCATCACTAGATTCTTCGAAATGTTTATTGCACTGGTATTGTCACAAAATATAACAACTGGTTCTTTGATTTCAACCTTCATACCTTCTAATAACTATTTAAACCAAACAATATTTGAACAGTTTACTGCAGCAGCAACATATTCTGCTTCAGCTGTGGATTGAGATGTGCAATTTTGCTTTTTACTAGTCCAGGATACCAGTCTTTTTCCAAGAAAAAATGCTCCACCACTTGTGCTTTTTCTGTCATCAATGTTCCCTGCCCAATCAGCATCAGTAAACACTTTTAAGTCTAGATTGCCTCCAAATTTATACCACAAACCATATTCTTCAGTTCCTCTTAAGTATCTTAAGATTCTTTTGATTGCCATCATATGATTTTCCTTAGGTTTTGCTGAGAATCTAGCTACTATACCGACTGCTAAGGCAATATCAGGTCTTGTATGTACTACATACTGCAATTTTCCAATCATAGATCGGTATAGGGTCTGATCAACTTCTTTTGAATCATCATTTTTGGTAAGTTTCAGTCTAGTACACATGGGTTTACCAATTGGTTTTGAATCTTCCATACCAAACTTCTTAAGTATTTCCTTAATGTATTTAGATTGAGTAATGTATATACCATTCTTGCTTTGCTGAATTTGAAGACCAACAAAGAATTTTATTAAACCAAACATAGACATTTCAAATTCTTTGTTCATTTTCTCTAAAAATTCTTTGCACTGATCCTCATTCCTTGTAAATATAGTATCATCTACAAATATTTCTACCAATACAATTTTGTCATCCGGTCCTTCTTTAATATACAGATTGCTGTTATCATTGGCTCTTTTGAAATTAATCTGAATCAAATAATTATGGAGTCTTTCATACCATGCTCTAGGAGCTTTTTTCAAACCATACAATGCTTTGTGTAACCTGCAGACCATGTCCTTTTTATCTGGATCAACAAAACCTTCAGGTTGTTCAATGTAGACTTCTTCATCAAGAATTCCATTGAGAAATGTAGATTTTATATCCATCTGATATACCTTAAATCCTTTGTGTGCTGCATCAGCAAGTAGAGTTCTTACACCTTCTAATCTTGCAATAGGAGCAAAAGTTTCTCCATAATCTATACCTTCTTCTTGAGAATAACCTTTACATACCAGTCTAGCTTGACCATCTTCATTCAACTTATTCCTGAATACCCATTTTGTTCCAATTACATTCTTATCTTTAGGTCTAGGTACAAGAGTCCATGTTTTGTTCTTTTGTATTTGTTCTAATTCTTCATTCATTGCTTCAATCCAACTTTCATTTTCCAATGCATCTTTGATATTTCTAGGTTCAAAGTCAGTAAGCAGACATTTACCTTTTAGCTTGCTTCTTTTCATAGTACCATCTAATTTGTTTCCAATAATTTGATCTGGTGTATGATGTCTTCTAACATATTTGGCTAGTATAGGTTCCTTGCTTTTTGAATGATTCATGCTGTTGTCTTCTAGGATCTCTTCTTCAGGTTGCTTGGGCTCGGTAGATATTTGCTCGGTAACTTCAAGCTGAGACTTGGTCTAAATTTTTTCCTGTGACTCGGTTTGAACTTCTTCCTGTGACTTGGTTTTTGACTTGGTAACTGTGCTCAGCTTGGTAGATATAGTTTCCTCATTGATAGTTGTGTCTGCCAATGTTTCAGGTTCAATGTAAATGAATCTTCTGTAGTTCTTAGGTTCCCTTTTGCTTTCTTCCTCAGTCTTTTCTGCAGACTCATCAAATTTTACATGTATACTTTCTATGACTTTGTGAGTAGATAAGTTCAGACATTTGTATGCCTTGCTTTTGCTAGAATATCCTAGGAATATTCCTTCATCACTTTTCACATCAAATTTATTTCTTCTGGATTCTTTTAAGATATAACAATTGCTACCAAATATTTTCATGTAACTTACATTGGGTTTATAGCCATACCATAATTCATAAGGAGTTTTGAATGTGTCTTTCTTCAATTGTACTCGGTTCAAGGTATGAACTGCAGTGCTGATAGCTTCCTTCCAGTACTTTATAGCGATGTTCTTTTCTATCATTAGTGTCCTTGCACAATCCATAATAGATCTATTTCTTCTTTCTTCTATTCCATTCTGCTCAGGAGTTCTAGGAGCTGATACCTGTCTTTTGATTCCTCTTTCAATGCAAAAGTTGTTAAAATCATGGGAGATGAATTCACCACCTCTGTCTGATCTTAAGCATTTCAATCTTTTCCCTGTTTTCTTTTCCACTCTTGCTAAGTACCATTTGAACTTTTCAAATGCTTCTGATTTTTCTCTTAAATACATAACAGTCATCATTCTAGAATAATCATCAACGAAAAGAATAAAGAATTTATCTCCAGTATAGCTTTGTATTCCAATAGGTCCACATAAATCAGTATGCACAATTTCCAAAATTTCTTTAGACTGATAGTTCTTACTCTTGAAACTAGTTTTACTCATTTTACCAATCTGACAATTCTTACATAGACCAGTATCAGGTTTCTTCAAAGTAGGAATGCGTCTAACCTTCTTGAATTTTCTTACTTTTATCATGTTATCAAAATTCACATGACATAACCTTTTGTGCCATAGCCAACTTTCTTCAATTTGAGCAATAAAGCATGAATATTCACTGAGATCAAGATAAAATAAGTTACCTTTTGTTTGTTTGCCTGATCCAATGAGTTTTCCTTTTTCATCTAGTAGTCTTGCTTGACCATTCATGAATTCAACCTTGAAACCAGTGTTGATTAGCTGTGCTACACTTAGAAGATTATGTTTTAGTCCTTCAACCCAATAAGCATTATCACATATGAGTTCTTTGGTTAATGAGATTCTTCCTTTTCCTTTTATACAACAAGGTTCATTGTTTCCAAATCTTACATTGCCACTATCACAGTCTTCTACATATTCAAATTTTGTCTTGTGACTAGTCATGTGGTGTGAACATCCGCTATCTATTATCCATATATCATCTTTGCTTATATGAGAAATAAGTGCCATCTTATCTTCATCATCATCAGATTCATCTTTTATAGCAATAAAGACAATTTCTTCTTCACTATCATCAGAATCTTTAGCCATAAAACATGTTTTCTTACCTTTATCCTTGAATGATTTGAAATTCTTTTTGCCATAGTACTTGTGACTTCTCTTCTCTTCCTTGACTTGCTTGTTTGGGCACCTAGCTACAATATGTCCAATTTCTTCACATGAAAAATAGATTAAAGGAGTGTTACCTTTATATTTACCTTTCCCTTTAGAGTACTTCTTTGCAAGTAATGCTTCTACAATTTCAAGATCACTATCAGAACTTTCTTCTGATACTTCTTCACTTTCTGACTGAACTTCTTTAATTTTCTTGTTCTTCTTTAGTTAGACCTTGGCCTCAAATGCTGATTCAATATTTTTGGAACTAGGAACATAGTTGTCATAGTTGTCTAATTCAAAGGCTGTCAATCTTCCAACTAAAGCATCCAAAGTTATATTGTGGTTTGTTTCACGTCTTCTTTCTTGAATAGCTGATACTCTTATTGCATAGATAGGGAGTAATGTTCTGAGTACCTTACTTATAACAGTTTCATCTGAGATTGTTCCTCCAGAAGCTCTAATTGCACTTACACTTGCTTTGATTCTTTCAACATATTTTGCAATGTTTTCATCTTCCTTCATATTCATCTTGTCAAACTGTCCTCTTAGGCTTTCTGCTTTGGCTCTTTTCACATTTGCATCACCACCATATATTTTTTTTAGTGTCATCCACATTTCATATGCAGTAGTGCATTCTTTAATATCATCATATTCTTCATAGCTGAGAGCAGATGCAATGTTTATCATCATGGTGTGATGAGTTTTTTTCTCTACAATGTCTTCAACAGTTAATGTGCCAGTAGGAACTGTGTATTCTTCATCAATGTATTTGCATCCTGAATCACCAATGGAACCCAGATGAAGTCGCATGAGACCTTGCCATGCTGAAAAGTTATCTCTATTGAGCTTTGGAATTTCCCTCTTGTAAGACATCCTGATCTTTAGCTTAGGTCCTTGAAACCCTTCCTGCAAGCACCAAAAGCTCTGATACCAATTGATGGAATATGGATGAAGTGACTAAGAGGGGGGGGGGGGGGTAAATCAGTCAACCATAAAACACTTCACAATTATTTCTTTCTAGATCCCTTAGGATATCTTAGAAAATGTTATCTATTTTAGCACTTGGTAAATAGATTGCAGTAACTTTGAAGATGTAGAAAGTATTAGCAAAATTATCTTTTAGATATTCATCATCACTAGTGTATGATTAAGATAGCAATTAAGAACACAAGAGACACAAGATTTAACATGGAAACCCAATATGGGAAAAACCACCAATGTATCTAGATACTGATTTTCACTTTTCTGAAGTGATGCCCGGTTAGAAGCCAACCCGGTAAAAGGTTACAAAACACACTGTTAGGTGTGACCTTGTTAGAGGATTTAATCACCTTGCTAGGAGTGGCCTGGTAAGAGGTCTTGAAAACAATTCAATGGAATTGTCACCTTGTTAGAGGATTTACAATATGGTTGTTAAACCAACTTGGTTAAGAGATTTAGAATTCACTGTTACAATGATAAGAAGGTAACAATGAAAATGACCTGTATAATAATGCAATTGCCTTGCTGATTACAGATCTCTATTCTGCATAAGTGTGATCCTTCCTGATCGAATAAATCTCTGCTGCACCTTAAGGATATCTGAACATCCTTCACAAATTCGCACACACCTTTCCTGTCTTTCTTCTGTAAATCTTCTGCTATATTTCTTGTTTATTTTTCACATTTGACCTTTTATTTATATGATTTTAGATTTGTCAAATTGACATTATTTAGTATAACAGTCGGCTGAATTAAGCAAACTCTATTTGCAAAAATCCTTCAAGGGCCGACAATGCTCGGTGACCATAGCTTTCTACAATCTTTCAGAGACCGAGGGAACTTGGTAAACACCGACAATCCTTTACCTTCGATAACCGACTGAACTCGGTAAACACTGAATTTCCTTTGACGACCAACTGAACTCGGTAAACACTAAATTTTCTTTGACGACCGACTGAACTCGGTAAACACTGAATTTTCTTTGATAACCAAGTGGACTCGGTAGACACTGATTTTCTTTGATAATCGAGTGGACTCGGTAAGCACTAATCTTCCTGTCTGGCAGACCAACTGAGCTTGGTAGGAACTGATTGTTGCGGACTATGACATTGTGTGACATCAAAGACAATACATAATTTGAGTAGCAATTTCCTTCAGACAATTGTTTCCAATAGATAGGTGTCCCATGAGGTTCTTGAACTAGATAGAATTTATATTTGTGTGGACTTGTGCTTCATGGAGGGCTTAGTTGAGGATTTCTTGATGGATGGGTGAGGTGTGAAGAAGGTCGAGGATGTAGATTTGGATAGGTGTATTCCCAAGATGTTCTATAAGGTTGTATTGTGCATTATGTTCTAGTCTTGGAGTAGCATCGATGATGGTTATTTAGCCTCTTCATGTGGTGACTGGACATTGACTATCAGCTCCTTTGACATGGATGACATTGACTATGGGTTTGACTTGGGTTACTATATAGTCTTTGTGATCATCATGGTCTCCTTGTTTTTTTTTTCCTTGGTTTTGATTAGGAGCATTAGCATTGGCTTGGTTCTTCCCAGCATTGTGTTGAGGTAACATGTTTTGATAGATTTGTAGGTTGGCATTAGGTGTGATTTGCGCATGTGTGTCCACTTGGATCTCCTTTCTGTCAATGAGATCTTGGATGTAATGCTTTAGCTTCATACATCTTAAGGTAGTGTGTCCTTTGACATGATGATAATCACAATACTCATGATCTTTGTACCAGTTAGGCTTGGGAGTTGCATCATCAAACTATTGGATTGACAAGTATGTGATTAGATTGGCCTTAGCCATTGGTGCAAGATTACATCCAGAGGTTCACCAAGAGGTGTGAAGATTCACTTCTAATGGGTTTGGACCTAAGGCCTATTCTGATTGGGAGCTGTTAATATGGCATTGGCCTGATTGGTTTGGTTAGCTTGAGGTGCTTGTTGTTGATAGTGTTGCTAACTTTTTTGATGTTGATATTACTACATAGGTGGTTGATGGATTTGAGGTTGTTGTTGATATGTAGGAATAGATGTAGGACCAGCCCCAATGATTTGGACATGCTTAGTGTTTGTGGCTCCATCAATGACCACCTGTTTGTTTCAATTCTAATAATGAGGTTTGTCATTGTTAGGTTTTTTGTGGGAATCATCCTTGTGATGTTGGATTGTGCCTTTATCTAGGAGACCTCTTTCAATATATATCCCCTTGCCTTTGATATCTTGATACATTTGGATACAGTTGATCCTCATGAAGTGGGATAGTTTGGGATGTAGGTTATTGATGAAGGTCTTGGTGAGATGCTTCTTAGGGGTTTGATATGATAACCTAGTTGTGAAGTTCTACCACCATTGCAAGTAATCTGCTAGGCTTTCTCCTTCTTTCTATTTTGAGCTGCAAAGGTCTAGCAAGGTCAACTCATTCTTGACATTGTGGGCATATTAAGGAACAAACTTCTCAAAAATCTTGGCAAATTTTGTGAATGTCCCATGGGATATCTTATAGAACCACTCAAAAAAAATTCCACCCAAGCTTTTGGGGAATAGGTGCATAAGGTAATTTTCACTGTATGCTACCTCTTGATAGGCCATCTAGAACTCTTTGATGTGGTTTACAGGATCTCCTTTCCCTCAACATTTGTCAAATTTTGGTGTCTCGAAGTGTTTGGGAAAGGGAACCATTGTGATTGATCTATCTAAGGGATATGGATAGATCTTTTCAAACTTGAAGGCCTTGCTATCTGTTCTAGGATTTAGCTCCTTGAGAGCATTCTTTATCTCTTCTCATGTGGTGTTGATTAGAGTTGGAGTAGGTACTCCCATGGGAAAGGGATCAGATGGTGCTGGTGAGTATGGATGATTTTGTGGTGGAGGATATTGTGGAGTTGGATATGAAGATTTCCCAACAAGATAAGTGGATTGGAATGGATTTTGAGGTGATGATTGCTGGGGAGGATACTATTGCTGATGTGTGGGAGTATACTACTATGTAGACTATGAAATTGCTTGTTGTTGGGGTAAAATATGAGTTTTTTGGTATTGCACCGGATATGAGGAAGCTTGTTTCTACTGGGGGATGATGGGATGTTGCTACTACTACACTGGGAAGTATTGTTGTGATGGATGAGATTGATAGAATGGTGCAGCTTGTTAATAAGATTGGCTTTGGTGCACTTGGCTTTGAACTTGGTTGATGTAGGCTAGGTGCATTCCTACATTTCTTAGGGGTCGAGCTAATGTAAGGAAGTTGGAAGCAATAGGTGTTTGGGCAAGGTAACTTGTGAGATGAGATGAACTCTTCTATTGAGGTGGGGGAAATACTTGAGATGCGGTGGGTGGTGTAGATAGGTAGTTGGTGTATAAAGGAAAGGATGAAGCTGGTGGAGGTTGTGATGGTTGTTGTTGCACTGCTTGAGAGAAGGTGACTTGTTGGTTTATAGGCATGAATGTGGGAGAGTGATTTGGTATTCCTAAAGATTGCATTTATTCCTAAGTAAGGGCCCAATAAGAACTGGTTCATGGTGGGAATTGTGATGCAGAGGATGTTGGAAATGTAAATGTGATGGGAGTTTGGGACGTGAATGGTGGATTCAAAAGTCCCATGGATGGCATGCCTGTTATGAAAGTAGTTTGTTGGGCTTGTGTTTGGGTAAATGCTTGTTGGGGTGTGGAAGAAGAGGCTTGTGTTCCCCTTGAGAAGGATGGTGTTGATGTGGAAGCTTGCTGCGAGAAGGAGGAAAATGATTTTGTTGCCCCTGTAAATGATGGCATGGAGGTAGAGGCCTTTTGGGAGAAAGAGGGAAATGATTGTATTGCCCCTGAAAAGGATGATGTTTCTTGGCCCATGTAAGGTTGAGGAACTTCTTGTGTAGTAGCTTGTATGGGAGGTGGAGGTTGGTTTTGTGCAAAGCTTTGGGTATGAATGATGGCTTGAGTTGCTATGGAGGATGATGGTGTGCCCATGACTAGAAAATAAGTGGATTGTCTCACTTATGTTGTAGGGCTTACGAAACTACTTTACAAAAGAGGAGGGATGGGCAATGCTACTTGTGATATGCATAAAAGAGGATCAGGGATTTGCTAGATGATGGGGGTGTAGGCTTCTGTTGAGATTTGGATGGTATTTATGGGGATACGAGGTTGAAGATATGGTGGAATGGGAGTACCCTCTTATGTGAAGTTAGCCAGTATGTTTTGTCAATTTTGATCAATGAGTGCATTGACTATTTGTGCATGCCCTAGATGGCCCATAAATATCTCCATAGAAAATAAAGTGGGGGGACTGTTGGGATCATCCCATATGTTATCAATTTGTGGGATCAATGGATTGTAGGATATCATCATGCTGGTAGGATTGTTAGGATCAGTTGAACTAGTGGCCCAATTGGGATCCATGTTTCTTCTCTTCCTGGATCTCATCTTGACAAACATGGAATGCAGATCTAAAGATGCAGATGCTGGATGGATGCAAGTCTAGGAAAATTCTACAGATGGTGGACTTCTATGATGGGGTGCAAGGATTTGGAACAATTGAATGATGGTAGGATGATGAAGGCTTGGTGAGATGCTCTGATTTGGATAAAGGATGATAGAGGATTGGTGGTATGATCTGATTTGGATCAAGATTGGTAGAGGATTGGTGAGATGATGGTGAAGATTACTAAGTGTTGGTTAAATGAGCTACTGCTTCCTCATGTAGGATCAAATTGGATTGGTCAACCTAAGATAAACTAATGATCTTTTGCCAACAAGATTCTTATCAATGCAGGACAATCTCTTGCTCAAGATGATGAGGCTTACAAGGACAAGTAGGATTCCTTAGAAAATGCTCTGTCAAAGGGTGGATAGTTCTGATTTGGGATAAAGTTTTGAAGAAACTCAAAGGATTGGACATAGAGTGTTAGGGATTTGGATCACTTGGATTTGGATTCTAATTTTGGATGATGGGTTCTGACTTGGATGATGGATCAAGGATTTGGGGCAAGGATGAAAGCAAGGATGATGGATCAAGGATTTAAATTTTTAATTGTAGATTTGCTAATGGAAGGATGATGAAGGATGATCGAATTATGCTATTCCTAAGAAGATGACCTAGATGCAGCTGAAATGGATGACCTATGATGCAACTAGGAAGATGATAAAAATGCAAGGATGCAATTAAGGATTGCTTAAAATGCAACTTAAGGATGGATGATGATGCAAAGATGAGACTATTGATGATTTAGGATGCAAAGGATGTTCAGATAGGAATGTGGGATCCTATAGGAGAAATGGATACACGATGGGCCAAGCTAGTCTTCTCTCTCTAGATTGACATAGCGATGGTTAACTTTGAACCAGAATACAAACTGCTTGACTATTCTGTTATACTCAATGTTTTCTAGTCTCTCTTGGTTCTTTTCTTCTTCCTGGATTACTTTTAGGATGGGTTGATGATTCTTTAGACCTCTTTCTACAATCTTCTTTTCCTGGTAAACTCAAGGATTTAGAAGCTTATCTTTCTTTTGTTTGGTCAAATTGGACATAGCTTGGGGAGATTTTTGGCAATTATTTTTGAGACAAGGATTTGGATGTCTGATTTTGAAGGATCTTTTTTGAAAGGCTTTTGTTTTGAAGATTTTGGCTCAAGTTTTTGATGTCTCAATGGGAAAGGACTAACTAGATAATAGTAAATTTTAAACAATCCCAACAAGGGACAAGGCAACCTTGTGGGATACAAGCAATGTTTTGACCACTAAAAATGATATTTTTTCTGAAGAAAGTGTATGTTCTAAATTTTTTTTTCACTAAGTCTAAAATTTGAAAACACGCCAAACATGACTACCTAAGGGAAGGTGAGTATTATAATCTTTTCCCACAACTTGATACCCCAAAAGAGGGATACATATGGTGAGTGTCTTAAGTGTATGGGAAAATTTGAAAGACAAATCAAGAATCTTATTCTTTCCCAAATTGATTTATGTGGTTTTGAAATGAATTCTTGCAAAAACATGTGTTTAATTTTGGATTTGTTCTTTTGAAGACAAGAAAGCTTTTGAAAATAGATTTGTGCCAGTATTTTAGTCTTTACATTCAAGATTTGGTGTTTTCTTTTAGGATCCTGATTTTTGAGATTTTGGAAAGAAAATGAAATGCTTTTCTTGTAATCTAGGACATTTAGGATTTTTTTCTTCTTGATGTAAAGAAACATAAGTTTTTTATTTGAACTTTGATTTTTCTTAGAGGCATTCAAGATTTGTGCTCTAGAATTCAACTTTATGCCCAAAGAGATGTGTTCCTAGATTGGTTTGATGCATGAAATTTTAAAAAGAATTCAAAATTTTACAAAAGGAAGTTTTTTTTAACCAAGAAAAAATAATTTAGGATGATTTAGGAATATTTAGGAATGATTAGGATCATTTAGGAAAGATTAGGAAACCATTTGAAATGAAATGCATACTTGCTCCTAGTTTTGCATGAACATCAAAGAACTTTGAGATTTTGAAAATGAAGCTCATTTTAGATTTGATTGATGCATTGAGTTTGAATTAGGACCATTTTCATGCACTTAGGATTTATTTGGAACCATTTGGAAATGAGATGTAGATTTGAGGTTCTTTTTATGCACCAAAAGGACAAGGTGTTCCTACTTTGCATGAAGATTAAAGATGCCTAGATTTTGAAAGCATGAATGTTCTTGTTTATGCAACTGAAAGATCTTAGAAGTGATTTTGAGTATTTTAGGACCAATTAGGAATGATTTGAGTTGTTTAGGACTGATTAGGAAACTTTTAGAAATACGATTTGCAGATTTTCCTTTAATGCATTCAAGAGTGCATTTGAAGTTCGTTTTAAGCAAACAAATGAAAGATTAAAGTTCCTACTTGATAAAAAAAAGTTGATGAGCCTTAAGGCCTTAGGTTTTCTTGATTTTTTACTTGATTTTTAGATCACTTGCAAAAGATGGGGTCAAAAAGGAAAAATTTGGAGCCAAGAAGCCCTAGAAAGGCCTCAAAAACCTAAAAACCAACTAAAACCCTGATTAAGGCCTTACCCATGCCCCATATTTCCCATACGAGTAAAAGGGGAAAGTTATTTTCATGCCTTTACTCCTATGAGTGATGGGTAGGGCCAATATGAGTGCCTCTTCACTTTGGCACGAGTAAACAGGGCTAATAGGCAAAAAACAAGCCAAAAATGGCTACAAAGACCCCATACGAGTATTGGGTGGTCCTAGTATGAGAAAAGAAGTTTTCTCGTATGATAAAATAATCCAATGATTTTACTTGTAGGAGAATCCTCATAGAACAAGATGAGATTTCTAAAAAAGTGAGTTCTTTGCTTGGAAAACCCTAAAAAATATAGTTTAAAAGGCATGTAGGGTCCCACTGGGCATGCCAAAATATGTGTAGAGAAAACCTAACTTTTTCAGAATAGGCATAGACATTAAAAAATTAGTTAAAAATCCTATTCCTAGCATATAGTAAATGAAATTTTCATAAGACACTTTAGATAGGACTTAAACGGGAGCACCCTATCACCGTTTGATTTGCCCTTAACTTAGGGATGTGGGTGTGCTCTCGAATCACTTGAAGCATATCCCTAATGAAGATTAGGGGGAATTAGGATGGATTAGGGACCATAAGGACCATATATTGGCATAGAAACATGTATGGAACACCCATTCTACCCCTAAGGCCTTAAGGAGACTAAAGACTCAAGAATGCAATTTAAGCCACTAATGAGTAGTCTATGATGGATTTTAGACCAATTGAGATGTAGTATGATGAAAAATTAATTAAGAAAAGATTGAAATAAATAGGTTCAACCCATTAAGCTTAATCTAAGATGTGTTAGAAAGCATGGAAAATGAGTTAATCTAGCATATATGAAGAAAACTTAAGATCTAGGATTAATCTAGCATTATAACACTACTCAATGTAAAAGATGTGAATTGGTTGTTTTCTCTTAGGAAGTGAGGATATTTATAGGATTTTGGAAAGGGATTTGGTTAGGAAGGAGAATTAGGGTCAGAGGTAAGGTCTTGGGTAGAGTTAGGGGTAAGGTTTAGGGTATGGTAAGGTTTGACCTTGGGTTAAGGTTTCTCATAGATGTGTAAGAAACACTAGGGAAGTGTGAAAGGGGAAAAAGAGTGGAAGAAGAGACATGGATCTCTTTATGAGGCTATAAGAAGCCTTAAAGAGTGCGTAAGGGGCTATTAATGAGTTTGTAAGGCTCATTAATGGAGGGTTTTGACCAAAAGTCAAGGAGACTTTGGATTAGGCTAAGAAATGTAGGAAAAATATCCTAAATAGGTTTAGGAAAGGTTTATGGAAGTTTAGGAAAGATTGGAAGGGTTTAGGAAAAGCTAGAAGATTCTAGGGTTTTGGGGCTTTAAATAAATATTTCATTTATTTAGGGGTTGTGACATCATTTATCAAATATTGATTTAATAAAGAGAGGAAAATCACTTAAAATTGATTTAAATGCTTTGGGGAGAGATTCTTTAATTAAATGTTTCTAATTAAACTAGGAGAAGGCATTAATGACATAAAAACCAATTAATTAATTAATTAATAAATGATGATGTCATCAGGGGTTTTCAAAAAAATAAAAATACTTTTATTTTCTAATGGATTTTTAGGTGTCTACAGTTAGTATACATCAAGTTGGAATAGTGTACATCAAGAAAGTGTAGTGTATACCTAGTATAGTGTTAACCAAGTCAGAAGTCACCAATAGATCAGGGTATTGACCGAGTAAAATAAATAGAACATATGACTGTCAACTAAAGATGATGAGATGGACAAATATAATGTATTATGAGGTCATAGATAAAGTTTTTTATGATGAGCAAATGGATAAAAAAATTCAAGGATGATCAAATGAAGGAGAATGAAATGTGTTACTAACACAACTGCTGAGAAAGGTTAAAGTGACAAAATCAATAGTGAAGATTAAGAGGCAAAATATATGGTTAGAAATAAAATGATTTATTATGTCTATAAAAGGAGAAAAGAGATTCATTATGACTTTTGGAATGTGCGTGAGAAGATTTTATTCATGCAAATTTAGTCAAACAGGCTGAAGATAAAACTGAGTAATTCTACAAACAACACCGAGCGTCAGAGAAAAGAATTACTGAGTAGAATAGAGTTGGAGGAAATAAAGAGATTGAATTGAGTATAATGGCCAGAGGTATTTTGAGATTAGCATAGATCTAAAAATTTACAAATAAGTTTTATTTGAATCAGATCATTACTGTTGCATTCAAACCATTGCTACAGATACATCTCTTAATCGAGTGGGACTTGACAATCTTTATATTTCAATATGACATTCAATAAATGTTGATTATTTTCTTATTGAACCCATAGTGAATGTTTGGTCATAGAGAATAGTTAGTGATAAATCCTCTAACCAGGTCACACCTTACAGTGTATTATTTTAACCTTTAATAGTGTTGGCTCTTAATGGAGCTCACTTCAAAAGAGTGAAATTATTTTGGGTTACCAGTCCCATGTGGTTTTTCCCATAATAGGGTTTCCATGTTAAAAATCAAAGTGTTATATGTGTATGGATGTGGGGAATTGTTATTTTACTTTACACATTACTATAACTGGATTGATCAATATATACACTAGTTAATTTACTGCTATTCAGTAGATGAATAGAAAGGCACAGTTAAAGTTAAACTAAGTTGATTAAATTGTTTGAAAGATTTTTTTTATACAATAGGGAGTATTTGGGATTGTAGGATAATTGGACTTAAAGGATTCACCCCCCTCTTAGTTATCTAACACCTTAGTCTTGACCCAAATTTATAGTATCAAAAGTATCGATGCAAAGAAGTGTGGACATATTGATCATTTGTCCTATTCCAGAGGAATAGAAAAATTGGTAGACAAAACTACCATATTGTAGAATAAAACTGACCAAAGAAAAAAAACTCACGAGCACTTGAATATAGGTACACTGGTAGTACCACTAGAATATACTATCAAAAGCACATAACCATATCTGTCTTTGTGGAGAAATGTGAATCAAAACTATATTACTAGGTATCCCAAAAATTATAACAAACTGAGTCAACAAGAGTGTGTTGACATAAATGACAACCAATATCAAAATAATCTTTTGAAATTATCAAGCCTTCTCAACAAGAATATTTTATGTAAGTGAAAAAGTGTACAAGTAAACCCCCCCAAAAAAATAAATAATAATAAACCAATCCTTATCACGATGCATATACTTTAGAAGAGTGTTAGATGAGAAAATTCATGATGCATAACAAATATAAATTCTTTGATGACTTTTTTCAGTAACTATTTTTAAGATAAAAAAAAATATCTTTCTACAACTTTGTATGGATTCACAAGCACAAATAAAGCTTCCAATGTTCCAGAGCGCTTCATGAACTTGAGGCTTTGATAGCTTCCTTGCAACATTTACTTTATAGCATCACTTTTCCAAAGGTCCCACTATTGTATAGAATACAAATATGCTCACAAAGGCTATGAAATTCAATGTCACACCGAATTTTTTTTTCAACAAGGGCATTTTTGTGTATACGTTGTAATATTCACTAAGATCATTATTTTATTAAGGCATGTCTTTAGATAGTTCAAATGTTGTATCTTTTCTTTTATTCGTATCTACAAGGGCAATTGTGACTACATAAACTCCTCTACTTATGTTTTGATGGAAATCCATTACTTACTCTCAAATTTTCCATTTTGGTGCAAACATGGAGGATGTTGGATAAGCTCATAGAGTACATTCTTACAACTCTTAATTAGATTTGCCTAAAATTTTCTAAGGCTTGTCACCAAATATGTGTTTTTCCACTACTTCCATTTCATGTTGATTGATTTAGCTTCTTGATCTAAGATTTTATTTTTCTTTAAGTAATGAAGGCACCACCATGAGGATCTTGTGCAGGAAAAAGACCATTTTGTGCTCTTGTAGATAGATTTTGTCCCAACCATAAAAAAATTGAGCACAAACTTCAAAATGATATACATTTTGGCACATTTAAAATCTCACCACATTGAATAAATTGTATTTGAAATCATTTTGGAAAACTAATCAAAATCTCCTCATAAAATAATGATAATGGACATGCTCTTAGACATCTGATCAAAGAATGCAACTGTATCATCTTAAAATGGAAGCACTTCCATGTTAAGATCATTTATCCCTTCGATTAAGTGGTTTGGGGTCATGCTAAGAAACTAGATTGGGTCTTTGCATGTATTTGGCTTTCTCCCTGCTTTCCACTTCTTCTCTGTGCTTGATTTCTTCATTCTAGGTGAAATTAGGGTTAGGGTCTTAAGGACTTTCCTAATTTTCCCTCTTCCATGGCTCTATTTTCTAGGTAAGGGTTTAGAAATGAGACCTCCTAGTACTTCATCACATCATTCAGAGGATTTTCTATTTGTTCCTGACACTAGGTCCTGTTTAGACATCAATTTCTAAGTTTCTGGCATCTTCTGGAACCTCTGCTACAAATCCTGACAAAGTTAGGGTTTGAGGTCAAAGTTAACCCTGATGAGGTCAAGGTTGACCTTGACCCTGACTAGGTCAAGGTCAACCTCAACCCTAACCAAGTCAGGGTGGACCTCGACCTTGACCTCTTCCTGGCAGGATTTTAAATTGTCATCTATTGGCAGTTTGGCTTTCAGGAAAGTTATTTCTCCACTTTCAGGTCAGCTGTTTCAGGCTCTGAAATGGTAAATCCTTTAATGGTATTTAATCAAGGTATATTTTCTAAAGGTGAGGACCTACTTGGGGTTTAATTCTCCAAGGTGGCCCATCTAGAGGAGTGTGCCCTAGATCACTATAAAAGGAGGCCTTCCTCTCTCATTTACACATCACTCCAACATCAAGTTTTCACATCTCATTCTCAAGCCATCAAGAAATCTCTCAATCAAGTCTTCAAGAATTCAAGTGTTCAAGTATTCATCCATCAAGGAGTTCCATTGTTATTTATTGAAGGATTCAATCTCCTTGGAGCCCCCTTGAAGATCTATCCTTCTCCATCTACTCAAGCCTTCTCATATGCAAAGATCAAATCAAGATTGGTGTTGAAAATCAAGTACCATTGATTAGAGGCATCTTTCCATTCATTGAAGTATTCCTACTTGTGGATTTGAGGATTCAAATCCTCTTCAAGGACTTCAACATAAGCGAGGTGATTTGTTTCAATTACTTTGTTTATGCACAATATATTTCAATTCAATTTTGAGGTTAGTTCCTAAACTGGGGTTTGACCAAGGAAAATCCCCCATACAAACAAAACACCATTTATCTTGTAGGTACAGGTGCAAAATCTAAGATCTGAGAGTGAATTTGGATACCCTTTTTAGCAATCTTTTAGGATCTACGAATAGAATCAGAATCAGACTTTGAAATAAAAATGTGGTCTTTGATCTTTTAAAAGGTCAAAGTCAACCTATCTGAATTTGGAGAAAAGATTTCTGGGTTTTGTTCGCCTTGACATTTCTAGTCTAGAATAGATGATGGAATCTTTAGAAAGTTCATACAAAAGCCGAAATTTAGCATTTTTTGAATCTACCCTAATTCAAGGTTAGTATTTGCACTTCAATTATTTCAGATTTCAAGCTTAATCCAACTATAGGGAAGTATAGGGTTTTTCTATCTCTTTCATATTCTTCATAGATTGATTTGATTGTGTATTAACCTCTTGGTTGATCAAATTGGATCTCTCCTTTAGGAATTTGGATTTAGGAGTGAATCTCACATTTTCCCCATAGACTTACATGAATAAAGGTGATTCCAAATTACATCTATTCATTTTGGTGAACGCGACTAGCTTACTCTCTTTCTTTTTGGTGTTAGATTTCCTTTAATCTTGTTAGTATTAGATTTGTCCTTTGTGATTGGTCTTGCATGCTAATTAGATTTCATATGCATGCTTTATGTGTTCTTAGTTTAGTTCATTGGCATTTATTGGTTTATGAGTTTTACTACCACTAGTCCTACTTATAACATTCCAGTTAGAAGAAGTCATAGAATCATGGGTGCCTTTGAGCCTGAATCTTCTCCTTTCCTTAGGAAACCTGATGATAACTTGATTCTTCATGATTCTAATCCTACTATGGAACAAAACTCTTCTCACTCATCTCATGATGAGGATGATGCTTTAAGGGTTTCTCTTGAACAAGTCCAAAAACTTTCCATTGAACTTGATAAAATGGGTAATTGGCTTCTTCAAGAAAACCATGGTCAAGATTCTATTCAAGCTATAGAGGCTCTTAAGAAAGTTCTCCATGATAGTAATCAAGGTGTTAACCTCTTGCATGGTATTACTCATCTTGTGCATTCCAATGTTAAACCTTTAACTCAAGAGGCTCAAGATTTAGGTTTCATTGCTCTTATCACTAGTGTTGAACCTCCTTCTAATCCTTTACCTAGTCTTCCTATCTATACTCCTCCTTTGGTGATTGTGATGGTTCCCTCTATTCCAATAAGTGTTCCTCCCATGTCCCTTCCTACATCACAATCTTCATATCATAGTGTTCCTTTCACTTATTCCAATCTGCTTCCAACTGTAGTTCCTAGTGTTCCTCTAGTTGTGTCTTCTATTCTTGCAATTTCTTACACTTTACCTAGTGTGTCTAACATTGCTACTCCTCCTATTTCCTCTAATGATTCAACAATCATTAGTTTGGCTCAAACTATATCATCCTTACAACAAAAACTTGCTTCCTTAACTCAAAACAAGTTTAGTATTCCTACATGTGACATGGGGAGTCCTTTGTCCCAGGATATTATCCGAACTCCTATTCCTCAGCAAGTTGATATGCCTCATCTTAAGAATTATAATGGAAAAGGAGATCCTATTCATCATGTTAAAACATTCCAAATCCTTTGTAGTGATTATGCTCATGACCATAGGATTTTAGCCAAACTATTTTCTCAAACCTTTCATGACAAGGCTTTACAATGGTATTGTTCCTTGCCTCCTTATTCCATTGATTCCTTTCCACAACTTGCTAATGCCTTTATTCAACAATTTCAAAACAATATTGGCCCGCAAGTGTCTTTGATTCATTTAATGCATTGTAAACAAGGTGTTAAAGAAAAGTTAACTGAATTTATTGGTAGATTTAAGAATTTGCATGCTCAAATTTCTTATCCTATTCCTGGTATTGATATTCAATGTATATTTATTTCAAATTTGCAAAAGGATATTAGAGATAAGATTATGCTTACTAAATTTACCTCTTTTCAACAACTTTGTGTAGCACTTCATCATTATCAATTACAAGTGAGTTAGTTTGAGAGAAACACTCCAATGGCTTCTGTTCCAATTGATAAGAGTGATGCTGCTCCTAATCCAAACAAGTTTCAAAAATTCAACAACTATGTCAAGATAAAAAAACAAGTGAATGCAGTTGTTGATCAGGTTGCTGTTGCATCTCATAATGCCACTTCTACATCCACTACTTTTCAATTAAATCATACATTTACTCCTCTTTCTAAAAATTTACATGTTATTATGAATAGGTTGTTAGCTACTAATATGATTACTTTACCTCCTATTCGACCTCTTTTACCTACTATGATTGCATCTAAATCTTTTGATCAAAATGATTTTTGTCAATATCATCATCAGAATGGTCATGATACTGAGAGATGTTATTCTTTAAAACATAAGGTTCAAGATCTCATTAATGCTAAAGCCTTATCTATTGATAATCTGGATAGTAGTGGGAATCAATCTATCTCTCCTCCTAATCAGAACCTTCAAATCTATACGAATCCCTTACCTACACATGATACTAATACTATTGCTCAACCATCTACTTGGGAACTTGTGCATGATTCCAGGATGGATGATCTAAATCATGTTGTTAATCAAGTGGAGCATGTTGATCTGTCTATATCTCCACCTCAACCTCAACCTTCACCTCAAGTTCAATCTCAACCTCAAGTTAAACCTAAACCTAAAGTGAAACCTCAACCTAAACCTCAACAACAATTCAATAATAAAAGACCTCAGGAACTTTTGATTACCTTTGATGACTTTGAGATTATTAAAGCTCCTGATGATTCCCTTTACATTGCTACTAGGGTTGCTCAGATACCTACTCATGGTTGTCTTGTTGATCCTACATCCTTAGTCAATGTTATCACTGAAGAAAATCTTTTTATGAAAATTTTACAACGTGACTTCTATGATACATCAATGTGTGGATTCAAACTTGTAATGGTTTCCTTTATCCCTCATTTGGTTCTATTACTTTACCAGTTGAACTTTTTGGCAAACTTGTAAACACTACCTTCATTGTGGTTCCTACTTTTGATCAATTTCAAGTTAAGCTAGGTTTGCCTTGGTTGACTAGCATGCATGTTGTTGCTTCACCTATCCATAAATATCTTAAGTTCATTCATGATGGAAAAGTGAAGATAATTAATCATAGTCTATATCAATCTTCTAGGCCTAGAGATTGTGCTGCTTTGGATTTCTTTTGGCCTTCCTTACCTAATTCATGTCCTCCTCACCCTGATAATCTTTTTCAATCATATCAAGCTTATAAGAATCATAATATTATTCAATTAAGCATACCTCCTATGGATCTTAATTGTGGTCTTTTACCTACACCTTTGATACCTCCTTTAACCATGGCTTCTAGTTCTGTTAATCAAGTTCCTCCTTCCAAATCTATCAAAGATCCTGTGATTATTTCTCCTATGGTTGATAATCCTATTGATCTTCCTAAAGAACCTATGAAGGATCCTGTGATTGTTCCTCCTAGTTCTCAACCTATTTCCAATAGATCAAAATGTAACTGATCTACTAATGAACATCGTTAAAAGTGTCGTGCTCATGCTAAAGCTAAAAGATCTCTACTTTCGCGGATACACTTATGCATAATGTATTAGAAGATGTTGTTACTAATAATGATGTTCACATGCATGGTTATGATGATTCTATTCATATCTTAGATCCTATTTTGATTAATTTGGATGAAGAAGACACTCTTGATGATACTAATAATGTTAATGATGAATATGAGACTATTGACATTGACATTGATTTGACAAAGATGCCTTCATCTCAATTAAATCTTACACCTAGTATCGAACATAGTGATTCTCAAGAGGATCCTGGTTTGGAACTAGCTATCATTCCTACTATATTGGATATAGTCCCTCTTGTGAGTTACCCACCTACCCTAAATGATATACAATGAGATGGGGAAAGTAGGAGGCACACTTGATTGGCTTGTCCTTCATGGTAGCTTTTTTTTGTGTTTGCCTGTTGTATTGTGCTTCTCCCATAATGTGATTGCTAAATGTTTTTGGATTCTTTTATACGATCCTTGATACTTAGTTAGTACAAGGTGATGAAGGAATCAAAACTGTTGTTCAAATTCCTCTATATGTATCTCTATTCTTCTATGTGTTGTTCAATGTTATGTTGTAACTGTGCTATTGTTTGTAAATGTTTCCTTGTGTAATCTACTTGGATTCAAGATATGGTAGCACTAAATCTATTTGGTCTCCATGTCATGGTCTGAAAAAATTCTCCTTCATATATCTTATGTGATCTTTCCTCCTTTGTGATTGTAGTTCTACTTTCTTTGGGGAATGATGTCAATTCATTTGCAATAATATCATATATATATTATCTTATGATCATACCGACCCCATGGTAGGTAGATCCCTTCTATGTTCTCTGTATGTTTCTATGATATTTCCCTTGATTTGTCTTTTTCTAGGGGCATCTCGATGTGGAAATGTAATAAGTGGAGTTGTTTATGTTTCTATTAAAGCCATTTCTCCTGTTAAAGTGTTAGTAATGACTTTAATGTGGGGGCATACGCTCTACTCACTTATTACACACACGCACTTATGAAAAATTCAAAACATGGTAAATATTCTAAAGGTAATGCACATAAGTCACTAAATCCTGAGGAAGATATGCACTTTAAATTTACTTTTCAATCTTTCTTTTTGGATTAAAAACTAATCCTTAAAGTATGGATTTATATTAGGATCTCTTGATCCCTCTAGTTTCAAATACACATATATTGTGATTCCTTAAGGTCGGAGGTATCCTTAAGATTGGATCTCTTTTTTGTTTTTATTTTCATTCTTATGGAATAGAATATTCCTAAGGATAAACCCTTGATGGGTTGACTAGTGAGTAGCCACATTCACTAGGCAGTTCAATTCCATCTTTCCAGTTGCACCTTTTTCCTATGTGGTTCACAATAGGACATAAGTTCTCATTGGGTGAGGTAATCACACTTTTTCTTTCTCTCTTTAGAGATGTCTCTCTTATCTATGATCTAAGAGTCGATGAAGAATTGAGTCCCTGGGGTCTTTGGATTTCTCTTTGTCCCTTAGATTAAAATAACATTATCTTGTTATTTTTATCTCCTTTACCAAGAGTTTGCATCGAGTCCATACTCTTGCTAAAGTGGGGGCTTAATGTATCATCTTAAAATGGAAGCACTTCCATGTTAAGAGCATTTATCCCTTCGAGTAAGTGGTTTGGGGTCATTTTAAGCACCTTGATTGGGTCTTTGGATGTATCTAGCTTTCTCCCCACTTTCCACTTCTTCTCCGTGCTTGATTTCTTCATTCTAAGTGAAATTAGGGTTAGGGTCTTAAGGAATTTCTTGATTTTCCCTCTTCCATGGCTCTATTTTCTAGGTAAGGGTTAAAAAATGAGACCTCCTAGTCCTCCATCACATCATTCAGAGGATTTTCTATCTATTCTTGACACTGGGTCTTGTTGACTATAAAAGGAGGCCTTCCTCTCTATCTATTCCTGACACTAGATCACTATAAAAGGAGGCCTTCCTCTCTCATTTACACATCACTCCAACAAATCAAGTTTTCACATCTCATTCTCAAGCCATCAAGTAATCTCTCAAGCAATTCTTCAAGCATTAACGTGTTTAAGAATTCATCCATCGAGGAGTTCCATTGTTAGCTATAAAAGGATTCAATCTCCTTGGAGCCCCCTTGAAGATCTATCCTTCTCCATCCACTCAAGCCTTCTCATATGCAAAGATGAAATCAAGATTGGTGTTGAAGATCAAGTACCATTGATTAGAGGCATCTTTACATTCATTGAAGCATTCCTACTTGTGGATTTGAGGATTTGAATCCTCTTCAAGGATTTCAACATAAGTGAGGTGATTTGTTTCAATTACTTTGCTTATGCACAATATATTTCAATTCAATTTCAAGGTTAATTCCTAAACTGGGGTTTCACTAAGGAAAACCCCCCATACAAACAAAACACCATGTTTTTTTTTAGGTACAGGTGTGAAATCTCAGATCTGAGAGAGAATTTGGATACCCTTTTCAGAATCTTTCAGGATCTATGAACATAATCAAAATCAGACTTCAGAATAAAAATGTGGTCTTTGACCTTTTAAAAGGTCAAAGTTGACCTGTGTGAATATGGAGAAAAGATTTATGGGTTTTATCCGCCTCGACATTTCTAGTCTAGAACAAGTGATGGAATCTTTAGAAAGTTCATACAGAAGCCAGAATTCAGCATTTTTTAGATCTACCCTAATTCAAGGTTAGTATTTGCACTTCAATTATTTCAGATTTCAAGCTTAATCCAACTATAGGGAAGTATAGGGTTTCTCTCTCTCTTTCATATTCTTCATCAATTGATTCAATTGTGTATTAACCTCTTGGTTGATCAAATTGGATCTCTCCTTTGGGAATTTGGATTTAGGAGTGAATCTCACATTTTCCCCACACACTTACACAAATAAAGGTGATTCCAAATTACATCTATTTAGCAACACATCAAACAACTCTAAGAAATTTATATTCACCATCAAAGAGGGTATCCAACTATTTTTTGAAAATTTATTTATAAATTGCTTTTTCTTTTGGTTTGAAAATATATCAAACTAATATCCAATTTGGCACATGAGTATATTATTCTATAGAGAACAACAGGGACCAATTTGTTGATGTAATTAAATATTCCTAATTACACTTAACTTAATCTTACTTAGAATAATGCATTGCAGAGTAGTTTTTGATTAAGATGCCTAGGAGTTTGCACCTCAATTAAGCACATGGTGTAGGAGAAATTCTAATTTAGGTGTGAGATCCACCTTTAGTGCACATATCACATTATCATCCTCATCCTATTGCACAAACTTCATTTCATAATGGAGGATGATCCACATTTGGTGGACATGTGATTACACCTTGCTAGCTTATCAACTCCTTATCATTCTCTCTTATCGCCTTTCCTATATAAGGAGGCCTATTATGTACATTCATAATATATTCATTGGATCAATTTGATCATCAATCATTGCATTAGTAATACAAGTCTATTCTTGTTCATATCATCTCTCTTGTATTTGTGCTATTCTTTAACCTCTATACCCTTGGTTCAATCTTTTCTATTTACAAATTCTTACATGGTATCAAAGCCATTGGAGCATTTTGATTAGCCTATTTGGAGAGATCTCAGAGCAAGTATTGGACATCCATATCTCATATCTAAAGACTAGTGTGTTGTGGAAGTGTTTTTGGTCAGATCTAAACTAACCATTGCATCTGAGAGGCTGTTTTAGGTAAAATCAATGATAAACTCACCCATATTCAGTGAAAGTCAAAATTGAGGCAATTGTTTTTCAAATCGAGCCATCCGGCCCAATCTATGCCTCTGTGGTATAATTGGTAAAAAAAATATTTTTTAATTCTATTTGTTTTCAGAATTATTTTTTTGCAAAAAATTATTTTTGGGGTTGGTACGACCCCTATATTATAGGTCTGCAACAAGCATGTTGTGACATTAGTAGACCCAGTGTGATGTCATCAGTCTAGAAACCAATAGTCAAGCCCAATTAACTAGACAACATCATAAGATTAATAGAGCATGAACCTCCTAGTACAAGCCCAATGACATCCATAGCCCGTGTTGATTCCTTGCTTATTTTTTAACTACAGCCTCATGTATAAAAGTCAACCTAATATCCCGCACATGAAAGATGTGGGACTAAATCCCAGGTCACCGCCAAACCATCACCCAAGTAGTGGATTTCACCACTACCACTCTACCCCAGGAAACCCTTTTCCATGCCACGTGGAGCTCAGTTGTGTAGCTACATGGAATTTGAGACCCTGTCAACTGTGCCACATGGCAATTACATAGAGTGTTATTGCCTCCCACACCAGCCTCAACACCTAGCTAGGTCAGTCGCTTAGAAGACCCAATAAGAACTTGACATGTGGAAAGTTTACCACATCATTGTGAGGTTAGTGCCATGTCAGTTGTATGACAACTAGTCAATAGGCCACGTCAACAAAGGGGAAGATTTTTTGCCATGTCACCTTTCTCACTAGCCTAAATTTGACACTCGTCTGGATGTGTCAAACATGGAAAATTGATAGTTTATGGTAATAGTCATATGACTATCAAATTAAATGTAGTGGATTGCTAACATTAGCAAAGGTTTGAAATTTTTTCCCTTCACCATTGGAGTTTTTGGTTTTGTAGTCTAACTTCAAAGGGCCATATCTTGCTCATTTTTGCTCCTTCTTTCCAAAATTGTTGTTTGATTTGGGGTAGAATTTCCTCAACTTTCCAATGGTGGCATTATTTTAATAATTTGGTGGCCATATTAATAATAAATTGCTGATTTTTATGACTTTTCCTGCCTGTTCCTGATTTTTGCAACTTCCAGGGCTTCATTTGGGCACATATGATAACATTTTGAGATATTTTTTATAAAAAAAGTGCATGATTTTTCATCTAGTTTCTAGATCTACAGTTAGATTTTAGTGATTTGGGGTGGATATATCACTTTTAGAAATAGGTCATTTTGGGCTATATCTGCACTTGGTTAATCCTTCGATTTTAGTTTTCTAATTTGCATCAATCATTTGAAGGAGTTATTAGTAGTTATTAGTCATTATTTAGTTGTATCATGGATAATTAAAAGGTTAAAATCTTCACTCTATATAACTACCATTAATGGAAAGAATCATTATGTGATCACTTATTGTGTATTGGATTGCTTAGAATGAATCTTGGGTAGGATCAAGAACTAGCTACAGGTGTTGTAGAAAGGAGAAAATAGTTTGATTGAAGGGATAAAGAACTTGGATCTCTTAGATCATCCATCTCTTATGATCTTCTATTTCATATTGCATCTTGCACACATCCTCATGATACTTAGGTCATATTTGAAGGACTCTTTGGTAAACCTAATAGAATGAGAAAATTTAGATTAGAGAATGAGCTCATAGGTCTAAATCCTAGTGATTTTGACAATATTCAAGACTTTTTCTCTAAGTTCAATTCTATTAGATTGGAGCTTTATACTTGTGGCATTACTAAAGGGGATGAACAATTGATATTTTCTATTCTTTCCAAGCTAGATCCTAAATATTCAATCTTTGTTTCTACATTCTATGCTACTATGGATGCTCTTGGTAGTGCATACAAATTGCCTTCTCTTGATGAATTTTTAGCTCAACTCACAAGGGAACAAGCAAAGTTGGCACAAATGGGTCAATTGAAGCCTTCAACACATCATGCATTGATTGAAAATGAATCCACATAAAAGGATTATAATGGAAAAATAAATATAAGAAACATAAGGATCCTAAGCCTCATGACAAAGGTAAAAAATTCCTTTCACAATCTACTTCTGAATCCAAGTCCTCTTCAAGAGAGAATCATCTAGAATAAAGAGGGATAAATGTGCATATTGTAAAAAGCTAGGACATGATGAGAATAAGTGTTTACACAAGAAGATTGATGAGCTAACTCACTTTATTCAAAAGAACAATATTAAATTTCCCTCATTAGTGTCTACTCCTTCTACACATTTGGAAGCTTCTACATCTCCATCATCATCCAATGATAAAGGTAAAGGAAAAACACTTTTGTCTTCCACACCTCCTGAGCAAGGTAACACATCATATGACAACACATACATGAGGGTTTGTGGGAAAGGTTATGTTCCTATGAGAGAGGGGACATTTAATTATGTTCTTTATGTACCATCCTTGACCACTAATCTCCTTTATATTTATCAAATTATTCATGGGGCACAAGGTAAAATTTTTGTGTTTACTCCTAGTTATGTCTACATTAGGGACATGGATACTAGAGATGTCATAGCTATGAGAGTTGTTGATCATACATCATGCTTATATTATTTTTCACATTTTGTTATTGTTGATGATGATATTATTGATGTACCCCATCCCTTTACCAAGTGATAATTATGCATATGAGGAGAGCTTTGGACACTTGAATCATTTTTTTGTTGAGACAAGTGTAGAGCTTCCGACTCCTCCACCTCCTTCTTCTTCAGACATGGGCTCTACTATTCAACATGATAATCATAATGTTTTAGATCTTGTAGAATGTGATGACTACTTGGATTCCTTTTCAACATTTGTTTTTGATTATCATGATGTAGATTTGGGAGACATAACTAAGGGGGCTTCACTTCTCTTGATGATAGCATCATAGTTGGAGATACTTATTCACCTTCTTTGGAGATTGGTATTCATGATTCTTCTCCTTCTTCACTTGATTTTTCACATGATGTGATTGATTATTTGAGCTTGGAGAGACTTATTCACTCTTCAAAGATGCATACATGGAGACCTTCATATTCTTACTCCTTCCATTTTCATATGGATTGGTTTCTTCATCATTTGATGTATTTATTTCTTTCTAAGGGGAGACATGTTTCATGTAGGCATTGGCTTATATTTTTTTTCAGGTACTTTGCATCAACATTGGAGCTTCTTCATTATGGGGGGGGGGGGGGGGGGGATATCATGGCTCCAACTAACCTTCTTATGAAGGGATAATTCTTTGTATATACATGATGTATGTAGTTATTGGGGGGTCTTGAGTACTCCATCCATCCATGCATCTTATGTTTTTTTTCTCTCTTTTTGGGGGAGGGTTTTTCCCATGAGGTTTTCCCTCTTTCTCCACTTTATGAGAGATTGCATTTCATGTATTACATTGCATATTGTACATGGGTACCTAACATGGCCTAGTAGCCGGGACCCATCTTGCATTCTAAGTTTAAGTGCATTCCCTTAAGTTTCACTTAAGGGGAGGTGTTGGTGTAATTAAATATTCCTAATTACACTTAACTTAATCTTACTTAGGATGATGCATTGCATATTAGTTTGTCATTGAGACACATAGGAGTTTGTACCTCAATTAAGCACATGGTGTAGGAGAAATTCCACTTTAGGTGTGAGATCCACCTTTAGTGCACATAACACATTATCATCCTCATCCTATTGCACAAACTTCATTTCATAATGGAGGATGATCCACATTTGGTGGACATATGATTACACATCCTTGCATAGGTGATAGCTTATCAACTACTTATCATTCTCTCTTATCACCTTTCCTATATAAGGAGGCCTATTATGTACATTCATAATATATTCATTGGATCTATTCAATCATTAGTCATTGCATCATTAATACAAGTCTATTCTTGTTCATATCAACTCTCTTGTATTTGTGCTATTCTTTAACCTCTAGATCCTTGGTTCAATCTTTTCTATTTGCAAATTCTTACACAATTCAATATATGAGATATTCATCCAATGGAGAAATAAAATTTTCCAAAGTGAGCCTTTGACCAACTTTTAACTTTTTTAGTGATCTAGATGCAATGTTGAGGATTTTTAAGATAAATTATTTGGAGTTATTAGGAACCATTAAGAGAAATCTAGAGCAATCAAAAGGTGACATAGTCATGGTCAAAGAATTCCCATAGGAGATGTCCAGACATGTAGTAGACAAAGTCACACAATGGAAAAAACCAACACAAAATAATCCATGAAAGGAAATTTAAATTTTATTCATCAATAGCCAAGCTTACAAGAAATATGTTAGGCTGTAAGGCCTTCTTAGTTATGGCTAATTACATCAGAAAAATATAACAAGATCAATAATGTTCCAACTCCTCCTACCTACTCTAGATCTGTATCAAAAATAATGAATGGTTGGACTACAAAGGTAGATCTAAACTTGAGCTTGCAAGCCTCCAAGAAATGTCCTTGTACACTTAGAATAACTGATTGAATTACACTCTCAGATCAAAATATCCTCTTCTACCCCTTTTTCCTATCCCCATTTTCCTTTTTCTCCTAAACACTACCCAAACCTTAATTATATACTACTCAGTCACAAGTCAAATTTACAACAATTATTAATTACAAAACATTAGTCGACTCTCTACATAGCCTTTACAAAATATATTTCTTCATTTCTACCTTTAAACAATCATCAGATCCACATAAGAGAATGCAACATGCAAGATTTAGGTCCCCACATGTCCAATGACCAATTCATAGCTCAAGGAGCATAACCCAAATTAAATGCACCTATCAGCCAAGCTGATTTATCTAAGTAAGCAAGTTAGTTAGTAAGAACATTGAGCACCAGTACCAGTTGGTAACATAACAATGAGACCTAGTAAGTAACTAAGCACCGAACTCCTCAACTGAGAAACCAACACATCGAGTCCATTAGTGAAGCCAAGTAGACTCCCAACTGAGAACCAGCATAGAAGTGACCACCAGCCACCAAACTCCATCGGTGAAGTCAAACAAGCTTACAACTCAGAATAACCACCAAAGTGACTACCAACCACTAAGCTCCATCGGTGAAGATAAACAAGCTTACAACCAAGAACTAACACAAAAGAACAAGAATCTTAGGTCTCCAATTGAGATACAACAAAAATTCAAAACAAAACACAACCATAATTTTTTGTTGATACAAGATTTCCAACTACCCTAGGATGCTCCTGCATCAAACATCCCAGATGTGAAAAGATCTTCTCAATAGATCAACAGACATATTTTAGGATTCAACACATAAATGCCAAACTAGTTCTTGATATATATCTCCTCTGAGTTCGCAACACATTTCCCTTGGCTCCACTTCTATTTTCTTTTCCTTTTTAAATCCTTCTTCAACATGCTATAGGTCTATCTTTAATTTTGATCACTAATCCTTTCAAAATCCTTCAATTCACTCTTCCTACCAAAAATTAGGTTCCTCTTACCGAGTGTTGTATCCTTTAAAGGGGTTAGGGAAAACTTTTAGCCATACCTCTCCATAGTAAATACATTCTTGACACAATCATATATAGCCTTACAATCATACTTCCAAGGTATACCAAGTAATATGTGACAAGAACTCATGTCCACAATATCACATAACACTTGATCAACATACTGTCCAATATGAAAAATCAACAAAACACTGATCCCTTAGCTCTAAAGCATGTTCATCTTGCACCCAACTAAAATTATAAGGATAAGGATGTCTCACCCTCTTCAAACCAAGTTTTTGAACCATCTCCTCATTAACAAGGTTATTAGTACTACCACTATCCACAATCACATTACAAAGTTTACCTCTTGACTTGCACTAGGTTCTGAACAAATTTCTCCTCTGCCAAGGTTCCACCTTAGTACCAAGAAATGTTCTTTGAACCTTCAAGTTTTTTGACTCCACCTCGGGTTCATTCTGTATGTTCTCATTCACCACAACATTCCTTCTATTGTTGAGCTTCTTATTTGCATGGGAACATTCAAATGATCGATGTCCTTCTTCACCACAATTATAACAAGTACTGTTGAATCCAACTTTTTATGTTCTTCTCCTTGGTTCAATAGGTTTTGGTCCATCTTCAGCTTTCGGTTTTCATTTCACCAATTGTTCTTTATTTTCCTTCCCTTGGGAAATTGCCATGAATTCTTCTCTTTAGCTTCTCTTCTTCCTTCAGGGAATATTGATTTAAACATCTTCTATTGAACCAATCTTCAACATACCAATCTCATCTTGGATATTGAATTTCAAACCATTAACATACATTGCCACATTTTCTTTATAAAGTTCTCTATGCCTAGAATGAATTGTTAACTTATAAAAATCCTCAGTATAATCTTCCAAAACCATTTCCTTCTATTTTAGATTCTGCAATTTCTTAAATAACTCATGTTCATAGCTAGCATGGATGAACTTAACTTTCAATTTTTCTAGGTCATCAACCTCCATTGATTGATCTTCATTTCACCTTCTTCCTCTCTATCTCTCTTCAATTATTTCCACCATAATGCAATATTTCCTTTCAATTTTTTTCTGTGCCAACCTCACCCTAAGAGGATCTCCAATGTCTTCTAGCTCAATGTAATCTTCCAACTCACCATTCCAATCAATCAAGACCTTGGGTTTCAATGTACCTAAGAAATTAGAAACCTCCATTTGATAAGATGTACTCAACTGAGCTCTAGATCTTTACAACCAATCAGTTTTGTCTTTAGTAGATCTATCCATCTGGTCAGTTCTCATCACCACTAGATTGAATAGCTTCAAAGGCTTCAAAAAATACATCATAACCATCATCAGCTCCAAGATTCCTCAGCATACCACCAATAGCTCTCATAATATCGGTGACCATTTCATTTTTCATTAACATCATCTCAGATGTCAATTCATCATAACCATCATCAGCTCCAAGATTCCTCGGCATACCACCAATAGCTCTCATAATCTCAGTGACCATTTCATTTTTCATTAACACCATCTCAGATCTAACATCTGATTTTAATTTCTCTTCTAACCTCATTTCCATAGCATCACAGAGATCTTCAATTTCCCTAGGGTCAAATCTTCTCAGAGGCATCTCCAAAGATTTAAAAAAACCCTTTGCAGCAAACCCTAAACTGACCACCTTGTGACAACCTCTGTTTGACCATCGGTTTGGGGATGGTAGGCTGATCCAAAAGATAAGTTAATGCCCAATCTTTTCCAAAGAGTCTTCCAAAAATGACTCATAAATTTTGTGTCTTTGTCTGATACAATGTTGATAGCTAGTCCATGTATTCTCACTATCTCTTTGAAGAATAGAGATGCTATTTGACTTGCATCATTTGTAGTCTTGCATGGCACAAAGCAAGCCATCTTACTAAACCTATCAACAACAACATAAACACTATCCATCCCTTGTCCTATCTTGGGTAGCACAACTAAAAAATCCATGCTTAAGCATTCCCATGGCCTAGTAGGAATTGGTAGAGGTTGGTAAAGACAAGCATTTGTTGAAGTACTCTTGGCCTTTTGACATACTACACAACTCTCCACATACTTCCTAACATCTAGATTCATCCTTGGCCAATAGTAGAACCTTGAAATAAGGGCTTGAGTCTTAGTGATCCCAAAGTGATGACTCAAAGCACCATTATGCTTTTCTTGAATCAAATTCTCTCCCATGAAGCCTTTAGGAACACATAATTGATTCCCTTTGAACAAGAGATCACTTTGAAAAGTATAATCAACATATTTACTATGAAAATGATTCTTGTATTTAGCACATAACTTGTAGATGTCAGCAAAGTCCTCATCATCTACATATAGATCCTTGAAATGATCTATCCCCATGCTTTACAACTAAATTTTTTGGAGTGTGAGGGCTCTTCTTCACAATGCATCAGCCACCTTGTTTAGTAAACCCTTCTTGTGCTCGATATTGAAGGTGTAAGCTTGTAGGTACTCAACCCACTTCATGTGCTTGTGACTCAACTTCTCTTGTGAATTCAAGAAACTAAGTGCTTGATTGTCTGAATACACAATGAATTCTTTTGGAAGCAAGTAATGCCTCCACTTTCTTAGAGCTTGGACCAATGCATATAACTCAAGATCATATGAGGACTATTTCTTCTTAGCCTCACTCAACTTTTCAGAATGGAAAGCCACCGGTCTGCCCTCTTGGCTTAGAACAACCCCAATTGCTACATTGATAGAATCACATTCAATGAGGAATAGCTTCTCAAAGCTTGGCAACACTAAAATAGGTTGGGTAGCTATCCTCTCCTTCAACAATTCAAAGCTCTTGTTAGCATCTTCATTCCACACAAACTTGTTCTTCATTCCTCCTTTGATAGTATCTAACATAGGAGCACAAATTGCACTAAATTATCTTATGAAATTTCTATAGTATTGTGCAAGACCATGAAAAATCCTTACCTCAGTTGCTAACCTTGGAGTAGGCCAATTCATGATAGCCTCCACCTTGCTCTTATCCATTTTCAGATTGCCATGTGATAAGACAAACCCAAGGTACACTAATTCTAATTTGATGAACTCACACTTCTCCAAGTTGATCATCAACTTCTCCTCATGTAGCTTCTTGAAAAAAATATCAAGATGTTCCAAATGCTCACTCCTTGTCTTGCTAAAAATCAGTATATCATCTAGATATACAACTAAAAAATTTCCTATGTAGTCTTTGAGTACTTCATTCATGAGCCTCATGAATGTGGAGGGGGCATTTGACAATCCAAATGTCATGACAAGCCATTCATACAACCCTTCATTGGTCTTGAAGGTTGTCTTCCACTCATCTCCTTCATGGATTCTTATTTGGTGATAGCCACTCTTCAAGTCTATCTTGCTATAGTACCTTGCTTCACCTAAATAGTCCATTAAGTCTTCAATCCTACAGGGAACCTATACCTTATGGTTATCCTATTGATAGCCCTTGAGTCAGTACATAGCCTCCAAGTTCCTCCCTTCTTAGGTGCAAGTATGGTGGGTACAACACATGGACTTGATGGTGATCTTTTCTTTCTACTTGCAAGTTTACACTATGATTAACAACTTAATGCCACTGACTCTATCACCACTCCAAAGCCTGCAAGGAAAAGGTCCAATTAACAAGGATCAAAGATATCCTCCTACACTTTGAGCTTAGATGTTTAGGTGAGTGTACCTTTGACTCACTTCTTCAAAGGAGTCATAAAATGTTATACAACTATACCCTTTACAAATTGTTTTGAAGATTTATCATTTAAATGTGTGGTGGATGATGATGAACTACTTCTACAGAATAGATTAGTGCCTTAACCTAGGGCATAGAGTCACCCAATAACACATGTCAACTGAGAATCCTAAATCAAATACTCCTAAACTCAGAATAAGTGCTTTTCCTATTATCCCCCTCACCCTTAAACTTGATCATCAAATTCCTATCCAATCATGAACTCACTGAAATAACCTTGAAGACTTTAATCCTAACTTTGTTAGGAACTCAAAGATAATCCCACAATACTCTTTGTTTACCATATGCTAACCCACTTTGTGATATTAACATATATGAGCCCAAGATTAAAACAAGAAGAAAAACATAAATTTGAGATTAGAATCCAGGTGTATTCTCATTAAAATTTGGTAGAATCAATCCATTACCAAAATAACAAAATGTTAGGAAAAAGACCCAAAATCCAGGCTCTCCTTGTTCAGTCTTTACATTGATTTTCAATATACATCAACCCACCCTTAAAAATAAAAATTATTGCAATATATACCATCAATCATCTTGGAATCCCAAAATTTCAGGATGCAACAAGCTACAGATGACTGAGGCAAAGGCTAGGGTTTTCACCCACCAAACCAACCAAATACCATCAAAATTTAATACACAGGAGGAAACCCAAGAAACCAGGAGAAAAAAAGATCCAAGAATGATCTATAATCATGGTAATTCCCTGAGAAAGTACTAAAAACCATGGATTTGCCCATATTTATCAACCTGTTCAGCCACCTACAACATGCCTTCGAGCAACAAAATCAAGGTACAAACCCCTGTAATTAATCATCAACCTCCCTCGACCACACTGCAGCAACAGACACCACTAGTTCCACTAAATCTAGCCTCTATAACAATTAATTTTAATCCTTCCTATCATAGAAAACCCATCTAAAAGTTCAAATATGAAATGCAATAGTCGATCGACAAGGCTTAAAATGTGACTGTCAATTCCTATGTTTTCCTGGCAGATCAAACAACCCAGATTCATCATTTACAATAGCCACGGAGCCCATTGAAAAGTCTACAACCATGTCAATAGTCTGCAACCAATAGAAAACAAGCAACTCAGCAATGCGTGGCAGAAAAGGACCCGCTGTAAAGTATTCTCTCTATAGATGAGATCAATGGTCATCGTTACACTGCGCATTTAACCATCGTGCATCTTACCCCAGTGGTATAACGACAACTGCAAGATCTCGTAGTGCTTTAACCCCTTTGGAGAAACTCGCACCACTAACAACCACCAAGTCACAAATGTTGGAAATATTCAGGGATTAACTGAGTTACTGAGAGGGGAGGGGTGAATCAGTAGCTTCAAATTTTCTTACAATTACAGATGTATTAGCATATAGTTCACTTTTTCATTATGCATATAGAAAGCATGAAACTTAAAAACATTCACAATAGTGACACATAGATTTGGTTACCCAGAAACCTTCCAACAAGAAAGTAAAACTGGGGTGGGGATGAAACCCACAAAGCTTTAGTACTGCAGAATAAAGTTGGCCGGTTAAGGATTACAATTTGATCACTTCTGATGATCTACCCTATTAGGAGCAAAAAGGATTGCTAGATCCACCTTGTTAAAGGATTTACAAACATACAATGAAGTATGCACTTGGTAAAGAGATTTTACAACAGACTGTTAAGTCTACCTGGTTAAAGGATTTTAGTACTGATTCACCTGTTAGGATGAAACAGTAGATCTCTTGTTTTGCAACTGGATTGCTGATTGAGATTTGCTGAATGTACTGATCACCTTCTATGATGAATTTGTCTTTGCTTTTCCCTATACTGCTGTAGCCCTTTGTAATTCGCTTATCTCTGCCTTTTCTTTTTATTCACATTCATACTCATATAATTACATCTTGACATCTTTACAACATTGTTTATATACAAGTCTAAACAATTAATTACAATTACAAAGTCGGCTTGACAAATAAACATAAGTGCCACTAAGTCGGCCCAAGTATGGTTACACGGTTCCTGCAAACTAACTCGGTGACTTTCTGATACTCGGCGTCCACTGCATTACTCGACATCGTCATGCACTCAGTAGAAGTGAAGACACGGTTCATACTAACCACTCGGTAGGTTTTGAACTCGGTAAATACTGGTGACTCGGTAGACACAATGTTACTCGGTTTATACTATCCTGCTCGGTTTGCACTGTCTTGCTCGGTTTGCACTGTTCTGCTTGGTTTGCACTGTTCTACTCGGTTTGCACTATTCTGCTCGGTTTGCACTGTTCTGCTCAGTTTGCACTATTCTTCTCGGTTTGCACTGTTCTGCTCGATTTGCACTCAGAATGCAAATAAGTGTTGTCACTAGTGGCAATTCTGCTTAATGCCAACAATCTCCCCCTTTGGCATTAGTGACAAAAACACTTATTGCACAAAACTTATATACACTTATTGATTTTTTTTTTCTATCATAGAGCATTTATACATTATCTCCCCCTTTCAATGTGCTAACTTTTTCTATATATAAATCTCCTTCTATACATATCTCCTTCTATACATATCTCCCCCTTTTTGACGATAATGCCAAAGGTGTATATACAAGTGATTTACAGAGAGAATCCAAAATTTGATAGAAAGTCAGAATGTACCTTCATGATTAGTGCCAGGGTTTTGTCCCAATTTTCTTGTAGAATCTTGCATGTTTGGATTGCAATTTGGACTTCTACAGAGAGTTCAATCATGTGATCTGCTATAGAGAACTGATTGTCATGGATCAATGTTTTGGAATGTTCAATGTGCTTATACATTGTATTCATGATGGGAAGGATCATATTCTGGATGTCTAGTAGTGTGGACCGGACCCTTGTGTCTTCTTTTAGTAGATCTGACTGCATATTTGATAGATATGAGACTTTCATGTGATGAGCAGAGCTTGAACTTGGTTCAAGTTGCAGCTTCTGTATGCTAATCTTCATATCCTCATCCATTTTATTCATTTTATCCTTAACATCCTTTGTGAACTCGGCAATATTGCACAGTCTGGCCAAAAGAGAGGTGATATTTGAATAGGTAGATTCAATATTTGACAAATCTGAAGACAATTCCACTTGATTAATAGCTATGTGCTGAGCAATGTGCTCAAGCACTTTATTGTTGAATCTCTTCTCGGATCTTTCAACTAACTTTTCTGTCCCAGATGAGTCCTCATTGTATTTATTTACTGCTTCAGCTAATTGTAGCAAAACATGCTGAGAGGAGTCTACTTTAATGCCTAATGCATCAGACAAAATGTCTTTAGCATCTTTAATGATTTGATATTCCTTGTCTCTTTCCTCTTTAAGCTTCTTTTGCTTTGCTTTCCTTTGGAGGATTTCACCTATATTTTGCATTTGGTCCGCTGATAGATTTGCAAAATCTAATGTTGGAATCTCTATTTCTTCATCTAGGTCTATATCCTCTACTAAATTCTTACCCAAAAATTTTATACTCGGTAGAGCCTTAGGCTTATCTGTACTTAATGCCTTCTTAGTAGTGACAATAGACATAGTTGGACTGGCTATAGAGACTGGCACACTGTCTACTGGAGAACTTAAAATATTTACACTTGTAGAAAAAACTGGAATACTTACTGCTAGAAAACTTGATGAAATGGGAGACTGCAACTCGGTAGAAGAAATGGTGGTTGCTTCTGTTGTTGCTATAGGTGATTGGACAAAAGTTGAAGTTGTCACAACCATGCTTGAAGGTGTCTCCGAGCTAGATGTAGAAACTTTTACTGGAGAGGTAGGAAGGGATGCAATGACTTCTGCTGCTATCCTCACAGTATCATCTACCTCAGTGGCTTCTTCTTGTTCATCACTGTCATCTTCAATATCTTTTATTATTACTATTTCAATACTCGGTTGGTGAAGATGGTATATGTTCTTCCATGTAGCATTTGTAGCCTTCACAACCGATTCGATATTGTTGATCAGAATCAAACAAGTATTGAACCTTAGTGTCATCTTCTTTTCATTTTCTTTTAATGCCTTCTTTACTTCATCATTTTTCAAGCTTGGCATTAACTGTCTCAGGGTTTGATCAAATATGTCTATCACAGTTTGCTTTGCATTGCTCCACCTCATTTTTATTGGATTTAATAAGACAGCTGGAACCTATGGGGCTATTTCATCAGGAGAGTATTTCCATTGTCCCATCTTTTCAATAATAGCATCTTCTATTTCCTTCTGTTCTGTTTCCGATCTGGTTTCATATTTAAAAGATTTTATGTTACTTACTCCAGATCCTGATCCGTCTCTAAAAAGTTTGATCCTCTCTTGAAAGTTTAGAGGAGGCCTTTTGAATACTATATCTTTGTCTGCCTTATCTTTATCTGCCTTACCTCTTGCACTTCTCCTTGTAAATACAGCAGTGGGAGGCTTAGGTGCCTTAGTGATAAAAACCTTTCCTTTCTTCTTTGTAGGTTGTGGTTCCTCTATTTTCTCATCCTTTTCCTTTTCTTCTTCATCGATATCTTCTTTGTCCTCGGTTAGCATTTGCATTTTGGCTATCCTCTTCTTTCCTTTGTTTACCGCCTGTGGAAGTTTTATGCTTAATTCAATTCTTACCTTTGCTTCATCATATGTTCCAAAATATGGAGCTTTGGGATTAACAGGCTGATTAAGAAGGGCTTCAATGATATTCTTGGTTTCATCAATATTTACCTCGTAAGGAAGAGGTTTTACATATACAATCCTCAGTTTAGCTGCTTGAATATATACATTGTCACAGTCTACCATGAAACAAATGTCATCCTTGTAATCCTCCACCAACTTCTGTGGAATCCAGAATCTGTCATTCATCTTCTCTTTGAAAGACTCAAAATAACTGTCCATTATACTTTCAAAATTTTCACCCATTTCTGAGATGTATTCATTTATTTCATAAAGTGCTGGTACATCTTTTCTCCATACAACTTTACCTTTGGAAGGGAAGAACTTTTGAACATAGAAGAATAAACAAACTAGTAGGGATCCAAACTTACATGGATTGTTTTTGGAAGTTTGAATGCTTTCCATGTTTTTGTTAAACTATTTTAACAATAAATCTGCAAGATCAAATGATAAGTTGTTCTTGACCACTTTGTATGCTAGGTCAATAGCTTCACAGGAGACACTATTTTGTCGACTTGAATTGTATATTTTATGGGCAATAATGTGTGTACCAAACTTTAGTTCAGCATCGGTAATGCTGCTAACTTTCATGCCTCTACCGTCCCATTCGGCTAGGGTTTTCTTTTCCAGTTCCGACCAACCTAGGGTTTTGGTAGTTTTTTCTTTGTTCAACATGGGAAGACCAGTGATTTGATGAATCATCTTCTTGGTGATCTCTATGGGTTGCTCCAGCCAAATCTTGTCATCATGTATACGGCTGAGAATGTATCTAACCCATTTATCCTGAAAGTTTCGAGGCAAATGTGCAATGTGAACTAATCCCTTATCTTCCAGATGTTTGTGCTCGGGTTTCAGAATACCATCCACACACAGTTCTTCACGCACATTATCTAGTTCTAGGTTTCCCATTTCATGAATTGTACAGTTGAAATGATTGTGAATATCATTAATAAGTAGTACCTTAGGAGGAATCTGAGATTGAGCTCCGTTCGGGTCTAGGGCTACTGCAATTGCAGGCATGATCTTGAAATCTGGTGCTTTCCATTCCCCTTGCACTAACATATTAGATCCTTTCTTCACTGAGGTGCTGGATGATGCCATGGTAGCTCATAGAAAATTCTTTTCGCAAAAGGTATTTGAGTCACTGGATTCCTCTTGAAGTTTTCTGCTCTCAAAGTGCTAAAATTCATGGTGAGAAATGAGTTTGATTTCTTGCCTTTTGTTTACAACTCTGTCATTAATGCTCAGTATAAATTAGGGTATGAATTCTGACAGACTGTCACCCACTAAGAATTAATTGCTCGGTGAAGACTTCGCAACTCGGTAAACTCAAGAATTCATATTGCTCCGACCTCGCTCGGTAAAGACTAATATCGAGCTTGTTCGGTTAAGACTGGTACCGACCTCCCTATGATCTTACTGCATCTTGTATGCTGATTTAGATCTTTCTTTTAATTTGATTCTGGAACTACTTGAAGTTTGTCTAGGAGAATACAGTTCCAGTGCTTTCTTGGAAATTTAGTTTGAGTCGGTAGAGCCACCCATTCCATTACTTGGACTGGTTTGCTCGGTAGATTTAGGAATCCACTTTTGTCTCACCTGTTTCCTAACCTTAGTTGCTTCATTCTTCTTTCCATCTTCAACTTCACTAGCATTCATGTAGTTTCTGGCTATGTGACCGAGTTTAGTGCATTTGAAGCATCTTACGGTAGTATCTCTTTTCCTTAGATGATGTTTTATGCAGTTCATGCCAATGTGTCCATATTCTCCATAGTAATGACATCTACACCAGGTGTTGTAGTCCCATCCAAACATTGCTTTCATAATTTGTTCTGCTGGATTGAATGTCTTGGATCTACACTTGGATGCTTTGTGACCTTGTTTGTTGCACTTGTGACAATTACCTCTGAATCTAGGTTTTTCCCTGCATTCATTTGCTTTGTGACCATGTTGATTGCAGTTGTAACATTTTCCATTGAATTCTACTTTTTCATTGTTCCAACATTTATTTGAAGTATGTCCTATTTTACCACAACGATTACAAGTAGGTTTTTGATTTCTTTGAGTACCTTGCTTAGAGGATTCACCTTCTCCTTTGTATCCAAGTCCTGCTTTTCCTTTCTGCCTATGCAGATTTCGCTCATACAGCTGATTCAAGTCTTCTTGGCTTTTCAACATTCCTTCATTGATTTGTTTTTCAGCGTTTAGGTCATCCACCAATCTTAGATTGATTTCCTTTTCAGATCTTAGTTCTTCTCTTGTGTTTTCTATCTCTGATCTTAGATTCAGAATTTCCTCATTTGTATGGGAGATCTGATCAATTAGGTTTTCTAGCTGAAGGGTTTTATTTTGAACTTCATTGTTCCTTCCATCTAATTCATCTTTCAACTTGTTTCTTTGTTCTAAGATCTCACAAAATCTTGTTGAGTGTAGCTCTTGTTCTCTTTTTAATTTTCTCACTTCTTCCTGCAGAGACCCATTCTTTTCTAGGAGTTCTTTGACAGCATTGTTTGCTTCATCTGAGCTATTTGAGGGAAAAAGATCTTCAACCTTTTCTTCAATGTAATTATGATCATTCATCTGATTTGCAAGTTCCTTCCTTCTTCTTAGGGATTGGGAAAGATGTTCTTTTGCTTCCTTGAGTTTAGCTATGGCCATTTCCAAATCTAGCTTTTTATTTTCAATCACCTTGTTCAGTTTGAATACCTCCATTGTCCTGGATCTTTGCTCAAGCTAGTTAAGCTTTATCTTGAGAACCAACAATGCTCTGATACCAATTGTTGGAAATATTCAGGGATTAACCGAGTTACTAAGAGGGGAGGGGTGAATCAGTAACTTCAAATTTTCTTACAATTACAGATGTATTAGCATATAGTTCACTTTTTCATTATGCATATAGAAAGCATGAAACTTAAAAACATTCACAACAGTGACACATAGATTTGGTTACCCAGAAACCTTCCAACAAGAAAGTAAAACTGGGGTGGGGATGAAACCCACAAAGCTTTAGTACTGCAGAATAAAGTTGGCTAGTTAAGGCTTACAATTTGATCACTTCTGATGATCTACCCTGTTAGGAGCAAAAAGGATTGCTAGATCCACCTTGTTAAAGGATTTACAAACATACAATGAAGTATGCACTCGGTAAAGAGATTTTACAACAGACTGTTAAGTCTACCTGGTTAAAGGATTTTAGTACTAATTCACCTGTTAGGATGAAACAGTAGATCTCTTGCTTTGCAACTAGATTGCTGATTGAGATTCACTGAATGTACTGATCACCTTCTGTGATGAATTTGTCTTTGCTGTTCCCTATACTGCTGTAGCCCTTTGTAATTCTCTTATCTCTGCCTTTTCTTTTTATTCACATTCATACTCATATAATTACATCTTGACATCTTTACAACATTGTTTATATACAAGTCTAAACAATTAATTACAATTACAAAGTCGGCTTGACAAATAAACATAAGTGCCACTAAGTCGGCCCAAGTATGGTTACACGGTTCCTGCAAACTAACTCGGTGACTTTCTGATACTCGGCATCCACTGCATTACTCGGCATCATCATGCACTCAGTAGAAGTGAAGGCACGGTTCATACTAACCACTCGGTAGGTTTTGAACTCGGTAAATACTAGTGACTCGGTAGACACAATGTTACTCGGTTTATACTGTCCTGCTCAGTTTGCACTGTCTTGCTCAGTTTGCACTGTTCTGCTTGGTTTGCACTGTTCTGCTCGGTTTGCACTGTTCTTCTCGGTTTGCACTATTCTGCTCAATTTGCACTGTTCTGCTCAGTTTGCACTATTCTGCTCGGTTTGCACTGTTCTGCTCGGTTTGCACTGTTCTACTCGGTTTGCACTCAAAATGCAAATAAGTGTTGTCACTAGTGGCAATTCTGCTTAATGCCAACAACTAACCCTTCCCTCATCCACCATATAGCATTGGACGGTCATCGCTACACCATGATGCCTAAAAAGTTATCAACTTGCCCCAACGGTATAATGACCACCGTATATGCGATCCTCTGTTTATCTGCCAGCAATCCTCAGGAAAGGGCTCACTAGGATAGATGTCCACTCGTTGCTATACTACATGTTAGAAAATCTGATAGGAAACCTTGCAAAATAATGATAGCCACACAATTTTAAGAGGTCGACACACAGGAAAAATTAATGGGAGACCTAGGGATAGCGGCAAATATTAAAGGGGCCCGATATGAAAACCTAACCACATGACACATAAAGGTGGTCACAAATTTTTTAGCACATGGGTAATTTGGGTTTTAGTGACCATAAAAAGAAACATTCAAATAGAATAGGGCCAGGATAGATTAGGGCTTTTTTTTACCAATGGCTACAATTTTGAATATTTGAACTAGGGTTTGAGGGTTAGATATAGAGAAAACCATTGTAGAGGCCAAGGAAAACTTACACAGCTATGAATTTTATTGTAGGTGCTAACAGTGGCTTTGCCTGGGGATGATGGGCAACTTGTGCCTATGCAAGAATGTAGAATTTCTAGCAGAGCAGACCACCAATTGGACAAAAACCTAGGGAACTAACCAAAAAGAAGACCAGACAAAAAGAAACACACCACACAACTAAAAGGGAAAATGACTATACAAGGACTTACAATATTTACAAAAAGGCTCAAAGCTCCAAAAATTTCTAATCAATTTTTACCTCTATCAAACAAATAATTTTCATCTCCATTCAGTAGAGGAAAACTGAAATTACATTTTTCATCCAGCCTGCCAAAAACATTGTGATCAACTTTCAACATATCATATAAAAAATGATCACCATACTCACCACCATCCAGCAAGATAAGGCCATCAAGTTGCCATGAATATTGATCACTTTGTGACATCAAAATGTCACATTTCTCATTTTCACTATCATGCTAAAAAAAGAAACACTCCAACTTAACATCATGGCTGGAAACATTAGCATTCTGATCATTATTTTGCAACAAAGAATAAACCCTTTCTATCTCTTCACTCTGCAAACTTAGGTAGAACTTCTCAAAACAAAAAATTGACTGCATGAAGTTGGAAACACCTTTCTAATCATAAATCACCTCAGCATCTTCTAAAAAGGAACAAGCATTGCTAGTTAATGACTCATCAGTCATTTGTAAATATGAGAAAATACATTTAGAATTACCACATTCTCCAGCATCAAAATGTAAACAAGAACCACTGACATTAGGCTCTTGAAAAATTGAATCCACACTAGTAAACATATCATCATGCTCATCAAATATGGCATCATCAAATTCATTACAATGATGTGTACTATCCTCTTGCATATCAAAAATGGGAGAAGGGACATCCAAAAATGTTTCACACATCATGCCACTGCTTGTTTCATCTTCATCAAAACTTATATCTACCAGGCATGGGATTTTAGAAACATAGTCAGGAGTGTACCTCTAAAATTCTGCATCCAGGAGTTCAAAAATTTTCTCACCATTTAGTAAGCATTGAAATTCACATCCCACCTCTTTAGTCTCATTGGGTAAAAGTACAAAGTTGTGTCACACTTTTATAAAGGAAAAGATCAACAACACACAAAATTTTTAACTTTAACGACATAAAAATGGCATTTATGTTTAAAATTTGAAGATGATGTGAACTAATGAAATGTGTAAAAGTGGATGAAGTTTATGCCTATAATTTTTTTAATTTTTTTTGAACAAGAATTCACATAGTTTTAAAATTTTTTAACTCCATTTTTTACTTGCTGAAAAATGCTGAAAAATGAGGGTCTTGTTCGCACCAAAAAAAGTATATGCAAATAAATTTTTTTTCCTTTGATTTCAAAATATGTCATAGATAAAATGTATAGCTAGTGCAGAAAAGAAGAAAAATTAGTTTTCAATGTATATTTTCTCTATTATAACTACTCAAAGTCGAACATACCTGAAATCGACAGTTTTCATCTCGCGTCAAATTTCCCCTATCAAATCTACACCATTCAGAAAATAAATTACACTCTTGAAGATAACTCTCTCCTCTAGTGTTAAATATACATTTTCAATTTTTTTGATAAGCTTTACTATTTTTTTCTATTTTTGAAGCATCTTGTTCTCGAATGTTAAAATACCCACTTCTAGTATTTTAAAATTATAATATATTAGATCTAATTAAAATACTATAAAAATTATATGATGATAATCTTGACTCTGTGCTCTAAAAAAGGGTATTTTTATATTTGTAAAAAAATATCATTAAAAAGAGTAAGAGTTATTGAAACATCACTTTTCTGAAATAATTTTATTTCTTTAGTAATTGTTATAAAACATGCATTTAATAGATATTTCCAATTGGAAAAGGTGAAGAACTTAACTAACTTAGCTAGAATGAATCTAGCTAGACCATATGTTTGACAAAAAATAATTTTAGTTAGAAATACTCAAATTCAGCTATGCTGATAAGTTGTCCTGAAACGTGACACAACTTTGTGCTTTTACCCCATTACTAGTACTGCAAATACCATCCTCATCTAAGATAGGGGCTGAAAAATCTTGTCTAACAATAACTTGTGCAAAGTAGTCACAGTAGGAACTATCATCAACTGTATGTTCATCTTCTACTTCTTGATAACCATAAGTTTCATTATCAGCATCAACATGACAAGATTCATCATCCACAAATGAAGCCATCCATTCTTTAACATTTTCTAGTGCTTCATTTCTAAAAGAGGCGGACCAACTGACTGATTGAGGCATACCAAGCTCTAAAAACATTTCAGCATATTGGAAATCTTGAAGCTCAATACCCATAAGAAATTCTTCACAAGCTATAAGAAATTTATTATAGTATAAATGGGATGACTCTTCTTTCCTTTCTCCAATTGTACATCTTAAAATCTTTATGCAAGTCTGTTGGATTCTTTGACCACTCAAAAAGATGTCTCTATCTCTAGAAACATCATCCTGACCAATCAAGGCTTGAAATCCCATTTTAAAATATTGACAAAACAATACAACTTGTTCTCATGACAATACTTCTATCCAAACTCATGCAACCATAAAACTTCATTAAACCTTAAAATTGACTTTCCTTTTCAATAGTGACTTGCTCACCTAATTAGGGACTATTTTTGCTTTATAAAATAGGATTACCTGGAAGTGTTGTTGCTGGTGTAAAATAATGATCTGAAGCCTTCCTCAAATCACCTTTAAAATCTTTGTAGAGCTGCCACCTCTTTGCAGAGGACCAATCTCGAACCAGCTGAGAACCTTTATCTCACTCTGAACCCTCTTCAAAACCCACACTCACAACATAATCTCATGGGACATCTACTTGTCAGGACTGCAAATATATCACACTTTGTTACAAAACACTGATCAAATAGAGACTCAGAGTTGCCACTCAACACTTAGTGAGAAAATTTAGCAAATGCTTATTTGTTTATTTGACTCTATGATCTTTCAACCAAGACTCTGGGATGATCGAGCCAAGCAAGGAAGCTTGTTGTCTTTTACTTCTCCCTAGTAGAGTCACCATTTTGTTGGTGATCTTTTCTTTCTACTTCCAGGTTTACACTATGATTAACAACTTAATGTCACTGACTCTATCACCACTCCAAAGCTTGCAAGGAAAAGGGCCAATTAACAAGGATCAAAGAGATCCTCCAAGACTTTGAGCTTAGATGCTCAGGTGGGTGTACCTTTGACTCACTTCTTCAAAGGAGTCATAAAATGTTATACAACTATACCCTTTACAAATTTTTTTGAAGATTTATCATTTAAATGCGTGGTGGATGATGATGAACTACTTCTAGAGAATAGATCAGTGCCTTAACCTAGGGCATAGAGTCACCTAATAACACATGTCAACTAAGAATCCTAAATCAAATACTCCTAAACTTAGAATAAGTGCTTTGCCTATTATCCCACTCACCCTCAAACCTAATCATCAAATTCCTATCCAATCATGAACTCACTGAAATCACCTTGAAAACTTTAATCCTAACTTTGTTAGGAACTCAAAGATAATCCCACAATACTCTTTGTTTACCATATGCTAACCCACTTTGTGATATTAACATATATGAGTCCAAGATTAAAATAAGAAGAAAAACATAAATCTAAGATTGGAATCTAGGTGTATTCTCATTAAAATTTGTAGAATCAATACATTACCAAAATAACAAAATGTTAGGAAAAAGACCCAAAATCAAGGCTCTCCTTGTTCAATCTTTACATTGATTTTCAATATACATCAACCCACCCTTAAAAATACAAATTATTGCAATATATACCATCAGTCATCTTGGAATCCCAAAAGTTCAGGATGCAACAAGCTACAGATGACTGAGGCAAAGGCTAGGGTTTTCACCCACCAAACCAACTAAATACCATCAAAATTTAATACACAGGAGGAAACCCAAGAAACCAAGAGAAAAATAGATCCAAGAATGATCTGTAATCATGGTAATTCCCTGAGAAAGTACTGAAAACCATGGATTTGCCCATATTTATCAACCTGTTCAGCCACCTGCAACATGCCTTTGAGCAACAAAAACATTGTACAAACCCCTACAATTAATCATCAACCTCCTTGGACCACATTGCAGCAATAGGTGCCACCAGTTCCACCAAATCCAGCCACTAAAATAATTAATTTCAGTCCTTCGTATCATAGAAAACCCATCTAAAAATTCAAATTTGAAATGTAACGGTCGGTCGACAAAGCTTAAAATGTGACCGTCGATTCCTATGTTTTCTTGACAAATCAAGCGGCCCAGATTCATCATTTACAACAGCCACGGGGCCCATTGAAAAGTCTACAACCATGTCAGCAGTCTGCAACTAATATAAAATAAGCAACTCAACAACACATGGCAGAAAAGGATCCACCGCAAAGTATTCTCTCTATAGATTAGATCAATTGTCATCGTTACACTACGTTGTTAACCATTGTGCATCTTACCCCAGGGGTATAACAACAACCGCAAGATCTCATAGTGTTTTAACCCCTTTGGAGAAACCAACCTATTGACAACCACCAAGTCACAAACTCTTCCCTCATCCACCATATAGCATTGGATGGTCATTGCCACACCACGATGCCTAAAAAGTTATCAACTTGCCCCAGTGGTATAACAACCACCATAGATGTGATCCACTATTTATCTGCCAGAAATCCTTAGGAATGGGACCACCAATAGAGATGTCCACTCATCGCTATGCCGAAATTCAAAAACTTTGACAACAGGAAACCTTGCGGAATAACGATAGCCACACAATTTTAAGAGGCCGAGACATAGGAAAAATTAATGAGAGACCTAGGGATAGCATAAAATATTAAAGGGGCCTAATATGAAAACCTAACCGCATGACACATAAAGGTGGTCACAAAATTTTTAGCACATGGGTAATTTGGGTTTTAGTGATCGGAAAAAGTAACGTTCAAATAGAACAAGGCCAGGATAGATTAGGGCTTTTTTTTACCAATGGCTACAATTTTGAATATTTGAACTAGGGTTTGAGGGCTAGAGATAGAGAAAACCATTGCAAAGGCCAAGGAAAACTTACACAGCCATGCATTTTATTGTTAGTGCTAATAGGACTAATACTCTTTCTAATTAGGCCTTGGTCTAAGAGCTCTTCTATTTGCCTTGCTATTTCCTCATTTTGTTGAGGGGTCATCTTATAGGCTACTTTGTTAGGTAGGGTAGCTCCTTGGATAAGGTCTATCCTATGACTTATGGCTCTTTGAGGGGGTAAGGCTAAAGGTTGACCATCACTTACAATGCCTTGGTAAGTCTGCAACATACCTTGAATCTCCTTTGGTAATTCAGTCTTCTTAGTCACCTTGTCTTCACCTCCTTCTCTTGGTTTCATCACCAATGCATACCCTATGCCTTCACTCTCTTCATGGTTTGTAGGAACTCTTTTTCACCTACCATAAGAACATTTGGACCTATTTTCTTCACTTCTGCACCCTCTGACAATGTCTAAATTTTGAAGGTTGTATTATCCTTCTTGAAAGAATAGGAATCTTTCCTCCATCATGTATGGCTTGGCAGTCAAATTTCCATGGTCTACCTAGGAGAAAATGGCATGCATGCATAGGCAACACATCACACAACACTTTGTCTTTGTACCTTCCAATGGAGAACTCCACCCATGGTTGCTCATTCACTAACACATGTTGTCCTTTGTTAAGCCAAGTGACCTTGTAAGGATTGGTATGGGATATTCTTGTCAACTTCAACTTGCTGACTCCTTCCTCTGACACTATATTATCAGTAGAGCTTGAATCAATGATGACCCTACATACTTTCCCCATTATCTTGCATTTGATTCTAAAGAAAGACCTCCTTTGGCTTGGCTCCTCCTTCACCAGTTCCTTGATTAGAGTCCTCCTCATCATGAGGTTCTCTCCTTCCTTTGAATTTAATGGAATATCAAATGTTTATCTGCTGCATTTGTGTCTTCATGAACAAGGTTAGCTCTCTTATCACCTCCTTGTGATGAGCCACCTTTCTCATGGCATCTATAAGCAGGGTGCCCCATTTGATTGCAATGGTAGCACTTCATATTGGAAAAATAATTGCCTCTTCCTCCTTGTGAAGAACCACCACTTCTTCCTCTAGAGTTAGAGTTAGAATTCCTTCCTCTACCACCTCTACTTGAGCTTCCTTCTTGCTACTCACTGAATTTTACCTCACCTTGAGCTCTTGAATCAGAACTTCTTCCACCATAGCCACCTCTTTGACCTTTGGTATCTTTTCCTTTGCCTTTACCTTTGGAGCTTTCTTGCTTTCTCTTTCTCTTCTCCTCTATCTTCAAGGCCATTTGATAGCATTACCTAATGGATTGGAAGTTCAATAGGCTCATCTCTTCTTGAATTGACCATTTGAGGCCATTCAATTATCTTGCAAGCTTGATACTCTCATCTTCAACTACCTTGGATCTCAAACATAGTTTTTGAAATTCCTCAGTGTAGGATTGGACATCTAGTTCCTTTTGCCTCAGATTGTGTCTCCTCCTATGAAGTTGAACTTCATAATCATTAGGAAGGTAGGTTTTCTTCACTTTGGATACCATTCCCTTCCATGTCACAATAGGACCTTTTCCATCCTTTTCCCTCTTGGTTTGCACAAACTTCCACCAAGTAAGAGTTGAACCTCTTAGTCTAGACTTGGCCACCATTGCCTTTTGTGCTTTAGATATACCATCACATTCAAAATAGTTCTCAATGTTGTCTATCCAATCCACAACTGAATCTAGATCCATTTGTCAACTAAAGAGTGGAACACCTTCCAAAGCCTTGTCACTCAATGCCTTCAATGCTCTTAAGAATGGCTCTTTAGGAAAAATAGGGTCAGGAGTTGGTGCTTCTTCCTCCAAATCTAATTCTTTCTCCTTTTCTTAGCTTCTTCTTTAAGGTCAATCTTCTCTTTGACCCTATCATCTTTGTCTTGGACTTCACCCAAGAGCTACTCCATTTGAGCTAGTCTTTGCCTTAACAATTTGTTATCCTCCTCTTGTTCCTCAACCTTCTTTGCTAGTTCAGCATTAGTCACCATGACTATAGCTAGTGTATTCTCTCCTACTAATTTAGAAGATTGAAACATTAACCATAAGCTTGATCAACCAATCTCTGATACCAATATGATGTATGATAAACTTCAAGGCTTAGATTTCAACTCCCTCCAAGAGACTTCTCTTGCCTCTTAGTATCCTATCCTTATATAGGATCTCCTAATAGGATTAGATCATTAAATAAGACCTATTCAAAATCTTTTATAAGAGTCACACCTTTAAAACTTCACCCTGAATGATCCACACCTTGATTTTGATTCACTTTCCCACTATCACTTAGAAGGCTCTAAATGCCAAATCTCCATAAACTTGCTTCAACATTTCAGGGATGTTCTCTATCATGTAAATAATCATAATATTTCTCATTTGAACCATTTTGGAAGGATCTTGAATCATCTTCCTATCAGCTTCATCAATTCATCATGTAGAGACCTTAAAATAGGCCTATTTCCTTGTATCCTTCACCAGTCCGTTTTCCCCCTCTTTAGTAAAATTTTCCCAAAAAACTTAGAAAAATTAAACTTGATTTGGATACCATTTTTGAAATTTTAAAACTTTCATTCAGGGTTCTATGTCTGAAAGTGACCGTACAGGGGGTTCCTACAAACAAGGACAAGAGGCCTAATAGGCCTAATTTCTAGGACTGAACTATGATTTTGATAGAAAACTTGCTCAAACCAAATCATAAAAAATTGGTAGGACTCCCATATGCATGGAATGGATAAATATGATGTTTAAATTCATGAAAAATTCCTAGAGTAGTATGGATCCATACAACCATGCAATGTTTCTTCACTCTTTTCACGTCTAGACCTCTAATCGGGCTGCACAAACTCGCCTAGGGCCTAGCATAATAAATAATTATTCATGCTTTAATGACTCCTAACTCCTAAAAATATGTACAAAAATGGCTCCTCTACCATTTCCATCTATCATGAATGATTATCCATTGTTAGATTTCATGGAGGAGCCATGACTCTTTAAACTACTCAAAACAAGTTGAAAATAGACTCCCTGAACTGAAATGCCCAAAACCAGTACTTAGATGAACTCAAAATGACCTTCTATTCAAATGAAAAAGTTCATAAACAACCTATATAACACTAATCTAGCATTAGATTTAGTCATTCAGTCCATTAAGTATGATTGTCAACACAAAATAATAGAAAATTCATTGAAAAATGCTTGCAGAGCTCTATTAACTTTCTCTAAACTATTACAATGCATAATGAAACTTGGTGTTTGAGTCTTAGGTATCATTAGATGCAATTTCCTTCATTTTAGGGCTTTTTGGCTGTAGAATAACCATCTTATAAATTAGGGAATCCAAAGATACCCAAATGGCATGCACTCTTTTGCAATAATTGCAAAATTGAAGACAACTTCTTCTCAACACTTGGAAACTTTGTCATGTGCCTCAATCCTATATTATAGGACTCATAAACTCCTATTTTTTGAGGATGGAAGGCCATTTATGACCTTATGGAATATTTACATTAACAATTATGTGTTTAGAACACATTAAAGACTCTCACCTAAGCTAAGCTTCTAACTTAAGAAATTAAATAAACAGCTAACAAAGGCTATTATTGTGACCTTAGTCCTAATGACTAACTCACCCAACCAATATAGAAAGAGGCCTTCTAAGGTCCTAAAACAAACTAAACTAAGCTCTTGACTTGGCTAGAGTCAAGTACAAGCTAGAATTTACTAACCAATAGAGGCTAGCCTAGGTGCTCTTGCACCACCAGTTACGGCTAATTACATCATAAAAATAAAGCAAGATCAACAATGATCCAACTCTTCCTAGCTAGTCCAGATCTGTATAAAAAATAACAACTAGTTGGACTATAAAGGAAGATCTGAACTTGAGCTCGCAGGCCTCCAAGTAATCTCCTTGTTTCAAAACAATACTAGCTCTACTACACTTAAAATAACTAACTGAATTAAGCTCTTAGATCATAATATCCTCTACTACCCATTTTTTCTATCCTTATTTTTCTTTTTCTCCTAAACACTACCCAAACCTTCCTTATATACTACTTGACCACAATAATTAATTACAAAACATTAGTCAGCTCTCAACATAGCCTTTATAAAATATATTTCTTTATGTTGGCCTTCAAATGGTCATTAGATTCACATAGAAGAATGTGACACACTAGATTTAGGTCTCCACATATCCAATAACCAATCCATAACTCTAGGAGCATGACCTAAATTAAATGCACCAGTTAGCCAAGCCAATTTATTCAAACAAGAAATTTGGTCATCAAGAGTACCGAGTGCCAATACTAGTTGGTAACATAACACCAAGACCTAGTTGGTAACTGAGCACCAAACTCCTCAACCAAGCAACCAAAACATCAGGTCACCGAGTCCCTCGGTGAAGCGAAGAAGACTCCCAACTAAGAACCACCATCAAAGTGACCACCAGCCACTGAATTCCATCAATAAGGGAAAATAAGCTTACAACTAAGAACAACCACCAAAGTGACTACCAAGCACCAAGCTCCATTGGTGAAGCCAAACAAGCTTACAACCAAGAACTAACACAAAAAGACTGAGAATCTTTGATCTCCAACTGGGATACAACAAAAATCCAAAGCCAAACACAAACATATTTTTTGGTTGTTATAGGATTGCCAACTACCCCAAGATGCTCCTACATCAAAAGGTTATTTCAAGATGTCAGGGGTTTCCCAACACAACCAATGCATTAAAATTAGAAAAATAAAAATATATATTAATTGTTTGTGATTGTTGGATTTTCTTCCAACTCTTCAATTCAAATTTGGAATAATTTATTTTCCTCCTAATGACTATTCACTTTCCTCCTCATGTATATATATGTATTTGAATTCAATTGAAAAGGGGTTTTTTTTGGAGAGTTCTTTTGGGAGACAAAAATATTGAGCTCCTTTTGGAGGCAAAGCATTTCTTAAGTTTCATAGGTTGTGATTCAAGTTTTCATGTTTATTAAAATTCAAATAATTTTTGTGTGATATTTCTTGCTATGTGTTTGGGCATATCACCAAGAATGACTACTCCAAGTGGTATCAAAGCGGGTTTGAAGAGAATTGAATGTGTCAAAAATAAAGAAGTTATGAAGGAGATTTTCTTGTAGGTAAGAAGAGGAAAAGAGAAGACTTGCAATTGCAAAGAACTTTTATGAAATGTTATAAGGAGGATGTGGTAGGGAAAGTGAAACGCTAACAAGTGCAAACCCCATCATGATGGAGATATAGAGAGGAATATTAGCTAGGATGGAACCCAATGGAACATCACAACATAGAGGTATTCATGTTGAAGATGTAAGTGATGAGGAAGATGAACAGGTTGAGACAACAAAAGAAGAAAATCAACCTAGGCTTGACTAAGGAGAGGAAAGGTTGATTCAAGCCATAACTACAACAAACACTAGACCTCATTTTCACCCTCCAAACTATAATGGTAATTTGAATCGAGATGAGTTATTAGGCTAAGTCTATGAAATTGAGAAATATTTTGAATTTGAAACTATATAATATTTCCCTCCCTCCCTCCCTCCCTCCCTCCCTCGCTTCTTTTGGACTCTTTGGGTTCATGGTCATAGTCAAATTTGTAGATCTTCAAAAATTCCTTGTGCTTTCACTTTAGGCTGGCAGATACTCCTTTTATGGAAATCCTAGGCATGGTTTACATTTCAGACCAAATCGTTCCTTTTCCTAAACCCCCCAAAAGTATTATCACTTCTTTTTGGCCTTTTAGGTGGTTGCATTAACTTCTTTGATATTATTGATGGTTGTATTTCTGAGTTATTTTTTGCAGTGAGGTTTGGATTTAATTCAAGGGATCTACAAATAGGTTATGTTACAAATGCAATTTTGTGTGCTTTTCTTGAGGGTGTCCATGCCCATTCCTTCTCCTCCTATTGTTGGCTCCATGGTGGTTCTTGCAATAGTAGGTGTCACATCAAGAGGAACATATGCCATGTTCTTGGATTAGCTTTCTTTTTGTAGTAGAGTGATTCAAACTTTCCTTCTCCCTCTCTTCTCTATAGGAAGTAAGTTTTTATTTCTTCTATCATTTAATTGCTAAACACCATTTTCATTCTTTTCTCCTATGTTTTGTATGAGGTTGTGTTTGGGCCTCTCTTTTGGCATGTATTTTGGATTTTTGAGTGGTTGGGAGGTTCCTCATGTGAAAATTGAAAATAAATGAGTAATTCAAACAGAATTAACAAATACAGACAAACACATAAATGCAAAGATTTATCATGGTTCAGCAAATATGCCTACATCCACACTTGCAGAGAAATCTTATTATTATCTTTAGGTAGAAATGAATTACAACAATAGCCTTATAAAGGTTTAACAAAAGAGACTCTTCATAAGATATGAATAAGTTGAATGGATAATGGGGAAAAGATAAAAGAGCAACCATTGGGCTTCACACCCCAACAACCTCCCACTTGAAGACCAACACTGTTGTAAATGATAGCTTTACTCTCATCATCTTGCGTCATGCCAACCAAATTCGCTTGGCTGATTAAAGTGTTGAATTCATTGAGGTGATTCGTCATAGTTGTACCTTCCCTCATCTTGAGCTTGTAAAGTTTTCTCATAATAAAAACTTTGTTTGCAGTTGAATCCATGGCATATGTGCTGGCTAATTTATTCCATACATCCTTCATTGTTCTTGAAGTTAGAACATTATCTGATAATGAAAGAAATATCGATGCCCTCACTTTCATGTCCATAGTCTACCAATCTTCATCTTTGATCGAAGCTAGCTTCTTTGTTTTCCCCTCTAAAGCAAGTGCCAGTTCTTGCTTAATTAATAACGATTCCATCTGCACCTTCCATAGACTGAAATTCTTGCCTGAGAATTTCTGTACCTTCAGCTCTTCCATGATTTTAGAATTTTAAACACTGAAAAACACCAATAGTAATTTATTACCTTGCTCTAATAAAAATTGTGAAAGTTGAAAAGAAATGAGTAATTCAAACAGAATTAACAAATACAGACAAACACATAACATAGAGATTTATCATGGTTCAGCAAATATGCCTACATCCACACTTGTAGAGAAATCTTATTATTATCTTTAGGTAGGAATGAATTACAACAGCAGTCTTATAAAGGTTTAACAAAAGAGACTCTTCATAAGATATGAAGAAGTGAAATGGATAATAGGGAAAAGACAAAAGAACAACCGTTGGGCTTCACACCCCAACACCTCATACAAGTCTTTTTGACATACAATTTCATTCAATGTAACCTTGTTTTTAATTTAATAAATTTCATTTAGTGACTTTCCTCACATGATTTTAAAAAAAAATTATTACTGAAAATAAAAGGCAGTCAATATTTAGAAAAGAAATCTAGTATATTAAGTAAAAGGAGAGTGAAGTTAGACAATTTTATTTTCTCTAGAGTTTTTAATTAAATTCATTGATGCATATTGTATAAGTAACTATTCACACAAATCTGTCTTTTAATAAGAGTATAAGACTTATTTAATCTACTTAATATTCATAGAAGGAAACCATTGCAACTAGCTAGAAGGTCAGCAATCTCACCAGCGTACTTAACCAAAAATGAAATACGCTTAGCTTACTTCTTCAGAAATCATCCAAAATCAAACATGTTTAATTTACTATCTTATAAATCATCCCCAAGAAGATTAAATTCTCTCTTACTTATCATTAAAATATTAGAATACAGCAGCCAACCTAAATGAATAGATGCCTATATGACCAAATTCTGCTATATATCATGATTTATAATGGAATATGGAAATTTATGATTAGAGATAACCTAAATATCATTGCAAGTACCTCATAGTATAACCTTGAGAAGAAGTGTGATGAGCAGACGTGAATTATACTCTAAAAAATGATCATTGATAAGAAGTATATGCGGAGCTTTACCGTTCGCAATTTCTACATAGGGAATTAATTCATTGAGCAATATGCTTCTCTTGTAAGTCTTTATGCTTGAAACTTTATAAGGAGATTTCACCATCTGTTTGAACATTATTCTTCTGCACAGCATGGTTAATAAGGCATTTTTTATAGGGTGCATTATGTCTTCAAAGGGCATAAAAGGTTTGATACTTTAGAGGGAATATAATTGGGAAGTAGAATAAAAGATACCCACAACCCATAACAAACAAGGATAGTCACAACCACAAGCATTCAGCATATGACAAAAGAATATAAGAATAAGGCATGTCTGAAGGGAAAATGGATAAGAAAATATGAAGGATTGTTTCATTCATTTGTTCTTATTATTGAGTTTATTTCTCTCGCTCTGCTAATGTATGAGGCCACTGAGTGCCCTCTATTTTTTATTAGTATAGTTCTTATTGCTTAAGGAGTTTTGTCTTCTTGTTTAAATTTGGACAGGTATGGATGTTTATTGATAAAATTGCAACGGTCAAATAAATGCATTATCGTGGAAGAGATTAAATTATGAAAGAAACTGGAATTCAATAAGGGGAGATAAAGTGGGATAATAGAACATGTAATAATATCATTAATATTGCAAAGTGCTTTGGGAAATTTATGTGAAGTGTTTTTTTAATTAAGGGTATAAAAGAGTTTTAAGAATGAACTGACAAAAAAGAAAATTTAGAAAAGTGTTAGTACAAAACTTTTAGTGAGATATGGAAACAAGGGGAATAATCAAGTAGACTAAACTTGCCTCAAAGAAATAGTGAACCATCAATCAAATATGAGGAGTTTGAAATAGTGAAAATGGGAGGAAGACAATTGTTAAGTGTGAGAGTTTTTTTTCTTTTTTCTTTTAACAGAAGTTAAAGTTAGGTAGAAGGTACATAGAGAGAGGTGAGTCTTTCAAAAACATTTGCTAAGTACCCAATAAGCAATTATGAGATTTTTTTGCAGGTAGAGTCCTATAATTGTAGAGAAATGTGTAAGTCTTTAAGAAAGTTGTTTAAGTAGAAGAATAAATGTTTAAAATAGAGGATGAGATGGGTGACAAGGAGACCCATTAGAATTTTAATCTAGGAACCGTAGTGGGAAGAATAGGGAAATAGAAGGTTTCAAAGAAATTTCTAAAGGTCTAGGCTAGATTAAATGTATTGGAAATTGATGGTACAGAGAAGATGAAATAAACAAGATGAAACTTGAATAGAGATGTGAGAAGAAGAAAATCCCCTTGAAAGAGGACAATATAAGGACAAGAGAAGTAAAATGTTTCAGCCCTTCGATCAAAGGGACATGGGAGGATAATTATATAGAAGTAGGCTACTCACTTGTGTAGAAGACACAAACAAGGAGAAGAAAAGAAATTAGATAAGAAAAGTGATGGTACCTTGCATTTTTAGGTAAAAAAGAGAGAATTTCAAAATAAGACCTAGAGTCCTAAATTTGATGTGGGCATTGAAGAAGATGAGAATGATCTATTGTTGAAAGAAGAGATGAGAATGATAGAACAATCTAATGAGAGGAGGGTAGATGAGTATGAGAAAGAGAGGAAAGAGGAACCAAAGGGAGAAAGTAAATCCCATGGTTGTGTTGACATTCTTTTGAATGGAAGTAGCATAAAAGTTGGATCAACGTGTCATGTGGATGACACTAGAGAAGAAAATAATTTCATGTTAGAGAATGAAGAAAGAAGTATTGCTAAGGTGATTGATAGGGAAGATGTAGCAGTGGTTGGTCCTTTTGAGGACATATAGATATTGAAGAAAATTCTATAGTTGAGTACATGAAAGGAAAAGAAAACTATTGATTTCTATAATATTTGTGATGATTCTTATGTAGGTGAAGCAGTAAGCATGAAATCGAAGGAAAATATTTGGTGGAGGTGGATAAAATGAGTAGATCTAATTTCATAGAGAGGGGAAATGAAGAAAGATATTCTAGGATGGATTATGCTGAGTTAATTCTCACAATAAAAGAGTATACAAGTGCAACATGGTGGAGGTGGTCGTTTTATGATGGATCAAATTCTACAAGAAAGAAAAGAAGATGGATAATGTTTTGGAGGAAGAGGCTGGACAATTATGGAAAAAAAGAGATTATTGATGGAGGAAGATACACACATACAATGCTGGGGATAATAGAACAGAGTAAATAGAGTACTGAACGACACTCAGAGATTTAAAATAAAACTTTTATATATTATTACCAAGCTTTTTGATTACATAGAGCTGCCAGAATGCTCACGAAACATATATATTTTCTACATACCAGACTGAGAGAAAACATTCCTTTTTACAAAAAATATTCTACTCTAGAAACATCTAGAATTGCTTGGAGAATGTCAAATCAAAGAAACATCAGAGAAAAATTTATAAAATAAAACTATATTAAATGTAGTGGTTGGCAGAGTCAAAAAATGTGGCTGTTGCATGATCACATGAATAAAATAATGCTCATGCGATCATGCGACAAGAGCATTAGAGGGGACCCACTTGCATAGTTAACATTAGCAAAAGTTTTAATAAAAAAAAAAAATATAAGACAATCGCATAAAGTGATGGGCAAAAATATGTGGAAGTCGCATGATCGCAAGAGCTAAAAGAAAGCCTTGTGATCATGTGACAAGGTAGTGAGAGAAGGCCTATGGTAGGTGGGGAAGGACAACGTCAGGGCAAAGAAGGCTGGTCACATGATCGCAAGACCAACAATACTGCCTTGCGATCATGTGACAATGCATAAAGACTAAAAGAAAAATCGTGTAGGGGTAGTTAATGCAGAGAGGCGGAAAGGTGTGTGCTTGCATGATCACAAGAGCAGAAAAGCTACCTTGCGATCATGTGCCAAGGCATAAAGGAAGGCCTGGGGTAGGTGTGATAACAAAATAGAGGACAGGGAAGATTAAATTCTTTTCCCTACTGGCACCCACGTCCTCCTGGCATTCACGTCCTTCAACACTCCCCCTTAATCTTCACTGTCAATTATGTCCACAATGTCAATTTCTTTTCAGAGATGTTCAAAAATGTTCTTTGCCAGTGGTTTTGTGAAAATATCAGTTAGTTGTTCATTGGACCTGCAAAACTGAAGATGAATGTCACCATTGTTTACCAATTCTCTGATGAAGTGATATCTGGTATCAATATGTTTGCTTCGTTTATGAAATACATGATTTTTGGATAAGGCAATTGCTGAATTGTTATCACAATATATCTTCCTAGATTCTTCTTGATGATGCCCCAAAACTAAAAGTACTCTTCTCAACCAAACTGCTTGACAAGATGCTGATGTTGCTGCTACATACTCTGCTTCAGCTGATGAGAGAGTGACTATTGATTATTTCTTTGATGCCCAAGAGATAGTACTGTAACCAAGATGAAAAATGTATCCAGAAGTTCTTTTTCTATCATCTATGCTACCTCCCCAATCACTGTCTATATATCTAGTCATTTTGTAATCATCTGAAGAAGTATACAAAATTCCAAAATTCTTTGTTCTAGCTATGTATCTCAAAATTCTTTTTCCAAGTTTCCAATGTGATTCCTTTGGTTTCTCCATGAATCTAGAAATAAGACTAACACCAAACATAATATCCAGCCTTGTGGATGTTAAATACATAAGACTACCCACTAATCTTTTAAATAAAGTTTCATCTACACTTGGACCTTGATCATCTTTACTAAGCTTCAAACCCAATGCAACCAGTGTAGGGGCTGGATTCACTTTTGTCATCTTAAATCTTTTCAACAATTCACCAGCATACTTGCTTTGACATATGAAAATTCCTTGATCATTTTGACTTACCTCCATGCCAAGAAAGTATCTCATGAGGCCCAAATCAGTCATATTAAATTCCTTTTTCATGGCTGCCTTGAATGTGTTAGTTTCCATATCTCCTATGAATATCAAATCATCTACATATAAACAGACTATCAAAATTTCTCCTTCATCATTCACTTTGATATACAAAGTAGGCTCATTCCTGCATTTACAAAAACTATTATTTACAAAATAAGAATCTATCCTACTGTACCAAGCTCTAGGAGCTTGTTTCAAACCATATAATGTCTTTTTCAATCTACATACTTTATGTTCTTCTCCAAAAACTTCATAACCAGGTGGCTGACTTACATACACCTCTTCTTCCAAAATTCTATTTAAGAATGCTGATTTCACATCCATTTGATAAACTTTCCATTTGTTTTGAGCTGCAATAGATAGGACCATTCTTATTGTATCCATTCTTGCTACAGGTGCAAATGTTTCATTGAAGTCTATACCTAGCTTTTGTGTAAAACCTTTTGCCACTAGTCTTGACTTGTGCTTTGCTATTTTTCCATCAACATCATACTTTATCTTATAGACCCATTTAACTCCAATCACATCCTTGCCTTTTGGAGGTTCTACTAGATCCCAAGTTTCATTCTTTTCTATTGACTGAATTTCTTCATCCATGGCTGAAATCCATTTGTCTTCTTTTATGGCTTCTTCAAAATAAATTGGATCAGCTTGTGTTAACAATGCAAAATCACAACAAAAATCAACATTTTCATCTTCTTGAGTTTCATCATAAATCTCTCTAAGACTTCTTGTCTTCTTTGATGTGTTTATGGACCTAAACCTTAAAGATGCAAGCGTTGGATCAAAAGATTTATTGCTGTTATTATTTGTTGTAGTGGGATTTGGAGTGCTAGGTGCTCTTGATGGTGTTATAGGAGCATTTTCTTGTATAGGAGGATTTGCAACCTGAATTTCATCTTCTTCATTCTCTTGTAGAACACTAGGTGTGCTTGAATTTATTTTATCTATGCTACCATCCCATGTCTCTTCTTCAACAAATTCAACATCACGGCTTATTATCAGCATCTTTGTAATAGGATTGTATAGCTTATATGCCTTTGAATGTTCACTATATCCCACAAATATACATTTCTCTCCTTTGTCATCTAATTTTCTTCTCAACTCTTGAGGTATCAATGAGTATGCCACACATCCAAAAACTCTTAAATGTGATATGTTATGTTTTCTTTTGCTCCAAGCTTCTTCTGGTGTTTTATTTATCACTATTTTTGTTGGACACCTATTCAAAATATACACTGAACATGCAACTACTTCAGCCCAATATTCATTTGGTAACTGTTTAGCTTTTATCATGCTATGTGCCATTTCCATGATTGTTCTATTCTTTCTCTCTGCTACATTTTTTTGAGGTGTGTACCTTGTTGTAAATTGTTTATTTATGCCATTTACTTTGCAAAAATTCTGAAATTTAGTTGAGAGATACTCCCCACCTTGATCGGTTCTCAATGTCTTAATAAAATATCCACTTTCTTTTTCAGCTTTTGCCTTGAACTCTTTGAAAACAAAAAATGTATGAGATTTATATTTTAAGAAATAAACCCATGCTTTTCTGTTGAAATCATCAATGAACATTATGAAATAAAGTTTTCCACTAATGGAAGGTGTTTGCATAGGTCCACAAATGTCTGAATGTACTATCCCTAATGGCTGTTTTGCTCTATATGACTCCCCAACCGGAAATGATTTCCTATGTTGTTTTTCCAATATGCAACTCTCACATGTGGTTTTAAGTGGCTCTATTTGTGGCAACCCATATACCATTTTCTTCTTGTATAATAGTTGTAATCCTTTGAAGTTTAAATGTCCAAGCCTTAAATGCCATAGCCAAGATTCATTTTTGTATGAAGCTTTAAAAGCTATTTTAGAAACCTTTTGTAAACCTTGTGGCTCTATCATCAATCCACCTTGAATTTTTAATGGGAACATCCTATTCTTTGTCATTTCAACTCTTGCAATCATCCTATTGCTTGGTTTCTTGTCTAGGATCACACATTCACCATTCTCAAAATATATTCTATATCCTTTTTGTACCAATTGCCCAATACTTATAAGGTTGTGTTGTAATCCGGGAACATAGTATACATCTGAAATTTGTTTATCTTCACCTTGTTTTGTTTTTATGTTAATTGACCCTTTGCCCATAACTGAAACTTTTTGATCATTTCCCAATTTAACTTCTGATTTTACTGAATCATCTATTGTTGAAAACATCTCCTTCTTACAACTCATGTGGTTACTACACCCACTATCTAAAAACCACAGTTCTTTAGAACTTTCTTGTGCTACATTGCATGCTATCAATATTGTGTTTTGTTCACTAGTGTTTGACTGATTTTCATTTGTGAAATGTGCCTTTTGCTTATTCAAATCATGTTGCTTTTTCTGACATTCTGATGCATAATGCCCAAATTTGCTACAGTAATGACATTGGATGTTGGATTTATCATCCCTTTCTCCTTGATGATGGCTTTGAGAGTGACTGCTCCCCCTTCCTCTTGTTGATGTAGAATGGGCATTTGGGCTTGATGGTGGTCTTCTACTTTCAAATTGTGTGTTTTCTCTTCCTCCTCTTGATGAAAAATGTCTTCTACCTCTGTTGTTGTTTGATCTCCCTCTTGACTTGCCAAATGAGAGCTGAGTCTTGAATGCATTCTCAAATGATGATGACCTTGTTCAGTTCAATCTTTTCTCACAGACTAAAATTGATCCCATTAATTCATTTACTAATAACTGAGAAAGATCTTTAGCCTCTTGAATGGCTATTACTACAACATCAAATTTAGCAGGCAGACTTCTAAGTATTTTTTCCACAATCTTTTGATCTTCAACAGTGTCTCCATAGGACCTTAACTGGTTTACTATTGACATTGCATGAGAAAAAAATGCATCTATTGAATCTGAGTCTTTCATTTGTAGATTTTCAAAATCCCTTCTAAGTATTTGCAATTTTGCCATTATTACCTTGCCTGTGCCTTGGTATGTTATTTGTAGACTATCCCATGCTTGTTTTGATCTTATGGCAGCTGCAACCTTTGGAAAGATTGATTCTTCCATTGCTTGTTGAATGCAAAATAGTGCCTTTGCGTCCTTATTTTCCTTCAATAAATCCTCATCTGCTTGTGAAAGGGCCTGATATGCCTACTGGTCTGGTGGTTCAGGAAAACCATTTTCCACTAAATCCCAAACATCTTGTGAATGAAAGAGAGTCTTCATTTTGATGCTCCAATAGTCATAATTTTTTCCATTAAAAATTGGAATCTGGGGCTGAGAAATACTCCCATTGGTTCCTACCATGGTTTACCAGTAATATTTTTCCCTTTTTTATAAACCCTTTTCTTTCTTCTCTGATTTACTCTTTACCCAGAATGAAATTCATCCAGGAAACAATACCCAGATCCTTTTTGTGCTTCAATCTCCAGCAAAAATCTTCTCTTCAATAACAACCCACTTTGATACCAATTTGATGGAGGAAGATACACACATACAATGCTGGGGATAATAGAACAGAGTAAACAAAGTACTGGATGACACTCAGAGATTTAAAATAAAACTTTTATATATTAATGCCAACTTTTTTGATTACATAGAGCTGCCAGAATGCTCAGGAAACATATATATTTTCTACATACCAGACTGAGAGAAAACATTCCTTTTTACAAAAAATATTCTGCTCTAGAAACATTTGGAATTGCCTGGAGAATGTCAGATCGGAGAAACATCAGAGAAAAATTAATAAAATAAAACTATATTAAATGCAGTGGTTGGCAGAGTCAAAAAATGTGGCTGTCACATGATCAAATGAATAAAATAATGCTCATGCGATCATGCGACAAGAGCATTAGAGGGGACCCACGTGCATAGGTAACATTAGCAAAAGTTTTAATAATAAAAAAAAATATAAGACAATCGCATAAAGTGATGGGCAAAAATATGTGGAAGTCGCATGATCGCAAGAGCTAAAAGAAAGCCTTGTGATCATGTGACAAGGTAGTGAGAGAAGGCCTATGGTAGGTGGGGAAGGACAATGTCAGGGTAGAGAAGGCTGGTCACATGATCGCAAGACTAGCAATACTACCTTGCGATCATGTGACAATGCATAAAGACTAAAATAAAAACCGTGCAGGGGTAGTTAATGCAGAGAGGCAAAAAGGTGTGTGGTTGCATGATTGCAAGAGTAGAAAAGATACCTTGTGATCATGTGCCAAGGAATAAAGGAAGGCTTGGGGTAGGTGTGATAACAAAACAAAGGACAGGGAAGATGAAATTCTTTTCCCTGCTGGCATCCACGTCCTCCTGGCATTCACATCCTTCAACAATTACTAAGGAGCAAATTTGGAAAAAGAAAAGAGGAATTGTTCCAACTAAATGTTGGAAGAAGAGTAAAAAAATGTTGCAAAGCAATTGTTTAAGTGATGGAATTCACTATAGGTTCTAGAAAGTTAGTTCAATAACTCAATTCCATTTGTGAGATATGCTCAATATGTTTGGTAAGTACATTCAGAAAATATTAATTCAATAAATTTTCTATTTGATTATAAATGTTGATTTGTTTTTTCAAATTTAGTCTATTATTTATATTTTAAATCTTTAAAAGTAGATAAAAGATGAATGTGATTTGGCACCATACCTCCAGCAGCAGATGAAATGATATAAAATGAAAATTCATTGCAAGTGATTTGAATAAAAATGTGACGCCCACTTGTGGACAGTGTTGCAGATGCTAAAGAAGATGAAAGCTGAAAACAAAAGTTAATTGGCATGCAAAGGATATGAAAGGTATTGAAAACCAAATGGAGTGAAAATCATTTTAAAGCACCTTACATTGAAGGGTTGCAGGACTTTTTTTCTTCACTTATGATCAATGAAAAGAGAAAATTGCATAAAGAAGGATACAACCAAGCTATTTGCAGAGAAAATAAACTCATAAATTGAATGCAATGACATTTTTCTTTCACTATTGGCAGTTACATATAAGAAGAATATGTAACGCTCACTCTAGCATTCATTTGATTGAGATGTTAAATAAAATTTGATGAAGTATTTATTGACATAGGTTTTTTATATTAATATAGATGTTTCTCATTGTAACAAGATAATTATTGATAAAATCTTAATTTGAAAAGATGGAAGAAAATTCAAATTATAGAACAACATTATTTATCAGAGTAGAATAACATGACAATGGAGAATCTTATATTTTAGTGTTCATAGTGGAAAGTATCTTCTTCTTTTTTCTTTCTATTGTGATTCAACCTTCAAATTTTCTAAAAGTGATTTGAAAAGAGAGAATTTTCCACTTCAGAATCTTAAAAGGGTGTTCCCTTCAACATTTGGGGAAGGAGAAGATTTATCAATCAATGAATAATTGAAAAAAGGAATCACCTTCCCACAAGAGAAGTTTGAGAGATTACCTTCTTTATGAGAAGGATCTTTTCATTTGGCAGTGCAATCAATTCTTCCTTCCTGCAACAAATTCTATTTCAATATTATTGTATAGTATGAATTGATTTCTGCAATGTAATAGCCAAATGACTAGTGAAAAATGATACTTTTATAATTAAATTATTGTTTTTAACAAACATCCAAGTTACCTATTGAGTAGTAGTATGTTACAAAATATATAGGCAGTTGCTTACATAGTTAAGGGCCTGATTTTGTTTCTCATGTTCTTATTTCCGGAAACTTCAACTAATAATTATTCTTCTTCTCTTCAATATTCAATATTATGGGAATCACACCACTGAAATCATTATTCTGTATACGTTTGCCAAATTCAAAAATTGTAGTCATTCTCAATTACAGTTTACATCTTATTGGTGATTTTAAACAGAGTATAACAAGTTAACAGTAAGGGATTCATACAAGTCTTTCCGGTTTTGCAGTTGAAATATCCAGTTCAGAATTTCACCACTTAAATTGTTATTTTGTGAGAATGATGATGGCTCGCGGGAGTACAACGAGAAGAGGAGACTAGTGGCATTTGTAGGGGTTCTTAGGGAGGAAAAAAAATGGGAATCATTGGAATTCACATGAGCCTTCAGGGAAGCTAAGAAGAGGAAACCAGTGGCTAGATCTCTTTGGAATGCAAAGGCGCGTCTCAGGAGACCAATACTTTACAAGGGAGAAATTCAGAGGTGATCTTTGGTCAGCTCAAGCTTGTTCAAATCTTCATCATAAATATTAGGGGAAATCTACTTCAGAGCCATGGGGGCTAAGGCAAGCTAGTCATAGGAGAGTTGACAACTGACACATTAAGAGAAGGAACTTCATTACTCCCGACAAATGGCTAGTTTTTGAATTTTCAAAAACTAGGTTTGGTCCAAAACTCTGAAGAGAGATTCCTATCAATCCAAACCTGATCCCAATCTTTCCAACCATAGCTAGAGGTATGCCTTTTAACCCACCTCTCCCTAAAAAAATCCTGGACGGCCAACCACTGGGTGATTCACAGAAAAAGAATGGCTCTATTAGGCCCAATCAAAAAATTTGAACATCATAATATTAATAAGGAACTCCTCAGAGGTGCTCACAAGATTTGGAAACCAGTGCAAGGAAAAGCCCTTCAACTTAGAAATCTCATCACCACTAAAGGGAAAGTGTCATTGGGCTCACAGGAAGACACTTCTCTTCAAGACACAACCTCTCAGCACCCCTCACACATCTCAGAGACCTCAAAGAAGGTTCAGGTACCATTTATTGCATTCTCAAAAGATTTTATTGGTCAAAGAAACTTATTTCTTCTACAACATGGTATTATTTGCAAGTTTTGGAACACTAATTTGTCTTACAATGAGTTCAAGACATAGGTCTCTTGCAACTGGGAAAACTTCTCCCAGGTAGATACTATAGATAGGGAAGTAGGGTATTTTTTGGTAACATTCAAAATAAATTTTGCAGAGACAAAATCTTCAAGTAGAAAGGATGGTTCTACAACAACTCAGGTCTACACATGCAACAATGGTCTCCCAACTTTGATAGCTCTAAGAATCTTATCAAGTTCGTCCCTATGTGGATTAATCTAAAGAATCTGCCAATGAAATATAGAGATCAAGAAATCATTTAGATTATTGGTAACAAATTGGGCATATATTTGTCTCACCACTTTGATAGGCCCTTGGCTTCCACATGGATCAGCCTGCTCATGAGTGTGGAAAAGGATCTGCCTAACTCCATTAAAATCATTTCCAAGTTTGGAACCTGGATCCAATTGATTTCTTACAACTCTAAAAAGCAAAATGCAATTCAACATACCTCTTCTTTAGTAGCAGAATCGACAGATCAACATGCTCTCCCTAAAATGGTCTCGGTCAACCATTCTTTAGATCTGCATCAGTCAAACATGTTCTTAGAAAACATGAGAGTGTTCCTTTGGTTTTTTTTCAGCAAAATCATAAAACACAGAAACAATACTCTTCTTCCCCAAAGTACCTTCTAAATTCTACCTCTGATATGGAGGTTGAACCATGGTACCCCACTACAAGTTGGTCAACTGTATATTAGAGAAATGGCACTTCCCCAATAGGATTGAAAACCAATGGCTTGAAGTCACACATAGGAAAAAGGTACTAGATTAATACAAAAGTATTTGATGCAATTTTTGGTAATAAAAGGGGAACATGCACTTCTATTCCTATCACCTTCCAGAGATCACTTTCATAGCATATCCCCAGATTCAATCATAATATCTTGGAATACATTATTTCTTATTGGTTTAGGGAAGTCCAAAAGGAATTATTAGAGAAAATTGCAGATCAAGTTCTCCAGGAAGATAATGTTTAATGAGAAGGATGATAGCACTATAGAGGGGTTTCCAACCAGAAAGGAATCAGAGCCTAAGGACCTCACCCAACATTCAATAGTCAATAAGGATCCTCTCCTAAGAGAAGATGACATCTTAACAATCAGATTATGTGATATAAGAGATTTAGCAAAGCCAAAAATTCTTTCCATAGCTCCATCTCCCTCCCCTAGCTTCAAATCCTCCAAAGCTCCAGAGGTTCATCAGCCAAGTCCTAATTCTAGATGTAGGAAATCATCTTGGTTTAGGAACAAGGAACAAAGGGAGTCTAAGAAAGTTTCTATGTTTGAATCAGTGAACATCCCTAAAAGAAATAAAGTGAAAGGGGGGCCTTACCTCACTCAAACCTTTAAAACACAAAATCTAGGAAAGTTGCAATGACAACATGCAAAAAGAAGGCTTAGGATGCATAGAGGAACCCATTTTGTCAAGACTACAAGCATTATATGATCTATTTGGATCCTCAACCATGGACCACCCTTCGGTGAATTCCTTTTCTTCCTCTTTGGTTGAAAGAATGCTGGATGATGACTATGTAGAAGATGAAGAAAGATTGATGGATATAGAAACCCCATAAGAAGGTATAGAGGAAATTCAAACTTCACTAGCCTTAATAGGGATTCAAGCCTCAGAGACTTCCCCTCAAAAATCCCCAGCTCAGGTTAACCTCATGTCAGGTTTGATGAAAGTTGATCATAGGTTTTCTTTGGATTGTGGTTTAGTTAAGAAAAAAGGTAGCGGCAAGAAATTATAAGCTACCCTGAGAGAGGAAATTGGGGAAGAGCACAACCAGGCTAAAATTACAACATACTTAAATGTAGGGAAGGGGAATTTCCTTTCCAAGTTCCAATGAAGATTCTATCTTGGAATGTAAGGGGCCTCAATGCCCCTAGTAAGCAGTGGATGGTTAAACACTGCATTTAGACTTCTAAAGTGAAAGTTATCTTTCTTCAAGAAACTAAAATGAATAAGGAACAACTAACCAAATTTCTCTCATCTCTAGGTGACTGGAAAGTATCAGGGGTCAAAGCAATAGGATCATCAGGATGTCTGGCAATTCTATGGAATCCCAAGACATCTCTCTATACACACATTCAGGATAGTTTTAATTGGATGGGAGGTAAAATTACTAGCACTCACTCAAACTTGAGGTTATACATTATAAATGTATATGGCCCTATTTCCAGTAGGAAAAAGGTGGAAGTATGGGAGGAGATCAGAAGATGCTTTCTTCAATGGCCAACATGGCACTTTATTTTGGGAGGGGACTTCAATGCCATCATACACTCCTTGGAGAAACTGGGAGGGTCTCTAAGAATTTATCAATCACAATATGACTTTAAATATTGGCTCAAAAAATATGACCTAATGGAGATTGAATTAGACAATGAAGCCTTCACATGGACAAACAGAAGATTGGGTTTCAATAACATCTTCAAAAAATTGGATAGATTCCACTTTAGGGGAGACATAACATCCCTTCCTTTCACTTTGAAAGCCTCTATTTATCCTTCCTTAGGATCAAACCACTTCCCCATTCAACTTGATATTGTGGAAGAAGATAAACCCCACAGATGCTCTTTTAAATTTTAAAATATGTGGCTTAAAGAGGTTCTTTTCATTGATATGATAAACAATTGGTAGTTGGAGGTAAAAGTAAAGGTTTCCAAACTTTTCTGCTTTGTGGAAAAATTAAAATACATCAAGCAAAATCTTCTCATATGGAACATGACTTAGTTCAAGAATATATTTTCAACCAAGGAGTAAATAGAACAAAAGCTCACAGCTCTAAATGAGACCATCATTCAAACTGAGATGAATCAAGATCTATTTGTGGCTGAAAAGGACCTTCTAAAAGATTTAGAAGATATATTGAGTAAAGAGGAAATTTTCTGGAAAAAAAATCTAGGGAGAATTGGTTGGTAGCAGGGGATAAAAACACTAGATTCTTTCATTCTAGCACCAAGAATAAAAGAAATACCAATAGGATAATCCAAATTATTAATTCAGAGGGCTCTCTTTTGATTGACCAAAAGGAGATTCAGAAAGAAATAGTTAGCTTCTTCTCCAACCTTTTGAATAGCTTAGATAGCTCTTCACTCAAAAGCCAACAAGATCTTTTATACAACATTCCCAAAATTATTTTGAATGCTGATAACTAGAGGCCATTAAAACCATTTTCTAAAACCATTTTCTAAAGAGGAAATTTTGCAAACATTAACACAAATGGCTCCAAATAAAGCTCTTGCTCCAGATGGCTTTCCTCCTAGTTTCTTTTTGCACTGTTGGAGCGTATTTGGGAAAGAATTTATAGCGGCTTTTAAAGTGGTCAGATCCTCAGGTAGATTCTTATCTAAAATCAATAATACTTTTATTTCCCTTATTCCTAAAAAAGAAAATACTAATGCCATGAATGAATTCAGACCTATTGCTTTATGAAACACTATTTATAAGGTCTTGTCAAAATCTTTAGCAAATAGACTAAAGTTAGTCTTAGGCAAAATCATTGGGGAAGAACAAACTGGCTTTGTGCCAGGTAGATCCATTTTAGATGGCATCATAATTGCACAAGAAGCCATTCATTCCATTCAACACAAAAAGAAGCCTAGCACGATCATCTAACTAGATATTAAAAAAGCATATGATAAAGTAAATTGGAGATTTCTAACCAAATGCATGGAATGTTTTGGATTCTCTAAAGCTTGGATAAACTTGATTTTCTATTGTATATCTTCTCCAAAGTACTCTATTTTGGTAAATGGCACTCCCCAAGGCTTCTTTGAAGGATCAAATGGAATCAGACAAGGAGACCCCCTCTCCCCTTTTCTTTTCATCATCATGGCAGAAGCTCTAGGTCATAGCATAACCAAGCTTCATTCACAAGGCTATATCAAAGGGATTGAAATCACTTCCTTAGTCAGTCCGGTCACTCACCAATAGTTTGAAGATGATACTCTCCTTTTTAGATTTGGATTAGTCAGGGAAGCAACTCAATTCATGGCAATTCTACAAAAGTATGCGCAAGCCTTGGGTCAAGTAGTAAATAAGGACAAATCAGTCATTTATTTCTTTAACAGTAAAAAAAAAATCAGTAGAAAATAGAATCAATTCTGCCTTTTAGAGTTGACTCTCTCCCTTGCTCCTATTTGGGGATCCCCATAGATAAACCCCTTAGAACTACAGGGGTTTGGAAGCCCATCAATGAAAAAATAGATCAAAAAATGGTTAATAGGAAATCTAAATGGCTCTCCTAGGTAGGCAGAATTGTCATGATCAAAGCAACATTTTTTGCAATCCCCATTTATCTCATGTCATATATCTCCCTTTGTATGAGTGGCTATATGGACATTGTGAAGAAGCTTAGGGACTTTTTCTGGCAAGACAGATCAAAGCAAAAAATTTAAACTAATCTCTTGGGAGAACATCTGCAAACCTATATCTACAGGAGGCATAGGGATCAAGAATTAGTTGTCACTAAATCAAGCACTAGGGGCCAAACTCTATTGGAAATTGGTGAAAAATCAAGATTCCAAGTGGGTCAGAATTCTTAGGGGTAAATATTTGGGCAATGGATCATTTTCAAAAATATTTCATATCAAAGACTTTCCTAAAGGATCTAGAATATGGAATTTCATTTTCAAATCAAGGCACATAGTGGATTCCAATCTTTCTTGGAATGTTAGAGAAGGCAACTCAACTAGATTTTGGGAAGACTCTTGGGGTGGCTATCCAATTATTTAGTTAACTCCAGGTCTGAATCAAATTAGATAGATATGCCAGTCATCTTGGGGTCCATTTCTCAAGGATTACATCATCCCTTCTTCTTCTTCAATAGATGGCTCTTGGAATTGGAAGGATTTCTCAGGCTTATGAGTAGACCCTCAAGAACTTAATTCCCTTAAGGAGATTCTAAAGGATAGATCTTTCCTCCTGAAATATGGCAGGGATGAAATTATATGGAATGGATCTAAAAATGGTATTTATAATGTGAAGGATGGATATAAAGCCATATTAGGACATCTTCAGAATTTAGATACAATTCTGATCAAATTATGTTGGAATAAGGTCTGCCTACTAAAAGTAGGAGTCTTCATGTGGGTAGCCTCTTAGGGTTGAATCTTGACTATAGATAGATTTACACAAATGGGATACATGGGTCCTTCAAGATGCTCTCTTTGTCAGAATCATAGAGAGGACTATAATCACTTGTTATTAATGTGCCCTTTTGCCACCAAATGTTGGAACTAGCTTTGTTTGAAATTGAACTGGTATTCTACTCATTCCCTAGATATCCAATCCCATTTACTTTCTTGGCCCTCACTTTATGGAGAAATTTTATGTGGGAATCTATGGATCATTTTGCCTTCCATTTCAATATAAGAAATTTCAAAAGAGAGAAATAGAAGGCTCTGTTAGAAAGTAAAGATCCCCAAGATAACTGAGAGGGGGGGGCTGAATCAGTTATCTGATAATTTAACCATTCAAATACTTTAAACAATATAATTAATGCACTAATCAACCATTGAAAGATAACCATACACAATTGCACAATAACACAAGATATGTTGACTAGGGAACCTCTTGAAAAGAGTAAACCCTGGTGGGAATGATGCCCACAAAATGATGCACTAATATGAGAGTTCCTTGTTAGAGGATGGACCCTGTTAGGAGTCTTATAAAATACATTTAGTACATATAAATCCTTGTTAAGAGATTTTGAATCCCTGTTAAAAGATTCTAACCCGGTTAAGAGTTTGTGGAAGACAGAAGGACCCACTACCCAAACAGCTTCAAGGCAAGATCTCTGAACCCACTATCCAAAAGATCTTAGAATTATTCAATAGAATAATATGAAATATATTACCTCCTTCACATTGTGCCAAAACCGCACTCTCTCCTACACAAGATCACAATTCCAGATCTCTGTACTCACAAGTCTTCCTTCATCACTGAATTAGCTCTTTTCTTTACTTCATGCATATATTCACATCTCAACCTTCATAGTACATATTACAATAAGGAAAAAATTCCTTCTTATATACCAAACTCAAATAATTACAAATGAGTCAGTCCTCAATTACAAAATAATAAATTCTACATGCTACACACAAAATTTTACATAAAACTATCAGCTTCCCGATACTGTAACTTTCTCCAAACATATCTTCAAAGTTTTCACTATGAACCACATCATCATTAATGAGTCTCCAACATCCCTTTAACTACACAAAATTAGATTCCATCCTAGCTAAGAGATATCCTCTGATTTTTGAAAATCGCTTCACAGAAACACTATCTAAACACTGCTTTCACCAAAATGCTCATAACTCTCATGAATGAATGAATTTATTTTTGTGCTATTAACCATAGGTTAATAACACACCAAAGAACATACCATCAATTGCATAAAATCCAATCTGCAATAAAACATGTGTGCAAAACAAAATTGTACCTACTTTCCTGCTGTATCCAGAATATCATTGTGTTGACATCAATGACAATCCAAGTCATGAATGCAACAAATGCTATAGAATGACTGCCAAAATAATTTGCATTCATTCCTAACAATCTCCCCCATTGGCATTGATGGAAACATAGATGAAAAAAATCCAATGTTCCAAAAATCCAATACTGCAACATCACTGCAAAATATCAAATTAAATCTTGCTTCATTTTCCTATTCAGCTCTCTCATACAATCCACAATGTTTTTCATGTATATCTCTCCCCCATTGACATCAATGATAGAAATTCCATCACTAAGTCAACAACAAATTAATGTCAAAAGACACTTTTTAGAAAAATACAATAACAAGAGTCATCATGACTCAGCTCATAAACTCCCCCATAGAGGAAGTTCCAACATCCAATCCAAAAGAAAGATAGGGCTCATATACCACTGGACGGATGCAATCATCTACATCAATTCTCAAAAATAGGTTGGGGCATAACCCCAAGCATACCTCTTAGATACAAAAATGTATCCTTAGGTAAAGGTTTTGTAAATATATCTGCTATCTGTTCCTTTGTGCTTATGTACTCCAATCTTACTTCTTTTTCTGCAACTTTCTCTCTTACAACATGATACTTGATCTCAATATGTTTAGTCTTAGAATCTAAAACATAATTTTTTGACATACTCACTATACTGGTGTTATCACAATGTATAACAATAGGCTCATTAAACTTTATTCCAATATCCTTCAACATCTGCTTCATCCAAATAATCTGATTACAATTATTTGCTGCTGTAACATATTCTACTTCTACTGTACTTTGTGAAGTATAATTCTGCTTCTTACTTAACCAAGAGACCAATTTTCTTCTAAGAAAAAAGGCTCCACCACTGATTCTTTTCTTTTTATCAATGCTGCCTCCCCAATCTGCATCAGTATAGGCACATAAAGTAAAATCATTAGAATTCTCATACCATAATCCATAATCCATTGTTCCTTTCAGATATCTCAGTATCCTCTTTACTACTGCATAATGTGATTATCTAGTTTCTGCTTGAAATCTTGCTACAATCCCAACTGACTGTGCTATATCAAGTCTTGTATGTGTCAAGTACTACAATCCTCCAATCATAGATCTGTATTTTTTTTGCTCAACTGCTGGTGTCTCATCTTTGCTAGATAACTTATGTCCAGTTACCATAGGTGTTCCAACAAGTTTAGAATCTTTCATTCCAAATCTTTCCAATAAGTCATTCAAATACTTAGTCTGACTTACAAATATACCTTCCTTGCTTTGTGTTATCTGTAATCCCAAAAAATATTTCATTTCTCCAATCATGCTCATCTCAAATTCAGTCTTCATTTCATCTGCAAATTTGTCACTAGCTTCATCTTCTCCTCCAAAGATAATATCATCAACAAATATAACTATAACCAACAAACCATTCTCAATTTCTTTTGTGTATAAGTTACTATTTTATGTTCCTTTTATAAATCCCAATTTCAATAAATACTTATCCAATCTTGCATACCAGGTTCTAGGTGCTTGTTTTAATCCATATAAAGCTTTCTTTAACTTACATACCATATCTCCTTCTTGTTTCAAAGGAAAACCTTTAGGCTGCTCAATGTAGACTTCTTCCAATTCACCATTCAAAAATGTTGATTTCACATCCATCTGATACACTTTGAATTTCTTGTAAGCTGCAATGCTAGAAACATTCTCATTGCTTCAAGTCTAGCCACAGGTGCAAAATTTTCTTCATAGTCAATTCCTTCTTGTTGTGAATATCCTTTACATACCAATCTTTCTTTGTTTCTTATTACTTCTCCTTGCTCATTCATCTTGTTTCTGAATACCCACTTTGTTCTAATCACATTCTTGTCTTCAGGTCTAGGGACCAATTGGCATGTCTTTTTTTTTCAATCTGCTCTAGTTATTCTTTCATAGCATTAATCCAATGTTCATCTTCACAAGCTTCATACTGTCTTAGGTTCAATTTGAGAAATCAAACATAAATGTACCTTATTTCAAGTCAAAACTCCTCTGTCTAAACATCCAATAACTTTCTCAACAGGGTCATGTCTTGAAATATACCTGTTAGGTGTCATAGTTACTGATCTTGTTCCAACTATAGATTCTTCTCTGCTTTCTTCTTTGTTTTCTTCTCTATTTTCTTCTCTATTTTCTTCTCTATTTTCTTCTCTATTTTCTTCAGTATGACTTTCATTCAGCAAATCACTGTTAGTTTCAAAAAATAATTCTGCATTTTCAATGTTAGGCTGAGGTTGTGCTTCTCCATCAGATTCATAATCAAGCACTCTTTCCTAAATTTTAAACTTGTCATCAACTTTTACATTTGCACTTTCAAAAATAGTCTTATTTCTTTTGTTATAACATCTATATGCTTTGCTTTTCAAAGAATATCCAAGAAATATTCCTTCATCACTTCTAGGATCAAACTTTCCTATATCATCATCTCTCTTAATATAACATTTACTTCCAAAAATTCTAAAATACTTAACTGAGGGTGCATGTTCAAACCATAATTCATAAGGTGTCTTATTTGTATCTGCTCTGATTTGTACTCTGTTCATAGTGTATACTACTTTGTTCACTGCTTCTCTCCAAAAAGTCTTAGCCAAATCATTTTCAAACAACATAGCTCTTGCTACTTCATTTATTGACCTGTTCCTTCTTTTTGCAATACCATTTTGTTCTGGTGTTCTAGGGGCTGAAAGTTGTCTCTTAATACCATTCATTTCACAAAAAGTATTAAACTCTCTAGATGTAAATTCACCACCTCTATCAGATCTTAGACACTTAATCTTCATTCCAAATTCATTCTCAATTTTTCTTTTCATTATCTTAAATTTATCAAATGCTTTAGATTTTTCTTTCAAAAATGCAATCCACATCATCCTTGTAAAGTCATCAACAAGAATCATAAAATACCTTTCACCATAGAATCCTCTAGTCCTAGTAGGACCACTCAAGTTAGTACGAACAATCTCCAGCTTCTCTGTCGATGTGAACTTCTTGCTAGGAAATGAACTCCTTTTCTAATTTTCCATCATACATTCTTTCCAAATCATGTTAGTAGGTTTCATAATTCTAGGTAAATCTCTTACCGCAAGTGTAGTGCTCACCTTGACAATATTATCAAAGTTTATATGAAAAAACCTTTTATGCCATAACCAACTGTCATCAATCTTAGTTATCAAACATGTCATCTCAGTAGGATTCAACTAAAATACATTACCTCTAGTTCTGGATCCTTTTCCAATTAGATTTCCATCTTTATCTTTTATCACACAAGTTTTCTCAGTAAACCAAACTTGATAACCCTTATCAGCCAATTTTCCAGCGCTTAGTAGATTATGTCTCAATCCATCAACAAAGTAAACATCATTAGTGTTAGTCTTTCCATCAAGAGTAATAGATCCTATACCCTTAATCAAACAAGGTGCATTATTACCAACTCTAACAATTCCTCCATCATAATTATCTAGCTTAACAAACTTTCTTTTATCTCTAGTCATATGATGTGAACAACCACTATCTATAATCCAATCAGATTTCTTTTCAACTTGAGAAACTAATGCTTTTTCTTCCCTTTTATCAGATTCAGAACTTTCTTCTTTAATTGCTACAAATCCTATTTCCTCAAAGTTATCATTATCACTATCACTTAAATGTCTTTCAATTCCTACTTCAAGATCTTCATCATTTGCATAATAACATTCTTTAGATCTCCTAGGTTTAAAGTTGCTTCTATACTTCTTAACTCTTTTAGGATATTTAGATGCAAAATGACCATATTCTTGACAAGTCCAACATTTAAAGATTTTCTTACCATCTGGTTCTCTTTTTACAAGTAATGCAATACCTTCTTCAATCTTCTTATCTTCCTCAGATTTAGATCTACTACTGCTGGCATAATCTCCATTCACACTAGTACTTCTTGTAGGTCTAATGTTAAGAGCACTAAATGTTGTTTCTATTCTAGGTAGCTCTCCTGATAATCTCAAGTTCATCTCTACTGTTTCTAATCTTCCAAGAAGAGCCTCTCTTGAAAAGTTTGATGTACAAGGTATCACTTGTTCAATCATCTGTGTTGTCTACTTGAATATTGGTGTCAAAGTTCTCATAATTTTCTATATCATTTCATTCTTTGTCTTATCACCTCCACAAGACTTTACTCCTATTACAATCTTAGACATCCTACCAATATAGCTTCTAATAGATTCATCTTCCATCATTCTGATATCTTCAAATGCACAAATCCAATTATGTAATATAGCCTTCTTTGCATGTTCATCACCTTCAAAAGTAGAATGTAAAGCTTTCCAAATTGCATGAAATGTTTTCAAACATCTTACCTAACTATATTCATTCTCTGGTAGTGCTGACAAAAGTGCTTCTCTTGCAAGTATGTTACACATGAATAGATCTAGTTCATCTTTAGTTCCTGCCTCTAGATTATCTTCCTCAATGATAGTCTTCTCATTCTTTGTAAACAACCAATAACTTGGTCCTAAACACAATAGATGAGTCTTCATATTTTCTTTCCAGCTATCAAAATTTACTCCATCAAACTTAGGGCTTACTTTTCTAAAATTTGCCATGGATCTCCTTAAGTTGTTAAACTTTTCTTTCAAGGACCTGCCGATCTGATACCAATTGTTAGAAAGTAAAGATCCCCAAGAAAATTGAGAGGGGGGGGGGTGAATCATTTATCTGATAATTTAACCATTCAACTACTTTAAACAATATAATTAATGTACTAATCAACCATTGAAAGATAACCATACATAATTGCACAATAACACGAGATATGTTGACTAGGGAACCTCTTGAAAAAAGTAAACCCTAGTGGGAATCATGCCCACAAAATGATGCACTAATATGAGAGTTCCTTGTTAGAGGATGGACCCTGTTAGGAGTCTTATGAAATACATTTAGTATATATAAATCCCTATTAGGAGATTTTGAATCCCTGTTAAAAGATTCTAACCTAGTTAAGAGTTTATGGAAGACAGAAGGACCCACTGCCCAAATAGCTTCAAGGAAAGATCTTTGAACCCACTGTCCAAAAGATCTTAGAATTATTCAATAGAATAATATGAAATATATTAACTCCTTCACATTGTGCCAAAACCGCACTCTCTGCTACACAAGATCACAATTCCAGATCTCTGTACTCACAAGTCTTCCTTCATCACTGAATTAGCTCTTTTCTTCACTTCATGCATATATACACATCTCAACCTTCATAGTACATATTTAAATAAGGAAAACATTCCTTCTTATATACCAAACTCAAATAATTACAAATGAGTCGGTCCTCAATTACAAAATAATAAATTCTACATGCTACACACAAAATTTCACATAAAACTTTCGGCTTCCAGATACTGTAACTTTCTCCAAACATATCTTCAAAGTTTGTGCTATGAACCATGTAATCATTAATGAGTATCCAACATCCCTTTAACTGCACAAAATCAAATTCCATCCCAGCTAAGAGATATCCTCTGATTTCTAAAAATCGCTTCACAGAAACACTGTCTAAACACTGCTTTCACCAAAATGCTCATAACTCTCATGAATGAATGAATTTATTTTTGCACTATTAACCATAGGTTAATAAAAAACTAAAGAACATACCATCAACTGCACAAAAGCTAATCTATGATGAAACATGTGTGCAAAACAAAACTGTACCTACTTTCCTACTGATATCCAGAATATCACTGTGTTGACATCAATGACAATCCAAGTCATGAATGCAACAACAACTGCTATAGAATGACTACCAAAATACTTTGCATTCATTCCTAATAGGCTCTTCCAAGAAAAATCGATGGAAATTGAGTCTATTTTAAAAAATATTGAAGAAGCCTTGTGGAGCTCATGAACTCTTGAATTCAATCCCAATCAGCCAAACATAAGTTCTACACTAGTTGGGATGATCAGATGATCAAAATTTCGCACAACTCTAACCACCATTGGTAGGGGATGCAAACTTAGCCACCTTCAAAGAATGTCATGCACTTGGAAGCCTCCTTCCTCAGGTTGGTTCAAGCTCAATTTTGATGGTGCCTTGAAAGGAAACCCAGGGACATCAAGAGAAGGTTGTATTATTCATTCTTGAGATGGGAACACTCTAGCAAAAGTGGCCATTCCCCTAGAAACATATACCAATAATGTGGCAGAACTCAAAGCTCTACTTCACGGTTCAATGCTAGCTAAGGAATTGGGGTTGAACAAAGTGGAAATTAAGGGAGAATCAATGATTATAATAAATGCAATCAAAATAGGGGCCATCTCAAATTGGAAGTTACAAGCCACCTTGGAAATCATTTTAAATCTTATCAGCAAATTTGAATCTTCAACGGCTAACCACATTTACTGTGAGGGAAATTTCAAAGCTGATGAGCTTGTAAATTTAGCAGTTGGAGGTACTTACATCAAATCAATATCAACCAATGCTCGTGCAGGTCTCTCTTAACTCAATTTACCTTCTCTTTGCAATAGTCTTTTGGCTATTTTCCAGTAGAAATTCCAAGACCTTTGGTTTAGCATTTTTAAATAGGACAAGGTCAAATCATGCTCTTCGATCCCTTCATCTTGATTGTCTTCTCCTCAAAACTATAGAAATTATCCTGGGCAGACCTGTTTAGTGCAAGCTACACATTTAAAAGGACATGAGGTGGCATAATGCCTCAATCTTTAGTGGATCTTCCATCTGGTAGGATGTTATAGTCCACTCAATCGTTGCTATGGCTGTAGGCCAATAATCCACTCTACATGCAACAACTATTTTGGGCCAGCCTCTAAACTTCCACTTATCATTGGGCCTCTTTTCAAAGCATATCTTCAGCAAGTTTCTCCCTAGCTATTTTTAGCTACTGATCTGGCATCCCAATAGTCTTATCATAGAGGTTAGCAAGAATGCACCTTTTGGCTTTAACGACGATATAGAGGGAGATTTGGGATTGTTGATGCATGTAACCACTACATGTTTTCACTCCTACCCACGTCATCTCTAACATTGGGAGCTGATTCTTGTAATGTCATTTTCTTTTTGGGAGCTGGCTTTCTCTATGACATTTGCATTCTACTTCCCTTATCCTTTTTGCCCTCCTTGCAATGGATACTCCCATTAAGCTGACTACCAAGATTGATCAAATAGCCTTCGACTCACCCATTAACAATGAAAGACTCAAAGAAGTATGAATTTATCATCACAAGGTGGTACTACACGCAGTCAAGGAAGTATTGGGCTCAAACTTCCTGCTCACAAATCACAGGTATAGAGTTAATTCTGACATATGCTCTAGTTTTTTGCCTAGTTTATTGGTTGCAGGCACTCATAAGAATCATGCGAAAGAAATTTGCCTATGCCTTTTTGATGGAAAATTTTTGGGTGGTCTGCATAACAATATAGTGGGGATAGATGCCAATCTATTCACCTCTTTCCCATGGGACCTCCCCATCACCATGATGGCTGGTTCCTCCTTCCCCGAGTTTGGCAATGCTCCTCGCTGTAACTTCTATGGAGACCCACCAAGACAATTCTTCATCCTTTGGGGGTGGGAGTGGGAATGCTAGGAAATAAGACTGTCAGAGATGAAAAAAGCTTTGATGTTTCTCTCTAGATTCTTAGGGATTGAAGAAGGGATGGACTCCCCTTACGGTGATGATCTAGATGATGAGGTAGATTGGGTTTAAAAATATAGATATGAGGAGAGGATGGATGGTTTGGGTAGTCCAGATTCCTCTGACGCAGATGAAGAAGAGGAGGATAATTCTGGGGAGGCTTTAGGGGTTGATGCTAAAGATGAGTTTGAGGCTGGTGAGGATGAGGAGGCTGCTAGGGATGACTTAGAGGATGAGGACAACAATGAAGATGAAGAAGATGCAGCGGCGAACATGGACCAAGAAAAATTATCCTCTTCTTAGGAGGAGGAGGAAAATGCTTCAGAAAGCTCTAAATAGGACTCCACTTCACCATCAAATTAGTCATGGTGTGAGTGTGCCTTCAGGTTCCTAGTTTTTTGTATTAACATAGCTATGTATGGTAGTTTTTTCTAGCATTTTGGTGGTTAAGATGCGTTCTAGAATAGTTTTTGATCAGTGTTTTGTTTTGTAAGGGTGTTGAGATTAGATGCTCCATATTTGTTGCACCATCTTTCAAGATCTCTTTGGCATTGTTTTAGATCTTAAAACTTTTTTATGTTGCTTATATTTTATATACATATATAGAAACATGACTTCAGCCTTTACTGATAAAAAATAAATAAAAATAAATTAATATTCAATTTTAAGATTATTTCTATAAAAAATATTTAAATAATTAAAATTTACAAATACACATCTCTCTATCTATCTATTTGAAACTGGAAAAATACATAGAAAACTTCAATATACTGCTCTTCAATCTTCAACATAATGTATCAAAAGTATATTTTAGAAATTAAAATATTTAAGTAATTTTTTTATTTGTTGTAATTGTGTAAAAAGTTATTATTTTAGTATATATTAGATAGTGATTATATATTTATAAAAGAAGTAAAAAAATTCAAAAAAAAATCTTAATATATATTTACATTCCCAATTTTCAATAAAAAAGATCTTTCCATTCCAATTTGTTTTTACAATCAATAGTAAGGAATAATATATATATGACCATAAATCTAAAATAAAACTTCAACTATATTTAAAAGCATAAAACAATAACTGTCAAATGCATTTTTTATAATTATAGAAAAAATAAACTATCATATAAAATAGTATTTAATATTAACAATAAAATTGTCTTAAATTATTTATATAATATGATTTTTTATTAAAAACAATTTCTAAAATGAGAATGTAAAATTATGAAAAAAAAAAATTGATTAAATGGTAAGTGTGTGAAACTATGATCATTAACTTTATAAGGTTGCTTATATAAAAAACTACTTATATTTTAGCTCAAACAAGAAATAATTTAATTAAATAGATATGTAAAATCTATTTTTAGATTAGTTTGTGTAAATTTTATTTGGCATCTAAACTATCTTTTTTTTCATGATTGAAACTAAATGATGAGTTTTGATTAAATAAATGAGGAGAGGGCCAAACTCTTAAAGTGTGCCATGAGAAAGGACAAAATTAAATTCACAAGGAATGAATCCAACCAACAAAAGAACCAACAAAGTAACAAGCGAAAAGAACTAGTAGAAACAAAGAAACACAAGCAAGCCCTAAAGACAATGTAACAAGGTACCATGCACATAGATCAACACCATATAAATCACACTATCAGTTACCATAAATGAAACCTGATATTATTTTTTAAAATATTGTAGAAAAAGTAAATTGTAATTGAACTTATTAAATAATTACAAACATAAACATAAGAAAAAATTTAGTATAAATGAACGAAATGTTAAATAGGCAAAAATCTATTGTGTAAAAAACATGAAGATTCAAATCATAAATAAACGAGTGCCACATAGTGGCTAGTACTTGCCTTATAGTATTGTAAATGTTGAAATAAAATTATTTATCATGAATTTAGAGTTAATTAAATAATAGTAATTTTAATTTAATAAATTTAATTTTAAATTATTATTTTATTTTTATATTACAATATAATATAAAAATTATATATATATATATATATATATATATATATATATATATATATATATATATATATATATATATATATATATATATATATATCTATATATATATATATATATATCTATATATATATATATATATATATATATAATCAAAATATACACTTTTGAAAAATTTAATCAAAATCTAATAAAAGTTAACTCTATATTCAATAATATATAAATAAATATAAGTTTATAATTAATTAATTTAATATGATTCTATTAATAATATAGTTTAAAATTTATATTCTCACTAGTGGTTTATGTAAAAAAATTTGTAAAAATATAAGTATGTAATATCTTCTATTATAATATAATAATGTGATATAACAAATATTTTAGAATAATATAACATAATTTATATTAATGAATAATCATGTGAAACTTACATAAATTCAACTTTTATTACCAAACCTTTATTATATATAGGTTCAAATTTTCATATATTATTTATATTATATTTAAACTATTTATTAAATTATATTAAAATTTATAATACAATTTATATATTAATTATATTATATTATTGTATAATTATATTAATATTACATAATCATATATAATATTTAAAAATATATATATTAAGAATAAGCGCTTCTATGATGAGAAGTGTCTCCATGGTGAAAGATCCATTTGGTGGAATCTAAAGCTAGGTGGTAAACCCTTAGCCCTCTCCCAAGGATGTTTTGCCAAGCATTGGGCCACCTATAGGATCAAATAGTTTATGGATATATATGAAAATGATAGACTCATCTTATGGGATGAGTTGAAAAGCAAATATAACATTCCCACCTCTCAAAAGAAAACTTATAATATGATTCTCAGAGCTAGTAAAGACATTCCCACCCGCTGCCATGTTGACTCCAGCAATTACTTGAACATTAAGTGGTCGGATGGTACTATCATTACCAAGTTGAAAGCCAAGAATATCTACTCTGTTATTAATCATAATGAATCCATCATCAACCATGTTAATAAGAACTGGTATACTGATCTGGATGTTTCCTCCTGGAAGAAGTTATTTGATAAACTTTGGAAAAGCTATATTGATCCAAAAATTAAGTGCTTTAAGTGGCTTTTAATTCTGGATAAACTTCCTATTAGGAAGAATTTCTCTGATATCACTTATTGCAGCATCTGTAGGACCCCAGAAACAGGGAGACATATCTTCTTTGATTGTAGCTTTGCTAAAGAGGTTTGGCTTATGTTTGGTATCTCTATCCCTACTAAGTTCAACATTTTTGAAATTATTACTAGATTTATTAATGCTGCTAAAAAAGATATTAACTTATTTTGGAACATTCTTTCATCTAACATTTTATGGTAGATTTGGAAATGCAGGAATGAGGAAAGATTTCAAAATATTCCCAGGGTGCTTATTGAGTCTTTTCGAAGCCTCACCCACTTTAAAAAAATTTCACAGGTGCACATTACAATGAAAGTGGATAAAGCTAAATTCAAAAGGCTCCTCAGGGATGGATATGCTACTTTCTTCGCCAATGAGGTGAAGGATGGTTACTTTTGGAGGTGGCATTTGGACAATCTTTAGACTTTCAATTAAACTGTCAACCTACTCAACAAGGAGCTTAAAAGGAACAACCATGGAACCACGGGGAATATGATCCTCATGCTCAAGCAAATTCAGGATCAGAAAAACATTGTTTGGATGGAGGGCACTATGGGATGGACTGCATGGATGGACACTTATGATGATGTGTTGCATTAGCCATCGGGCCCCTTGTCTCTTTTATGATATTCTATAATTAGACTTTGATTTTCTTGTTCTTGCTCTGGTGATGAGGTTTGGCCTCTTGTAATTACTTTTTGATACTTTGCAATCTCCTTTTGTATTGGTGAACTCCTTATACTTAATACAAAAAGAATAAATATAATGCAATATAATATCATATTGATTAATATTACATTATATTGAATAATATAATGTAACATATAATGAAATTTGTAATAATTTATTATAATAAATATTTATCTATTAATAATTTAAATTGGTAATAAAATATAATTGAAGTATAAAATTATTAATATAATAAATAATATAAAATAATATACTTAATATGATATTTTATTTTAATGGAATTAGTTTCTAAAAATCTAAATGGTAATTTTTATAGAAATAAGTGGCAAAAATAATGCACTTGACCACAAATCCAGAAATTTCGTGTATAAGACCCAAACTAATTTAACCAATCAAATCATAGAAAATTGATTTTTATAAATTATAAAGTTAAAAATATTGCATCTAACTTTACAAAATATGAAATTTATTACAAAATACAAAATATAAAAAATTCTAATTGGTTGAAAGAGTTTTATTTAATCACTAGTTAACACTAAAAACTCAAAAATGGATGCAATAGTACTTGCTTAGCCTATCGACAAGTACTAACAAGGTTGCAGAGCAACAAAGTTCTTGCCGAAATAACAATATGATACTTTAAATTTATAAAAGAATTTGGAAGTATTTTTTAAAAAATTAGTAAATTTTAACTTTGAACTCTATAAATTTTAACAAAAATTAATATTTGTTTTAAATAAAAAATATTTTCAATTTAATTTGTTAAAAAAGTAATACCAAAAATTAATTTTGTTAAAAAATGAAATGTAATAAATATAATAAAAATTTAAAAAATAATTATCACATTCTATATAAAATAATATCTAACTAAATAAATGAATATACAACCATTTTTTTTCTCAAATACATACAACACTGAAACAAACAATTACCTCTTTTACTAAACACTTTTATCTGTAATGTTATTGCGCATAAAATTCTATGAAAATACAATCTATCTTGTTATTCATACATTTTATACCATTCTATGTGTCATCTTCAACCTTTAGCCTCACCTGCACGCTAAATCGTCACTCAATATGCTTTACAAACTCTGTTGGTTCTTCTCCTTGCAGGACCAAGCTTGAATAAAATAGTTGGGCTTAGACTCATAGGTTAGGCACTCAAGCTTGACAAGAAAAACACACCAATTGATGAGGATAGAGAGAAATCCTCCTTCTTTGAGCTCCACATTCACTCAGGCGAGTATTGCCTTATCTGCACATTTAAGACACCTCATGACAAACCAAAGGCCTGCAGACAGATTAATGTGGAATGGTTTTTAACTCCTAGGTATCCTGTACCCTAGTGATAGAAAATCTCATGCAATGGCCCTACTTGCATGGAATGAGATTGAAAGCCAGAAACCTATCCTAACAACATGAAAAGGAAAGGGTGGACCAAAAAGGAAATGATTTTAAAATGAGTTTGAAGGGACCCCTGAGATAACCTAAGTCCCTGATAGACCAGTGCTTTATCCAATGGGCCACAGAGTCAAATACCCTACTGTAAGAGACAGCTATGAAACATGAACACAATATGCTCAATGTGTTGATGCCTGACAAAAATCACACACCATGACCAAACCTCAACTTAGCACCCACTTGTGCATTCAAGCATGCTATTATCCATCAAAGGATTATAAACCCTCCCCTTAGAAGAGACGTATAAACAAACAATACATTAACCAACATCCACTGGAAGACAAGCATGACCTATCCTTGATATTTTAGCTCATACATACAAGAATACTAACTCTGAACCAGTTATCCTTGCGAAGACAACTCCACTTGCAAACACTTAGGTAATGCAAACAGACAAATCAAACACCCTTGATGTATGATTAATGATCCAAAATTTCAAATGGAGATAGTTTGGTAACAGTAAGAATGTATTAAATTCTCATACATAAGACAAATCAATTCCAATATGCATTATATTCTCTGAACCAACAATGCAAATAGAACACCCTATATGCAGAGAGAAGGAGAGATCTACAAGAAAAAGACCTTCACTTGGAACCAATTCTCCTCAAAAAATTTGCAGAAGAAGGAACCCATAAAAAGTCAAAAACTCAACTATGTATACCCCTAGCTACCTTGGAAACCCAAAATAGGTTGCAACAAGCTACGGGCAGTTAGGGCTAGGGTTTCACCCACCCAACCTACTTAAACAGTCACAAAAATCAGTGCAAATACATCTCGAGCCAAGAAAGTCCTTCACCAGGTACCAAATCAACCTCTGCAATTAACCGCATAGACCTTGGACCACATTGTGAATGAAAACCAATCACTTCTCACCAAACAAGGTCACTTCTGCATTGAAAACCAGTCCTTTCTAGTTGCTGGAAACCCTCAAAAAATTTGAATTCAAAATAAAAAAGCTACAACTTTGGTGCCCAGCTCATCAGCAATCATGATTCGAACGGAGATCAACTTTATATCCCTACCATTGGATCTTATCTTTCCCAGGCTTCGCAACTCTAACTCATCTAGGCAGCTCGGGATTCACTCAGTGAACTGGTGACAAAGTGTTTCTTAGTTGCAGGATGAAAAACTTAACTCCAGTTAAACTCTGTGAACACACGACTGCACATGTTAAAATAGCCCACTTAAGTCATCTAGTGAATTGGTGACAAAAAAACTTTCACCAATTCGCAGAATACTTCCTACCTCTGCTAAAAACTCTAGTGATCCTGTGACCACTCACTCGCCAAGTCACTGGACCAACTAGTGAACTGCCAAATCATCTAGCGACAAGAGGGAAATTTAATCAATACTGCTAGACCTTATCCACTCCTCCATTAACTCCGCAACCATGACACATGATGCCACATATCACCACATGCCATGTGTCATGCTACTACTCGCTGCAGCCACCGAGTCACACCTGCCACAGGACCCACCTACAAACCCAGATGGGCCCTAGGGACACATGGCACCTTATCGCATGATCGCATAGCCTAGAAATGGGCTATGCGATCATGCAATAGCCTATCATAGGCTGCCACATGTCCACCTCCGGGACCATACCAAAGAAGCCTCACCCTTTCGGAGGATCGAATGATTGTCACAAAGGCACATAGCCTAGCTTTTGGCTATGCAATCATGTGACAATAGTTGATGCTTTGATACGTCAAGACCCTCTACCAAATCTAGAAACTAGTTCCCACCACACATCGCGCTTGCGCACTAAGGTAAAGTAGACTGCCAAGAAGCTGCATAGGACATGGGACCCACATGGCTAGGTGGCAAGTGGTTGCATGATCGCATGTCAAAAAAAGTTGACATGCCACCATGCGATAGCCAATCAGGAAGAGCCCAGACCCACCATCTCGTCGGACTTGCGTAGTTAGGAAATGCAGTAAACAAGGCACTAGTGCGAGGTCAAAAACATAATGTTTTCGATGAAAGAGGATTGAAAACACACAAAGTTTCTGACACGTCAACAGATAAGCGCACAAAGCTGGAAGACAAAGGGGTTCATAAACAATGTAGGTTATCAGTAAAAGATTGAAAACATCATGGACTTTTGAAAACACTATGGGTTTTGACACTGTGGCAAAATTTGAAAATGCTTCCCGTAGACCTTAGAATTTGAATATATTTCTGGGTTTTGCACATTAGGAGATGCAACCTGGACAGAAGCAAGGTGACACATAAAAGAGCATGGGGTAAGACATTTGACAAACACATTACAGGGAACAGGCCAATTTTCACAAGATTTTGCTATGATAGAAAATTGGCCTAACAGTGGCTCTAGTTGGGGATGCATGTCTCTTGCAGGCATGGCAAGGATCCAAAATCACTAGGAGAGCAGACCAACTCGAAATCACATTTCTTAGCACTCTAGAAATTCTCAAAACTCAAAAATCCAAGGCTCTCAAAAGCTGGCTCTTTATTCCAACTAACACTACTGCTGAAGCAAAGCAACTGTACAAACATTTACACAACTAAAACTACTAAACCACACCAATCATTTACCTCTATCAAACACTTGGTCCTCATCCCTCTGCATAGAGATGACCCTGGAATTTTTCCTTTCATGTACATGGTCAAACTCATGAAAACTCTTGATAGGCAAATCCACAACAATGTAATAAGTGTATTCATCTTTGCCCAGTGTATGAGGATCCAGATCTATCCTATCATACTAGACTGACTCACACATACACCCCTCAAAATCAAGAGTAAAATTAGCTTGTAGCAAAACTTTGTAACCTTCTCCCATTACATCTTGCAAGCTAATGTAAGGCTGATGATCATGAAATGTGAGTACACTTACCAGCTGAGAATTAACATCATGTTTATCACCATGTTCAGCACTTGAACTCAATTCAAAACTAAAATCCTCATACTCACATTCATTCCAACTCAGAAACATAATCAGCATGCTACAAATATTTACTACAGCAACTATGAAAAGAAAAACTTTCATAGTAAGGCATGTCTCCAAGCTCATTCTAAAACAAAACATTGGAAACTGACAAACTATCACAAACATCCTTCTCATCACTAGCCAAATCCTATTGGAAACAGAGATATTCTGGCTGAAATAGCTCTGGAAACACAGTGCAGTGCATTTTCAAAACATCATAATTCCTCACTGTTTCCAAATCTGAAAACACATTTCAAAAGGAAAATCAATTCCTCCTTCCTCTTCACTTTCCATGCAGACCTGGAAATTGAATCAACCAGATAAGCAGTATTTACACTCACTTTACAATCTAGTTCTTCTTATCTAGCTTGAAACAAAATATTGATTTCTTCTTCCATATTTCCATAGGTCTCCATTGAAAACCTTCAATCACTGGCACATATAAATCTGAAAGTGGGATCATACTAACATCTCCATACATGTTCTTATCTTCAAAAAGAAACTTACCTTCAAATTCATGACTTGAGTGATGTTTATTAACAAACCCCTGCTGGTTCAAATTCATCACACTTGTAGACTCATGATCAGTATCAAAAGAATCATACTCACATTGTTACCACCTATCCTCATTTAATTCATGCAAAAATGCTACCCGACTATCATCATTCGAACCAGAACTACCCACTTCATCAGATGAACATTCATCATCAGCAAAAGACTGATTACAAACATTACTAATCATACCTTCATCTGATACACTTTCAGCATAACACTCTTCTGATAGACAGCTATCCGGTTCATTGTCATAATCTAAAGGTACACATTCATTGGACTGAGCAAGTCTCTATCCATGGCTCTACACATCTCTAGTTCTTCAAGTTTCTTACCATTAATGGAAAGAGCTAACTCCAGTTCCTCAATTTGCTACAAGTGTCATGCATACAATTGTTCATCATATTGAGTTTCAATTGGATATACATCAGCAATAAGTTCATCATCCACACAGGCTTCAGTTACAATGCAATCTTCTTCTTCAAGTGATGCAAGATGTGGCTGTAAGTTACTTTCCTTTACATGGTCATGGATCACATCTTGCCTAGAAAACTGAGGCACATCACTAACAGGAACAAGAATATGCCGATATGGCTCTAAACCATTTAGTGCATCCCTTTTCCTAATATCTACCACATTCTAAGAATGAAAATCAGCAACAACATGTGCTCTTCTTACAACTTGATATCTCCAATTAGATTCAATATCCATTGCAAACTAAAAAGCCCGATACAAAGTTAGTGGTTCCTTATCCCTTAAGTCAAAATTAAAATTCTTATCAAAATCATTCAAGTAGATGATCAAACAGATATCATCACTTGGCCTACACTTCCCAGGGATATTTTCCCATGTCTTGATAATCTGGCATTGAAACTAGGAACCAATTCATCTTCCTCCATCCGTATATCCACAAGGGCCTTAAGGATGTCAAAGTCATTCACCCTTTCAGCAAATCGAACTAAGAAACTTGCAACTAAATCATTCCATGAAGAGATGTCATTATCAAGAAAACATGAGAGCCAATCCCTTGCATCCCCTATCAGTGACCGAATGAATAATCTCATTATCACATCTTCATGCTCAACACCATAGTCACACATCAAATCTAAAAATTCCTAGCATGTTGATAGGAAGACTCAAAGTTTTCCCCACTGAACTTCGGTAAAACCTTTATAACATTTAGGGGAATGGAGTTTGGGTAACCAGGTATACCAACAAAATTCATAGCTAGGTAACCTCTTAAGCAAAAATTTCCTTTAATACCCATGACTTAACAAATCTTTCAAGGAGTAAAACCATTTACCATTGAAATTATTGAAACTTAATTTGAAAACTCCTTTGAAACCGCTACACACTTAGGAAAAGGAGAAATACCTGGAACACCTCCTGAATGTTTGCTGCCTTCTTCTCAACTAAATGCAGTCCCAACAAAATTGCACAACTCAGGTTCTTTACCATAGAGTCACCACCTCTCTTCAGAGGACACAAACCTATTGATCTATCTTGAAAATTCAATAGACTCTGAGCACTCCCACAACAAGCTACATATAAATCAATTAGCAAATCTAGGTAACACACTACAAATATGAAAAGCAATTCTTAGATTGGAAAGCATATGAGACTCTTCCCCAAACTAAAAACAACAAGACTTCGGGATGATCTAGCCAAGCAAGGAAGCTTGCTATCATTTACTTCTTCCCAGCGGAGTCACCACTTTGTTGTTCTTCTCCTTGCAAGACCAAGCTTGAATCAAATAGTTGGGCTTAGACTCACAGGTTAGGCACTTAAGCTTGACAGAAAAACACACCAATTGATGAGGATAGAGAGAAATCCTCCTTCTTCTTTGAGCTCCACATTCACTCAGGTGGGTATTGCCTTATCTACACATTTAAGACACCTCATGACAAACCAAAGGCCTGTAGATAGATTAATGTGGAATGGTTTTCAAACTCCTAGGTATCCTATACCCCAGTGATAGAAAATCTCATGCAATAGCCCTACTTGCATGGAATGAGATTGAAAGCCAGAAACCTATCCTACAACATGAAAGGGAAAGGGTGGAATAGAAAGGAAATGATTTTAAAAATGAGTTTGAAGGGACCCCTGAGATAACCTAAGTCCTTGATAGACCAGTGCTTATCCAATGGGCCATAGAGTCAAATACCCTATTGCAAGAGACAGCTATGAAATAAGAACACAATATGCTCAATGTGTTGATGCCTGACATCAATCACACACCATGACCAAACCTCAGCTTAACACCCACTTGTGCATTGAAGTATGCTATTATCCATCAAAGGATTTTAACCCTCCCTTAGAAGAGACCTATAAATAGACAATACATTAACCAGCATCCACTGGAAGATAAGCATGACCTATCCTTGATATTTCAGCTCATACATACAAGAATACTAACTCTAAACCAGTTATCCTTGCGAAGACAACTCCACTTGCAAACACTTAGGCAATGCAAACAGACAAATCAAACACCCTTGATGTATGATTAATGATCCAAAATTTCAAATGGAGATAGTTTGGTAACAGTAAGAATGTATTAAATTATCATACATAAGACAAATCAATTCAGTATGCATTATATTCTCTGAACCAGCAATGAAAATAGACACCCTATATGCAGAGAGAAGGAGAGATCTACAGGGAAAAAGACCCTTCACTTGGAACCAATTCTCCTCAAAAATTTTGCAGAAGAAGGAACCCATACAAACTCAAAAACTTGACTCTACATATACCCCTAGCTGCCTTGGAACCTAAAATAGGTTGCAACAAGCTATGGGCAGCTAGGGCTAGGGTTTCACCCACGCAACCTGCTTAAATAGTCACAAAAATCACTGCAAATACATCTCGAGCCAAGAAAGTCATTAACTAGGTACCAAATCAACCTCTACAATTAACCTCATAGACCCTGGACCACACTGTGAATGGAAACCAATCACTTCTCACCAAACAAGGTCACTTCTGCATTGAAAACTAGTCCTTTCTGGTTGCTAGAAACACTCAAAAAATTTGAATTTAAAATCAAACAGCTACATCTTTGGCACCCAGCTCCTCAGTGGTCACGATTCGAATGGAGATCAACTTTATATCCCTACCGTTGGATCTTTATCTTTCCTGGGCTTCACAACTCTAACTCATCCAGGCACCTCGGTTTTCACTTAGTGAACTGGCGACAACGTGTTTCTTAGTCATGGGATGAAAAACTTAACTCCATGAACACATGACTGCACGTGTTAAAATAGCCCACTTAAGTCATTTGGCAAATTGGCGACAAAGGAACTTTTGCCAATTCATGGAATACTTCTACCTCTGCTAAAAATTCTAGCGATCCCATGACCACTCACTTGCCAAGTGACTGGACCAACTAGTGAACCGCCAAATCATCTAGCAACAAGAAGGAAATTTATCAGCACCACTAGACCTTATCCACTCCACCATTTTCTCCACAACCACGACACATGATGCCACCTATCACCACATGCCATGTGTCACACTACTACTCGCTGCAGCCACCGAGTCACACCTGCCACAGGACCCACCTACAACCTAGACGGGCCCCAGGGACATGTGGTGCCAATCAGAATCCACCATGACACCACCTGCCAGCTTGCCCACCAACAAACATAGACGGGCCCTAGGGACATGTGGCACCTTGTCACATGATCACATAGCCCGAAAATGTCTATGCGATCATGCGACAGCTTATCACAAGCTGCCACATGTCCACCTCCGAGACCATACCAAAGAAGCCTCACCCTTTTAGAGGATCAGACGGTTGTCGCAAAGGTGCATAGCCTAGCTTTTGGCTATGTAATCATGTGACAACCGTTGATGATTTGACACATTAGGACCCTCTGTCAAATCTAGAAATGAGGTCCCACCACACATCGTGCTTGCACACTAAGGTAAAGAAGACCGCCAAGCAGCTGCACAGGACACAAGACACAGGACCCACATGGCTAGGTGGCAAGAAGTCACATGATCACATATCAAAAAAGTCTAATATATGGCCATGTGATAGCCAATCAGGAAGAGCCCAGACCCACCATCCGTCGGACTTGCGCAGTTAGGAAATGCAGCAAACAAGGCACTAGTGTGAGGTTGAAAACACACATGTTTTCGATGAAAGAGGATCAAAAAACACACAAAGTTTTTGACACGTCAATAGATAAGCACACAAAGTTGGAAGACAAAGGGGGTTGAAAACAACACAGGTTATTGGTAAAAGATCAAAAACATCATGGACTTTTCAAAACACTATGGGTTTTTGACATCTGTGGCAAAATTTGAAATGCTTCCCACGAACCTTAGAATTTGAATATATTTTTGGTTTTGCACATTAGGAGATGCGACCTGGGCAGAAGCAAGGTGACACATAAAAGAGCATGGGGTAGGACAGTTGACAAATGCATTGCAGGGAACAGGCCAATTTTCATAAGATTTTGCTATGATAGAAAATTGGCCTAACAAACTCTCCTCAACTTATAGAACAAACTGAAAAGTGACTGTCTATACCATTCTCCTCTACTTTAAGCTTTAAAGCCATTCAACAAAGAGAACTTTCTTACCTAATTAAAAAGAAATTTTGACATTTTCTTAAATACCAATGTTCATTTCCAATCCATATTCATGACAGAATAATTGTAGTCCCCTTTTGAGCAGTTACTAGGCACCCCTTTAACTCTTTGGAAATAGACAAAATAATTTTCTGAATGAATTATAAAATTTAACGCATACATCCCCTACTTCAATACATATTAAACATGATTCACCCTTCCAACTGCAAATCAACCAAAATAAATTATATCCCAAAACCTGAAATATTGCATTGTACCAAAGAGCCACTTTTGTTAAAAACAATTTGAAACATGATATTTACAATAAAATAACATGTTACAAACTTACCGATGTAGATCAATCAATTTTTGTATGTGCACATTTTTTCTAAATTAGGAAAATCGCTTACAACCTTTACACTATGGTAAAAAATATAGTTCAACAAGGTAATATTTCTCATTGACTTCAGAGTTGTAAACATTTCAAGATCTGGAATGTTTGTACAATGCTGACAAGTCCAATTCCATCTCAACCATGTCAAACAACTTTTCTTCTAATAATGCAAGGCTCACCAATTGTGGGCAATTTTCTTTTACTGCATCGATTTTAGAAGATAGATTGAGAGAAATAATACTCTCAGAGCATATCTTCAATCTCTTAAGTCCATTGCATTTACAGAAAGTTATAATTTCTAAATTGGACACAATGCAATATCACTTTGATGGAAGACAAATTGAGCGTTGTCAACACAGTAAATAGTGTGGCTTTCACAATAGACCCTAAAATTCAAAGGTATGACCTTGATTGAAAATAATAGCACATAAATAATTTATGCAAATCCTCTCAAACCGAATCCTTCACACAATCCATAAATAATGGAACCTTGGTACTCCAAGGTAGTCCTCAATTCTTATGTAACAGACCTTGCAATACAAACACGTCTAGACAAAACTTCCCAAGAAACCTAAATTCAATTGAAAAAACAAGCCAATAGTTCTAACAAAAGTTCTTGATAATGAAAACTATTCTTCCTCAAACTCTTATCAATCTTTAACCTCTTTCTACTAGAGTGAGTGTATCTAATTAAGAACTCTCTATAGTGAGAATTATTAAGTTGTTCCACCTAAGAAGCTTCCTTCTCACCAGAGTCTTCTAGTGTTCACCATTGCAATAGTGTGTATTGTCGTTTATCTTCTTTTGCAATAGAAATCCCAATCCACATCTTTGTATGCCTCTCCAGGTTGGTATTCGATGAATAATAATCTCTTTATCATGTAGGTGCAAGGCCATCTTGTAGGGTTATCTGCAAGGGTAACACAAGTTCAGTATAGTTAAAATAAATCCTGGTAAAAAGAACCAATACTTAGCTCGTATTCGCGTCACATAATTTCAGTGGTAGTTTAATTGGAAAAAAG